>CM037093.1:112700292-113091954 GCA_020916435.1 Oxytropis ochrocephala
TAAGAGTGACTTCATTAATGGAGACTTGGAGGAGATTGTGCATGTGAATCAACCTAAAGGTTATGAAAGGTATACTTGAAGAAGGCTTGATGGCCCAAGGCAATAGGGCGTGGTACAATAGGATAAACTTACTTCAACACTGAAGGATTTATGAAGTGTCCTCATGAGAACACATTATTCACCAAGAAGGGCAGTGAGAATAACTTATTAATTGTTAGTCTTTATGTTGATGATCTAATCTATATAGGCAACAATAAACTCATGACAGGGGAGTTTAGAAAATCAATGAAAGAAGAATTTGACATGACAGACCTTGAGAGAATGAGGTATTTCCAAGGAGTTGAAGTGATACAAGACCAGGAGTTCATATTCATCAACCAGCAAATATATGCTAAAGAAGTGTTTGAAAGGTTTGGTATGACAGAAAGCAAGTCGGTGACTAATCCTATAGTGTTGGGCAGTAAGGTTTCTAGAAATGATGAAGGGAAGTTGGTGGATTCAGCTATGTACAAGAAAATCATTGGCAACCTAGTGTACTTGAATGCCACAAGACTTGGCATATTGTATTATGTCAGTTTGGTCACCGTGTTTTGGAAAAACCAACTGAGAATCATTATTTGCAGCTAAGAGAATACTAAGATATCTTGAGGAAACAACTGATATGGAATTCTCTATAGGAAGGAACAAAAGTAGCAGTTGGAAGCCTATTGTGACAGTGATTATGCAGGAGATCATGATAACTAGAAAAGCACTTTTGGTTGTGTATATTTGCTCAGCTCAGGAGCAATATCTTGGTCATCAAAGAAGCAGCCTATAGTCACACTCTCCACTACTGAAGTTGAGTTCGTGGCTACAACACATTGTGTGTGTCAGGGAATATAGATTAAAAGAATTATTCTAGAGGAGTTGGGAATGAAGCAAGAAAAATATCTCATTGCGTTGTATATATGACAATAGCTCGACTATCAAGTTGTCTAAGAACCTAGTCATGCATCGAAGGAGAAAACACATAGATGTTAGATTTCACTTCCTAAGAGATTTGTGTAAGGAAGGTGAAATTGAGCTAATTAAAATTGTATTCCTCACATAATCAGTTAGCTCATATCTTAACCAAGCCCTTGAAGAATAAAAGTTACACCAAGTTAAGAAGATGTCTAAGTGTGTGTTCCCTAAGGGAAGACTGTGCCAAACTTGAATAAATTGAATGCATAGTAAAGATGCCTCAGTTTAAAGAAGAATTGTTAGAAGATTTGCTTGTAAGCCCTTTGGGCCTTTATCTGAGTTTGATGGGTCTAGATCCAATAACAAAGAAGGGTTTTTTTGTACCCCCACCAATATCCCCCTACCCCCACATACCCCTGGAAAAAGGGTTTTTTTAAAAAAAAAAAAAAAACAATCGTACATATGTCATGACCATATATACGATGGTATAAAAATTAGGCATCGTATATATCATAAAATTACATAAATACGATGGTGTTTAAAAAATGAATCGTATATACGTTAAAATCCTTTAAATACGTTGGTGTTAAAATTGGAGTCGTATATACCCCAAAAGCTACATATATACGATTTTGTATAATACAAGTCGTATATACCTAGGTGTGAGGGTATATATGACTTAGATTAATATTTTTTTTTTAAAAATCGTTTTTATTAATTTTAATGGTTAGGATTTCACTTTTAATATTGATTTTTTTGTCTTTACTTTCAATGTTGATCAACGGTTAGGATTTCACTTTCAGTGTTGACCACATACCTAGCACAAATTGTAATAAATAAGCATTTAGCAATAGTTGACCCAAAAAAAAAAGCAATTAGCAATTAATGTTTGTTGACCCAAAAAAAAAGTGTTTTCAAAGCTTGTTTTCTATTATACTTTTAGGATCCGTTTGGTGATCAGGATAATGAGACAGAATATAATATGTATATCATATCTTATGTCAGTCCAATGTTTGTTAAGCTAGCAGGATATGATAACTTAATCTTGTGAGTCTAGTTAAAATTGTATCCTGAGTTTTAGTTGAGTTAGAAACAAGCAAGATATGATAAGAAAATAATTTATTCATTACTTCTAAAAAATATTTTAAAATATAAAAATATGAAATTTATTAAAAAATAAAATATATATTAAAAAATAAAAATAAATATGAATATATATGTAATATGCGGCCGTAACATAAAATGAAAAAAAAAGTGTATAAAAAGGTAAGCCATAGTATCTTTCAAATCCAACCGTCCAAAAACCTTGTTAACCTACCACCTAGCCCTAATCTCAACGGCCACTAGAATTTCTAACCACTATATAAATTCTCACAATGTCAATTCCTCGTCGCTATCATTTTCACTGAAAACTCGCGGCTCTTGTCTTTATCACTCAAAAAAAAAAAAAAACGCGGCTCTTGTCTCAAATTCTCAATGGCGATAGGACAGGTAATATTGTATACTCAATAGTCATTTCAATGGCAACGTCAAAGTTTTATTGTTTGCATGTTTTTTTTTTCTTTGCGATAACATTGTTGTGTTGTGTTTGTATCTTAGGAAATTACCGCTTTGCCCTGGCTGGAAAAATTGTTGTCGATCACAACATTCTTCTCGATTTGTGATGTCCATCCAGATGAAGGTAGACATCATGAATGTAACAAGTATTGTCTGGATTGCAATGAGAGACCATTATGCAAGTCTTGCATCAAAACATCTGATCACGATGATCATCGAGTAATTCAAGTGAGTCTTACATTTTATTCAATAATTGATTTATTTATACGATTTCTCATAATTAAGTTCATTAGCTTATCTAATCTATTACTCCCTAGGTAATAAAATATGGGTTTAATTCATATACACTAATGTTGTAAAAAATATTACCTCATTAACCAATTAAAATTTATGGCATGACTGTATGAATAATTTTTAAAATTATTGAAATAAAGTCAAACATTTTATATGATGTGTCATTTTGAGATTTGTTGATGTTATAAAAAAAACTTGTACACCTACATTTTGAAGAAAAAAAGTTTGTTTATTTAATTTAAATTTGATTCTACTACATAAACTTTTTGTTTATCCCTAATTTTTTGTTTTTTACCCATTTAGTTTTACGAAATGAGCTTTATAATCCTAATTTTTTAATATATTGCTGTATTTTGTAAAACCTAATGACACGTGAAATCTCTTGTCATTTTTTTTGTATTTTAATTTTAATTTTTGGTGATAAAAAATGTGAATCTTGATAAGTAGAGTTGCATATGCAGATAAGGAGATCCAATGATTATATTGTGAAGGCAACAGAGATTGGCCATCATATGGACATAGATGGAATCCAGACATATCTTATTAATAGTGCTAAAGTTATCTTTTTAAGTAGGAATGACAAGGTGAACCCGAAAACAAATCACAAATGCATCGGTAATTGTAGAGTGTGTCATAGAAATCTTGTGGAGTCTTCTGATTTCTGCTCTTTGGCATGCAAGGTTCGTCTCTCTCATTTTTCTTTAATATATCAAATAATGATATTTAATTAGTGCACGTACAAAATTGTTATTATATTAAACTCTACAAAATTGTTATTATATTAATTATTTAAATATTTTTTCATTGAATAAAAAAATGAACGTATTTGATCGCATTTTTTTATTTTATATTTTAAAGAATAAAATTAAGTATTGTTTAGTTTTATTTTTTTATTTCATTCATTTACATTAATGTACGTAGAACTTGCTTATGATAATAGATATTCTGTATTATACTTTACTGATCATTGCCAAGGTTATATATTTTTTTATGAATATATGGCATTTCCAAGGTGATAATATGGCTCTTATAATATGATAGTATATATATGCCATTGCCATTACTTTTCATCGTGACGCAAAAACTTGGTTTTCTTTTGTTTGTGGTTTTTTTCTTATTCTTATAGAAAGCTGTTTCAGTGCATTTTAGGATGAAGGATAAATGTGATTTAAATTTATTAAATATAGGTATTTGTTTTGACTAATTAAGTGTAGGTATTATACATTGCCCAAAAAAATATAGGTATTATATTATTACAATTTTAACAAAATTGTAGAATGTCTATTTAGTAAAATCAATATTTTAAAAATGAATAAACATATCATTTAAATAAGAGACCATTAAATTTTTCTTAAATGTTTTTTACTAATTTCATTCTATATTTTTAATTGATTAATGTATTTAAAATTAGTTGTTTTTGCAAGAATTGTTAAGTTGGATATGATACTAGTGTTACTATAGTTTGATTATATTTTCATTTCAATATAATAATTAATTAATTCATGGTGCACTTTATGTGTTTGATAATAATAGTTTCAATGGGTAAAGGAGAATGGGACCTTCGTTCTAAGACCAAGGAAAAATGAAGCAAAGGGGGAGAAGTCTGAAGAAACAACCAAAACTTCACCATCATCAAATGAGAAGAATGAAATATCGCCTAAAGGAAAACGAAAACTAGAAGAGGAAAAACAAGAAGCAGAAAGTGTTAATCCCCGACCAGTTTCATTTCGTCGACCAACTTCAAGAAGAAAGGGAATACCTCATAGAGCACCTTTTTTTTAAGATCCTAATAAATCAAACAGTAATAAAGAGATTTTACTACAATCTCATTATGGATTTCTTGCTGGATTTTGTGATCTCGTGGTGTTTATTAAATATGGATTATTTTATAACTTTCTTAATGGAAAGCTTCAATTTATGATAGTAAAGTTGAGGGAAATGTTTAGTACATTTCTTTCAAACTTTGACTGGTTTGGTTTTAATAATGCTTGTGCGATAGATTGGTTAAATCAATGTTTGAGACATGCTAGGTTTTTTTTTAATTAAACACATGAATGGTGGAGTAAATAAGCAATTTAGTTTTAAAAAACTTTCATTATTGCTTCTTATGACCTGTTTCATATCCTTTTTTAAAGACGGTTTTTAGTTTTCTAATGCAATTTTGAAAGAATAAATTTGTTCATCGTTAAACTTTATAAAACATAAAAAAGTTTTTAAAAATCAATCCAAATAGGCTCTTAAATTCACATATTTCTTACACTTCCTTTTAATTTATAAGTAAAACTATATATACGAGTTTTTGGTTTTGATATATTTAAAGATTTACATAATATCAGAGATGCATCAACGATGAATGATGATTCTAAGGCCATATTGTAAACTGTGTTTCTTATACGTACGTATTGCAACAAGTTTTAAGTTCCATAAAGAGAAATTTTAAACTGTGTTATTAGGTCTAGCCTATAGTTTTTGGATGAACTACTATAATTTCTCTATTCTATTTACTGCTTTCTCTAAGTTTCTTATACGTTGCACTTAAAACTCCATGTCACATAAAAGATTTTGGAAACAGAGAAGGTTGAGCACTACGTATTCTCAACACAACATAGTTTTCTCAAACACTATTTTACAACCCTTCTTAATTAAGTCTTCTCTAGTTGTTAAAACTAAGCAAGTATATTAAGTTATTGTACTTAAATCATTTTCTCTCAAAATGATCACACACTTTTCACTAATTGCGCAATATATATATTTGTAATACTACCCTACCTTCTCATCTTTTCTTGTCTTGAGAAGGCACACTCAAGTGAGTGATCTTCTCAATTCAAGTATTTATTGAGAAGGTTATTACAACCTAAGTCTTCTCAACTCACAAATTATTCTAACAACGCCTAACAACCTAAATAGTCTCCACCTTCACTTACCTAGTAGACATGAGTTAAAAGTCGAAAAGGTTCTCGACCCTTATCACTACAAAAAACGGAGCAAATAGCGGGGGTTTTTAAGTCAAATAGCGGGGGTTTTTAACCCCCGCAAATCAAACTGTGGGAGTTTTTAAAACCGCCGGAGTTTCAAGTGCCGCAATATTTTTACGGGGGTTTTTAGAAAACGCTGGTATCGAGTCTATTTGTGGGGGTTTTACTACGGGGGTTTTTAACCCCCACAACTAGTGAAGGTTTTTTTGAGGGGGTTATAAACCTCCCGAAATCTTAAGTGATTTTGCAATAATTTTACCTCCTCTTATGCCCAATTGAGAATTTTTTTAATCTTATCTCATTATCATGTTTTTACAACTAGCAATTATGCATCATATATCTTTTAAAACATTTATTAAATTCAATCAAAACACTAAAAATTCCATTAAAAATATAACTTTGATAACGTAAATGCATTTCAAACATTTATGATTATATAGTCAAAAGAAACATTTATATCTAATGTTGTACACCTTAAAATTCATAAAAGCTTAAAAGAAAACCTACTAAAGGATCCTAAAATGTCTAAAGTTGCTAGCCTTGAATGATCTTTTTCCATTCATTGACAAATTATGCTCACCGACACTTTCACTTACACCGAAATAACAAAAGAAAAATTTACTCAGTTCAAATATAAAAAATGAATGCAAAAAAATAAAAATAAATGAGTTTGTGCTAGTTTCATTGTTCAAATAATTCACAACAAAAATTTATGTAGAGTTCTAATTTGGATATCCTATCACTGTCATTACAACAATAGAGCATAAAGAGACCATGAAAAATAATGTAAGGCAAGCAAACTAATTTCATTTTGTTGCCCACTCTGCTTTTGAGATCAAGCAGATGGCACCAACACTACTATTGCTTGGCAGACAATTAGTATACCGGCTATTCTACACACAATTACAACTAGTTAATGTTCTTCCCAAGTCAATAACGATGTCAGTCCCTAGTCATGTTGTCCTACAAATATCCTACATTTAACAAATCAAAAAGCCAAAAAGATAACAACAAATACAATATCAATATCAAAATACACTTATCAATCAAATAGCATCAGTCTTTCAATGGCATCACTCTTGCAATTCCACCAATATACTTATCATTATAGCACTAGATACAACCTAAGCTGAAGGATAACTTTGATTAGAATGCCACATCAGACACGTGGTCAACAGAGAACAAAGAACAATATAGAACCTTAAAGAAGTTGGCAACTAAATTGTTGGCAAAATTACTCAAGCTAATAATGTCTTCCAGGTTTCAAGAGGTCCCCAAAGCATAATGCCTATTTAGAAAAAAGAAAAGAAACTGTATCTTTTACCTTCCTCTCGTAGAAAAAGTTAATGTATAATTGGATTCCATTTAGAAAGCCGAAGAGGCTGCACATTTGTTTCAAACTTGAAGACCTTTTCTCTTTCATTATTAGGACAGAAGAAGCAGGATTAGAAGCAACAACGGGAGAAACATTTTTGCATATACCTGAAACATAAGGATGACACAATAAGCATAAAAGCAAAAGTAAAAACATAAAAAAGCAGAGAGTACATGTGTTATATAAGGTTCATCTATATTAGATTACAACATACATTATATATTATTCTGTTTTCCAGTCCTCTTATTGAGTGAATTATGCAATTTCAGAGAGGGCTCAAAGGAAAATAGAGGGAGAAGGGACGAGACATTAAATAGAGTTATTAAGATACTTAGGAGGACAAACAAAACATATTTGTGTTAATAAGGTTTATTATTTTTCTTAACCAATTCAAGACTAACTAAATTTAATCTTTAGGGAAATGGAGGAGTTTTCCTTTCAATTTGAAAAGCACACTGAGATGCATGGCAGCTGAATTTCCTTCTTCTATAAGAAGTGCTTTTACTCATCTCCATTTCTAAAAGTTACATCAATTTCTTATGCATTAGGGGAAATTCTTGGTTAAAACTTTTCTAATGACAAATGAAGCACCTGAAGACTTCTCATAACCATAGTGATCAAAACAAAAAACATCCATATTATATACCATATGTAGAAGCCTCAGGAGCAATTTTCTGTAGATAAACTAAAGGATGCTCAAACTCTGGTTCTGTTGGCTGGTATACTGGACATTCTGCAATACTACAAAACCCTACAAAACAAAACCCTGGTACATATATACTGCTACCGTTGTTCATAACAACCCATAGCAAAAACAACATGACAAAATAGAAATTAATTGTTCTATGATATTGTGTTTTCCAAGCACTGAATTAATAAAGATATCTTATCATGTATAATGCAAGGCAAACCAGAACCCCCCCACCCCCCCCCCCCCCAAACCCCTAAACATCAACCTGAGCCCAATGTAGTATCAACTGGCTCTAATAATAGTTACCGATATCACCACTCACCATCACCACCCTTCTTATTAGGTTTGCGGTACTTTCTATCAACTTCCTTGACCTGGAAAAAGACATCGTCAGCTACTTTCTTAAGGTAAGGAACTTGATAATTCCGAGCTATGTAGATCCCAAACACGTTCCCTGCTATAAACGAGAAGCAACACCTGATTAACCCATCACAATTGTTTGAGATCTTGCTTGCAGTTGCAGTTGAACATCACAAATAGAATCCAATTGCAAAATTAGGGTTTTTTAAAAATAGGAAAACATCTTGAACAGAACCAAAAAATACAACAATGGTTGCGACATTTGAAAGATGAGAGAGTTACCAATTTTCCTGTGCTACAAACGAATCTCGACATTCTCTACGATCGACTTGCTTGCAGAGGTTGAAGAGAGCCTTCGCCAATGATCGTTCTTCGCTTCACAACGAAATCAGTCGTGGCCTGGTGGGATCTTTCTCAAACGGCAAGTCGCAACACATTGGCTCCTAGAATCGTCGCAAGATGGAATTACTGCAGCTGAGTTGATTCGGGATCCATGATGATTGAGAGAGAGAGAGAGAGAGGTCTTTTTCTTGTGTATTAGGGTTCCATATTTGGATTAATGATGAGGTAGAAGAGCGACTGTAGCTGTTAGAGGGAGAGAGAGAGAGGCGGAGCAAGGGAGAGAGCGCGACACTAAAAAAGATTTTACAAGCGTTTTGAAGTTGAGGAGCGCGATGTCAAAAAGAAAGGGGGGAAACTGAATGTTTAGAGGGGGTTTTTTAAACTCCTTCAAATTGAAAGATAATTTCTATATGAAATTCATGTTTCGTCACTTTTTAAATTAGTTTGTGGGAGTTTTATAAAACCCCCGTAAAAAAACCTCCGCAATTTTACTGTTTTTTTGTAGTGTATCCATCTCTTTTTTGGGACTATAAACTTCTAACAACTTAACCCAAGGATTGTCTGCGTCGTTGTTTTTGGTCCACCCCAGTGAAAATCCTTCTAGAACCATACTGAATTGATAAGGACAAAACGCTCCCTAAAGCTAACATACCTACTACTCCAAATAGATGCCAAAGTAGAGAGTCAATCATCAATTACCAAGTAGCACACCTCATCTGAATATTCTTGCTCTAAACCCCTCCTAGTACATATATTTCCTCATGTCGAAGAACCATATACAAGGATAGATTGGCTCACAAAGAAGAAAGACTCTTTTTTTTGTAAGTCAAATTAGATTATACAGGTACAAGGGGTACCTCAACCGACCCTTATACATCATCCGATAGCATCTGAATACATGATACAAAGTTACTACACCAATTGTCATAATTTAATATGGCCTTACTTGGGAAATGGAGGTGGAGAATGTTAGTGGAGAACGGTAGGCTCGCGAGTTTTTGGCATGACAGATGGTGTGGACCGTGGAAGTTGATGGAAATATATCCGAGTCTATTTGAAGTAGCAGGAAACCAGAATTGTTCAGTTGATGGAAATATATATGTGGACGTAGAGCAGCCTGATGCAATTTAAATGCAATGCAGGTTAAGCAAATTAAATTGTTAACATGGGGGTGGTTTGCTCAAAGAGTGGATACTAAGTCTCCTACCACCTTAGAGAATTGGTGTTCTAGTTCACTTGATAGCTTATCGTTTGGATTGTAATTATGCTATGATGTACATGGGTTGTGGTATCCCTTGTACCCTTATTAATACAAATTTGACTTATCAAAAAAAATGTCATAATTTATACGCAACCCAACCCCACACCAACTTCTTAATTTGGTTCACCACTTGGTTCACATTTATGATCTCGCCCCTAAATATATATAATCTTGTTACGGTTCACCCAAATCACCCACACTTATGCTATCCATACTAAGAAGCTCATCCTTTTATTCTTCTTTCACCCAATCTGAATTCTGTGCTTCATTAAGTGCTCCCAAACACTATCAGCCCCCACGCTAGAAATTTCACACCATTCACTTGGCACAGTTACTTTCTTTTGTCAAATGCATATATTTTTATTGACAGAACATTTTATTTTTTTTAGTTTCAAGTGCTATTCTTTTTCTCACAAATTTTTTACCAGGTTTATCACATTTGGTTGAGTTAGTGTCTAAATTTACTTCCATTATAAATTCTTCCTTAACTGTCAATCAAAATAACTAGCTTAGTTTGTTTCAGAAATACCAAACCCACACTTAAATTTAAAAAAATAAAAAATATTGTACCCAACCCATTTATCACGATATATCAACTTAAATTTGAAATCTGAAATCTACTTCAACTTTAGTTCATTATACTATATACATTGGTGTCAAAAAAAAAAAGACATCTATTATACTACATCAGTGTAAAAAAAAGGCATATATTATACTATTATATTCCAAAACTTAACTTTAGTCATGAACATTTCAATTAATAATGGAGTTATAACTTCTTAATTACAATTACATTCATTAATTAACTTAGCAAAAAAACTACATGCATCAAAATAATGTAATATTTTTTTTGACACAATAATTTAATATTATATTATATTTTTTAAGAGGATATTTTAATTATATATATTCAAGATAACAAAAAGTCTTTATACTAATTTTAAACTTGAATCCCAAAAAGTCTTTATTCAAGATAAGTTACACTTCTATGGTCATGGCAATATAGTAAATTCAAACGTTAGACATTATAATAAGACATTAAATATGGAGGTTATATATTTTCATGAAATCATTAGGGGGGAAATGAGTAACATTCCAACGGTCTAAAAATTTGGGTATATATAAGGGGTAATAGTGGGTAAAAAGATAGCAATTGGTAGGTCCTTAATTCCTTAAACAGGATTTGAGGAGTACCTTTCTTGCCAACATATATAGATTTGTACACTCACATGGAATCTAATCATTCTTTTAAGTTTCAAGATAGCAATGAAGAAAAGGCTGAAAGAGTAGCAGAAAATCTTGCTACTAAAAAGGAGGAAAAAAGGTACAATTTAATTGCAAACACTTTCAATTATTTTCTCTCATTTATGAAGATCTTTATATATAGTTAACAATTGACAACTTTTTTTTTTTTTTTCTTAATTTATGTAAGTGCACCAAAGATGACCAATGAATCAACTGAACATGAGTTTCAGAAGCAAGGTGATGAAGAAGGAATTATGATGATTCCAAAGCTGATTATTCCATCAAAAAATGTGATGGAAGATGTTGATGATGAAGAGTGCAAGACACCAACATGGCCATGGAATAAGATACCTATACCTTTGAATTGCCCACCTGCACCTAAAAGGAAGAGAGAGCCAGAGATGCCAAATCCACCAAGCATAATGAGGAAGACATTCACTAGAATAATACTTACTGAGGAAATGGAACTTTTTTTCCAAAATCTGGCTAGGGTTGATGTCACCAAGAGGCACAAGAGGAATTAATTAAATAATCCTTCAATTTTATTATAAATAATTTAGGAGTTGTCTAAGACTGCAATTATATGTGGGATTTTGTATAAAAAAAGGAAACAAAAAATAGTGAATTTGAATTCAATAAGATTGCAGTTTAATAATCTGACCGTATTATGTTTTATTGTTATTTTTCCCTAAGTTAAGAAATTTGTGTTAAACATATCTTGTTTCAGTATCATTGTATGAGGATTTGCCACCTTTTAAAAAGGGTTGCATAGGCATTTTTATTTGCTAGTTTCACATATTCTATCCACAATTACTGGTTCATCTTACCCTTGACTCAATTGTATCCCTTCTGTGAGAAGATCAAATTTTATTTTATTTTAAAAAAATTGTAAGATGTCTGCGAGATGCCCTTTTTTGGCAAATAGAAGAAAAAATGCTCATCAAAACTTTCTGATATTAAAAAACATCAAAAAGGAAAAAATATATTCTCCCAATTTCTATTTTAAAAAAAAAAAACTGAAGAGAGGCCTTGTTTCAAGGAGAAAAAAACTTCCTTCCAAGAAAATCAATATTACAAGAATATGTACTTCCATCTTATAATTTTTTTCTCCTATTGTCTTTTATTTTTTTTTTGATAAGCAAAAAAAATAATAAAAAGAGTACTTGGGATACCCAACCCTTATACTGAGTTCAGACAAACAAAATGATCGATTTCTTTTATTTATTTCATGATGGTATGCTAAATACTGAACTCTTAAACTTTCAATATGGTTTCAATCAATTAACAATTATTAGTGCAAATTTAGAAGAAAAGAGATAGATCTCGCAGCTAAATTCCATCAAAATATATAAAATGAATGAGAAACCTAATCCTTAAGTTAAACTTATTGATAAAAATGGTGTGTAGATTGTCTTTCAAGAGTGTCGTAGGAGTTAAAAACTAAGAGTTTACTAATGATTTGGAGTGACTCTAATATACCTTGGTGAGGAGAGCTTTGTTTTGTCATGTCGGTTTCATTTGTATTGTGTTTTTGTTGTAAGAAAAATATACAAATGAAACCGACATGCCAAAAATTGTAACACAACTGATCCTATTTATGAGAACAAAATACAGTTTTGGGTTAATCAAATGTATTTAGTCCATATATATTATAGACTAATACATCAATTATTCAATAAATTTGAAACTGTAATTTTTTCTTATTAATAATGAGAGAGAGAGAGAGAGAGTATATAGTTTGAGTGAACATGAGAAACATGCACTTTAGTAACTTATTTCCAAATAGTGTCATCTTATCAACACAAGACCAAGACAAAAAAGACCCAGAAGCAGCACGAGAGAAAACAAACACTTTAGTTCACAATATGCATGCTTCCTCTTAGTTGTACACAAACTAGTCGTTAGGCTATTTAGCGTTTTGGTTTAGAACAGTTGAGTTATAACCTATGCTATTTAATTATGAGTTTAATTTATATACACATATACAACTACCACCAATCACAATTCATGGATTGGTTGGTTACCAATTGACTAATTGGTAGTTACCAATTGAGCAATTTATTTTTGGTGATGTGTCAACTTCTAATAGATAGTGTAAATTTGTTTATACACTTATTGTGTATATAAATTAAATCCTTTAATTATTTGAATAAAATAGTAAAATTAATTTTTTGAAAGATTCCATTTAAATTATTTTTGAAAGTATGGAAATTATAACGTATTAGTTATTCAAAAATATTGACTAATTAAATGAACTAATATATATATATATATATATATATATATATATATATATATATATTTTTAATTTATCATTCAAATCATTTTCTACAATAATAAATACCAATTGAGTTAGTTTATATACACGTACAACGGATGGACTTTTACAACCACAACCAATAATATATCATGGAGGTGGTTACTGATAACTCTATTTTATATAGAGTTATTTATGCATCTAAATCTAAGTAATTGCTCTCTTTTAAGTAAGAATAGCTAGTAAATATACTATCATATGTAAAATAACAATATTTGAGTGTTTAGAAGGGTTAACCTTATGATTAGGTCATTTTGGATATATTGTAGTATTTTGATGTGTTTGTTCAATGCAGCTGCACAATATGCTCCTGCACCAGATTATCACAGTGCACCTATGAAGCCCCGATACTCCAAAATAGGTCACGTACCCGTATCCGATATCGATATGTGTCGGATATATACTTCTGGATATATACGTATCCTAGGAGTATCTTAGAATTTATGTTTATTTTTTAATAAAAAAGACTAGATACTTGCCGGATACTTTTTCGGATACATCCGGAAACGTATCCTGAGAAGTATCCTAGAATTTATATTTATTTTAAATCAAAAACAACCAGATACTTACTCTTTTATCCATTATTTGAAGAGAAATAAAATGGATCCAAAAAGGGCACAAGTTATGTGCATACTAATCTTCGTCTTTTGTCTAGCAAAGATGAAGAAAATGGTAAAGGAGAGACAAAGATGTGGGACATTAGTGGAGATGCACATGATCCATTTGATGTGTTGGAATTGAATTAGCAGATATATTTCTTAATGAACCAGAGTTGGTAGCTATATTATTTTTTGATGATGGAAATGGAGGAGAGGAGAATGGCAAAGTTAGTGTTAAGTGGTTAATAGTAGACAATTCTATAGAGCCTAAATTTCTTTGGGATATTATTTATGATGTGGTTTTTTGCTATATTCTAACTTGGGTAGTAAACTGTATATCTTTTGTGACATGTTCGTAGGAGGAAGAGTATATTTTAAATGGGTGGGGAAAATACATTTAACTATGCTTGCTTTTTTTTGGGGGTTACCATGTCATTGGTGCACAGTTTCCACGGGCTTTGCCGATGACTAATCTTCGCCGAGGAACCTAGCTGGCCACGAGTACTCGACTTTGCTGGCCTGTGTGGTTTTCTCATCCCAATAGAGTTTTTGTCACACCGAAGATTTGAACCCGAGGCCTTGGAGTGGAACCCGAGTCCAGTTACCACCCGGATCAATCCTTGTTGGTACTATGCTTACTTATTTTGACCACAAGTATCTTTATGTTTTATATTTTTAAATTTTAATTTAATTTTTTATTGAAGTATTCCTACCGTATCATATCTTGATTTTCAAAATTTTCCCGTATCCACGTATCGTGTCGTATCGCATCCCGTATTGTATCCCGTATCTGGGCTTCATAGCAGTGCACCTACGTCGGATGCACCTGCACCAGAATATAACGATACACCTGCACTGGAATACTAAATTGCATGGAGACTTCTTAGACCATCAAAATGAACCAACACTTGATTGACGACATCATGCTTAGTCATAAAGGCAAATGCAACTTGCAAATTTCGACGCCTAACCAAAGAAGTGTAGCTTTGAAGAGTCACTCATATACGGACACATGTTCATCCATTATTGGACCTCCCTCTACACCTGAGTATGGGCTTCAACTTTCTTTATGGAAAGCTCCTAACTCAACGCTCAAGTTAACTTAATCTCCAATGAAGGATTCACTTTTTGAAGGCTATATAAGGACCCACATTCTTCACTTGGAAATATATCTCAAGCTATAAGTTAGATGCAAAATTTGATAGATCTAGATAGTCTTTATTTTGTAAGAAGGCCAAGGAATTGACATCTTCCTCCTTTACTTCCATCATAGTATTCACTAAGTGCAGTGTAGCTGATGCATCTGCATTGCTAGAAGATTTCATGCAAATGGCTTCAACTTGTGTAACATTTATCTTGTTGTTTTTCTTTTGTGATTTCAATTATATAAATATGATCTATTCAGTTTTTATATGTCTTGCAATGTCTAACATGAGTTAAACTCTTTTAGTTGGAATGTTATAACCTTTTAATGATCTTTTAAGTAAGTTATTGTGTTTATATGTGATGTGTGAACTTTAGATCTTGCTTGATACTTCTTTCAACACTTATTTTGAGATTGATCACTTAGAATAAGTAGAGTTATAAAAGCAGACATGGTTTATAACTAGAACTCAAGAACTAATATGGGTGAGTGTTTTAAATAAAGGAAACTTTCCTAAAACCATGCTAAGTCCTAGACATAGGATAACATAGTCCATAGGGTGACACGGTGGCTACTTAAAAATATAGGAGTGAACTTATTTAGCATCTTAGACATAAGAGCTTGTAATGAAACTCTAAAGACAATGACTGAAAAACACATTTCTAATGCAACAGCATTCAGTACACATGCATCACATGTAGCACATAACTCTTGAAGGTGATTTATTTGGTGAAGACATTCCAACTATCATTCTCCATTGCATTCACACTTGTTTTATAACTTGTTTAGATTATGTTGACACACCACCACCTATTTGTTTGACTCTACACTAATTACTTTGTATACAAGCTTTAAAAATCAATCCAATCCTTGTTGGAACGATCTCAACTTTCTTTATATTACTTGTTGCTGACTGTGTATACTTGCACATATATTTCCTCACACCAAGTTTTTGGCGCCGTTGCTGGGTATTGCCATTAATTTTTAAAGTTTTGATATATTGTAATTTAGTGTTTACTACTTTAGTATTTTGTTTCTGAAATGCAGGAGCACAAGATGCTCTAGCATATGCACAGGACCAAATCACCAGAATACAGTTTAGATCCTGAAATAGAGAGAAGATTTAGGAAATTGCTAAGACTCCAAAAGCAAAGAACTCAAGACTGCAGAAGAGGTAGAGGAAGGCAGATCTCAAAGGAGAACATAGAATGCTACAAATGCCACAAATAGTGTCATTACCAGTATGAATGTCCAAGTCTTGAAGGGCATGTAGCAAACTATTTTGAATTCGATGATGAAGAGGAAATGTTATTCATGGCACATGGTGATTCTCAAAACACGGGAAAAGGACATATATGGTTCTTGGACTCGAGCTGTAGTAATCATACGTGTAACATCAAAGAATGATTCCTTTAAAATTATAACTTCAGGGAATCTATAAAGTCTTTGGCGATGGTTCAAGGATAAATGTTGTGGAAAAGGTAAAAGTAAGGTTGAAAATTGAAGGGAAAGGAGTTCAAATGATAACTGATGTGTACTACATTCCCAACTTGAAGAACAATTTACTAAGTATAAGGACACTACAGCAAAAGAAATTGAAGGTCATTTTTTATGATGACGAATGCAAGGTTTACCACAAGGAGAGGGGTTTGATTATGACCTCAGTGATGGCTAACAATAGAATGTTTGCAATGAAGGTGATTCCTGTCATTTATGTTTCTGATTGCTTACATGTTTCCAGTGAGGATACAACTAAACTGTGGCATAGAAGATATGGGCACTTTAGCTACAAGGTATTGGAACTAGTTAATCAGAAAACAATTGTGAGGGGCCTGCCAGAACTCGGGGAAGCGATGAGGTGTGCATAGAATGTCAAATTGGAAAGCAGCATGGAGATGTTATGTCAAGGCATAGCATTTGGAGAGCATCAAGGACTTTAGAACTAATACACTCTGACATATGTGGTCCCATCACTCCTGCACCCAACAACAATAAGAGGTATTTTATATCTTTTATTGATGATTATAGTAGGAAGGCATAGGTGTATTTAATTTTTATCTGAGAAATCAGCTGCATTTGAAACTTTGAAGAGGTTTAGAATGATAGTAGAAAAGGAATCTCAATGTGAAATTAGCTACCTAAAAACATATATATATATATATATATATATGGAGAATTTAATTCTAGTGAATTTATGGAATATTGTGCTGATAGTGGTATAAGGAGACAACTTACCGCTGCTTACACTCATTAGTAGAATGGAGTAGTTAAGAGGAAGAATAGAACAGTTATGAACATGGTGAGCAGCTTGTTGACTGTATTTGACCAAAGGCAGTTAAATGGTCAATGTACATACTGAATAGGTACCCTACTGTATCAAGGAAGGATGTGACACCAAAAGAATCTTGGAGTGAGGTAAAACCTTCTGTGAAACCCTTTGGAATCTTTGGTTGTATGGCCTATATGCATATTCCTGATGCTAATAGGAGGAAGTTAGATGAAAAGAGCATCAAGTGTGTCTTTATAGGTGTAAGTGAAGAAACCAAGGCTTATAGGATTTATGGTCTTGACACAAGAAAAATTATGATAAGCAAAAATATGGTTTTTGCTCAAAAAAAACATAGGATCGGGGAATTACAGAAAAGAGCAAAGTTGCAGAACTAGATGAGAATATCATTGTTGAGGTTGAACAACGGATTGAACCAGTAAATGCAGAAGAGAATGAGAGAGATGTTAGGGAGGAGGAACATACAACACAAGATTTGGGTTCCTCTCAAAACCAGAATCTAGAAAGGGAAGTCACTCTAGATGGATATAATGAACATAAATGACTACACCAAGAGTCAATGAGGGTATAAACCAGAGGAATCCTGCTTGGGTGGGGGAGATTACATAGTCTCAGGTGAGTTGTATAGTTATGGTGATTTGTTTGACAGTGAATAAATGCACATTTTAATAGCTTGCAAAGAAATGACTTATGAAGAGGTGGTGAAACAAAAGAAGTGGAAGAAAGCTATGGATAGTGAAATTGTATCCATTGAAAAGAACAACACATGAGAACTTGTTGAGTTTCCCCATAGTGGAAAGAAAATTGGAATAACATGGATATATAAGATTAAGTACAATGAAGATGGGAAGGTAGAGAAATACAAGGCAAGACTTGTGGCAAAGGGGTATGCATAAGAATATGGGATTTATTACTCATAGGTATTTGCTCTAGTGGCAAGGTGGGACACAATTAGATCATTTCTAGCAGTTGCAGCATGTAAGAGATGGAGTGTACGTATCAATTAGATGTTAAGAATGTTTTCTTTCATGGAGAATTGAAGGAGATTGTGCTTGTGGATCAACCGAAGGGGTATGAAAGGAAAGGGTGGGAACGCAAGGTATATAGATTGAAGAAGGGTTTGATGGCCTAAGGCAATAGGGCATGGTACAACAAGATAGAATCTTACTTCAACAAGGAAGGATTAAGAAGTGTCCTCATGAGCGCACATTATTCACCAAGAAGAATAGTGAGAATAACTTTCTAAGTGTCAGTCTTTATGTTGATGATATCATCTATACATGCAACAATAAACTCATGACAGAGGAGTTTAGAAAATCAATGAAAGAAGAATTTAACACGACAAACCTTGGGAGAATAAGGCATTTCCCAAGAGTGGATGTGAATATACAAACCAGAAGTTCATATTCATCAACTAGCAGAGATATGCTAAAGAAATGCTTGAAAGGTTTGGTATGACAAAAAGCAAGCCAGTGACTAATCCTATAGTGCGCTCATGATTAGGGATCACGATAACAAGAAGAGCGCTTCTGGTTTTGTATATTTCCTCAGTTCAGGAGCAATATCTTAGTCATCAAAAGAAGCAACCTATAGTCACATTCTCCACTACTGAAGTTGGGTTTGTGGCTACAGCACACTGTGTGTGTTAGGGAATATGGATTAAAAGAATTTTAGAGGAGTTGGGATTGAAGCAAGAAGAATGTCTCATTGTGTTGTGTGACAATAACTCGACTATCAAGCTGTTCAAGAATCCAATCATGCATGGAAGGACCAAACACATAGAATTAGTTAGACTTCACTTCCTAAGAGAGTATGTAGTTTGAGTGAACATGAGAAACATGCTACTGTATTAAGTCAGTTTGTAACTTATATCCAAATGATGTCATATTATCACCACAGGACCAAGACAAAAAAGACCCACGAGCAGCACGAGAAAAAAGATACGCTTTAGTTCACAATATGCATGCTTCCTCTTTTTTTTTTTTTTTAGATAGCAAAATTTCATTGAAACCAACACACAGTCGTCGCTCAACAAATTCTGATAGTAAGGAGGCCTCCTCAAAACTAGCCATTAGGCTAATTAGCGTTTTGGTTTAGAACAGTTAAGTTATAACCTATGCTATTTAATTATGAGTTTAATTTTTATACACATATTTTTATACACCAGTAACAATTCATAGAGTGGTTGGTTACCAATTGACTAATTGATAGTTTCCAATTGAGCAATTTCTTTTTGGTGATGTGTCAACTTCTAATTGGTAGATAGTGTAAAAGGTTTATACAGCTATTGTATATATAAATTAAATCCTTTAACTATTTGAATAAAATAGTAAATTAATTTTGAAAGATTCCATTTAAATAATTTTTGAAAGTATGGAAATTATAACGTATTAGTTCTTCAAAAATATTGACTAATTAAATGGACTAATATATATAAATTTAATTTATCATTCAATTAATTTTCTACAATAAATACTATTTGAGTTTAGTTTATATATACACATACAGTGCATAGACTTTTACAACCACAACCAATAATATATCATGGAATGGTTGACATATAAGGTGGTTACCATTTGACTAACTTCTTTTTAATGACGTGTAACTTGTAATTGTTAGATAATGTAAAACACATATACACCTATTGTGTATATAAATTAAATCCATAATATTATACAATAAGATCAACCACTACAATCAGCATTATATTAATTTGATTAATTCAATTAGGGCCATTTAGTTTGGTAACCACCTTATATGTAAACCATATATAACAAAGAGTGTCATTAAGTTTATTAATTCAATCATGGCCATTTCATCTGCAAAAAACAAACCAATTAACTTAATGACATCTCTTTATTATTCGGAGATATTATCAATGAGGACGTGGAGTCGTGAGTTGTACGGTTATTTAATTTTGCATCAGAAGATTTTAACGAGGTTCACTATCTCTTTCTTTTGCTTTTAAAAAAGTTGTGATGTAGTTCATTGTCACAAGAGATTTTTTAATAATTTTTGTGATATTTAGAAGACACTTAAATTTGTAAACATTTGTATTATTATTGAACAATTTTTATATGTACGTATTGTTTCCTTTTAGAAAAAAATTATTATAAAGGTATTTTTTAAACCATCATTAATTATAGGATAATTTTATTTGTAGTATTTTTATAATTAATTATATACGCTTAATTCAGATTACATAATTAATTACAAGATATTGTGTGATCTTCAATTAATAAAGAAACAATCACACAAGATCTTGTAATTAATTGTGTAATCTTAACCGTTAATTTTAGTCTGACAGCTACAATTAAGAGTTCTCATTTTTTACGGTGATAACTAGTTCTCTCTCTCTCTCCCCGACAAAACGTATATATCAAATAAATCAAACGATTTCAACTACTCAAGAAATTCCGATCACGTCGCGTAAACATACAATTTACCTTTCCGGTTATCTCTCTCATGGATAATTTCCTATTAAAATGTGCGTCCATAAGTTGTAATACTTATTTACGTTTATTAAGTCCCTTTAAACATATAATTATTTCAAAAAATAGTCCATGAATGCATCTACTATTCTACTATAATCAACTACTATAATCAAACAACCTACTAGGTAAAATACTAAACTACTCATTTCTAAAAAAATTGACACATCACCTTTTATAAGGGTAAATTAGTCAAATAATTAATCATTTAAATTTGAATTTTAAATCCCCACCTTCACATCCACTTCAATTTAACTTTCACTTTTACCTCTATCTCTTCTTTCACACAATTTTATTTTCACTTTTACTTTTAACTATTACTACTAATTAGGAATTTTTGTCCCTCGCAAAAACTTACATTAGTGATCCGGTCCTCGCTAATGGTCACATTGCATGAGGGAATTAGCGATCTCCTCATTTGTTATAATTTTCTATGAACCCATAAATTTTTTGAAAATTAGAAAATGTAATAAAATAAAAAGATAGAAGTTGATGAAAAAATTTATATTTCAACTTGTTTAAAAAAACTTGTGTTACAGAAAGATAAAAAAAAATAGTATCTTCTTCAAATATTATAAATTGAGTAAAAATTAAGAAAAAAGTGAGATTAAGATAAGATGAAGGGAAATACAAATTAGATATTTGTGAAGAAATCATTTATAAAAAGTATAATCCTATCAATTATATGATTAATTGTTTCCCATTTGATTAACAAAATCTAACGTTTTTCCCGTTGGAACTCAAAAGAAAAATATAAAAAAAATTATAAATTAAGAGAGTCCCTAAATTATATAGTAAAAAAAATTAGCGGCAAAATTATAAAATAAGAGGTCAAATTATAACGACAATAAATGATATTTCCCGTTGAAATTACTTAACAGCAATGAATTTGTGACAAGAACAGAATATATTCATTTATATAAAACAAAGATCGATATTATAAAGACAAAATATAAAAGACAATTACAGTGGTAAAAAAATTATAAAAGAAGAAAGTTTTGTGTGACAAACATTTACTTTTGAATGAGGAAAAAATAGTAAATCGAATTTAGTCTTAAAATAATTTAGAAATAAGAGAGTTGATAAAATAAAACAATAATAAAAAATTTAGCGGATACAAAAATTATAAAATAATATATATAAACAGTAGATCAAATTATCCATTTTCATAGATGTTGTATGTCCTATTCCAGAGAGAAATTGTCCATTTTTATTAACAGACATAACAATTGCAAATAAAACCTCTTTGGTAATTACCTAATTTTTTATGTGAGAAACAAGACCACTGATATCTATATATAGCATTGTATATAATTTTTATTTGATTTTAAAATATATGAAAATGAGAAGTAATTCGCTATAAAAAATTTCTCTGAGATTGTAATCAATTACGTGGGTGGGTGTTTGGTCTATCTAGGCTCTGTTTGGTTAAAATTAGTGAATAGTGGATAAGCTGGCGGATAGCAGATGAGCAAATAGCGGATAAGCTACTTATAAAAAATTATGAGTTCGGAAAAACTAGCGGTTAAAATAGCTGATAAATATAAAGTGACATAAAAATATATTTAATTAATGATTAAATTATTTAATGATGAATGAATATTTAATAAAGAAAAAGAACTGATTTAAGAAAAATAATAAGGGTAAAAGTGCCAAAAAAAAGTGAGATTATCCGCTAAAACGCTACTTGAAGTAGTATTTCAAAAAACGTCAAACGCTACACGAAAAACGCTAAATGCTAGTGTTTACCAAAACACTTGTACTCGTCATCCACTAAACAAATATGCTAGTCTCATCCGTTATTCACTAGTGCATGGGACACGCCAAGCAGAGCCTTAGTTGAAAACTTAAGTAAATCTGCAATAGGTCATGAGGTTGTGCGTGATGTGCTACTGCACAGGTCCCCCGGCCTAATACAATTTTTAAGGGCCCCCAATGAGTACTATAGATTCCGGAAAAATTTAAATGTTTAAATACACTAAGTTTGTTATTCAATAATTGATTTGGTGTAAAAAGTAATTTTGTAACCAAATATGCAAAATGTGATTATAAGCAGTGTGTTTTGGTGTACTTTAGAGTTAAGAAAAATTTAAAGTGTTCAAATACGCAAAGTGCTTTTAGCATTAAAAAAAATAGATATAGTTCATGAAAAAATGAATATGGTTCATGAAAAAAAATATACAATAAAAGTATAATTAGAAACTCCATTTATACGCTTCAAAAAAAAAACTCCATTTATAAGATTTGGATAGGACCTCTAAATTATTTAGACAGCCCTAAGTAGATCTTACTTAAAAACCAGAGAATTAAAAAATGCAAGACTGCAAGTCATCTCTAATATTTCTTAGAAAAGCCCAAAAGTATGGAACCTAATTTCATTTTCTCCCTAATTTTAGTCGAAAATTCAGGTTTTATTTCTTGTAATAGGTCTCAGGATTGGTGAGTGAATCAAGAATCAAACAAACTAGTCCAATACCATTGAAAACTAATCAAAAACCAATGGTGTTCTTCGTAAAGCTAATAAGCACACAACTTTCTAGGATTATTTTCTTTTTTTCTGTTTTTGTGATCTTTCTAGTGTTAGTTTGGGTGCTTTGTTTTCACCAACCCTGAAAATAAGAGTGGGGGCTCGTTAAAATCTCCAAGGGTCAAAACTTATTAGGACCCAGGAAGAAAATAGTACCCCACATATATAAGGAACATTACAATGAGAGTAAACAGCCCATTAGGGTTATCTTGGTGTAAGGCTAGGGCTTCTATGTTTCTTTCTTTTTGGGATTTTTTTGTACCCCCACCATTTTCGTATATACCCTCACAAGACTTTTTTGGACAAAAATACCCCTAAAAAAGTTGACCAAAAATCGTATATACCTCACCCTATGGATATACGACTTTGAAAAATTCAAATCGTATATATTTGAAAAAAAATTAAAAACGGTTCTTTTTTAAAAAAATAGGTCGTATATACATAAGGAGGTGTATATACGACTTTTTAAAATACAAGTTGTATATACCCCACAACTATATATATATATATATATATATATATATATATATATATATATATATATATATATATATATATATATATATATATATATATATACGATTTGTTACTTTAACAAAGGTATATACGATTTGTATTACTTTATATACGATTTGTTAATATAAGTTTTTTAAAAAGGTTATAAAAACGCTACTAAAAATCCGTTAAAGAGTCAAAACTAATCAAAAAAAATTATAAAAACACCACTAAAAATCTAATAAAACCAAAATAAGGCTATGCAAAAAAATTAGATTTTTTGGAGACTATGAAATTTTTTTAAAAAATTAATAAAAAATAGAAAACGATGGAATTTGGGATTTTGAGCCTCGCAGTTCAGTAAAAAGTTCCTTCTAGAGGAGTCTTGGTCCTTTATTTTTTTCAGATTTAATGATGTGGTTTCATTACAATCGGAGTAGGTTGCCCGAAAACCGATTTTTTAGCCTAAATTATTCGCTCGACGTATAACATCGTCACGTTTTAACGAACTACACACTAAGCAGAACCAAAAGACGGTCAATATTCATATCTAATATATTTTTCAATTTATTTTTCTAAACAATGATTTATTTATTTTTTATTTGGGTTACAAAATCATATATACGTAGGTGTGGGGGTGTATACGACTTTGTAATTTAACAAATCGTATATACCCCCACCTTATTTATATACGACTTTATTTTTAAAAATTTTTAGGGGATAATCGTATATACATATATACGATTTTAATATTTTAAAATTTTTAGGGGAAAATCGTATATACCCTCATTTGAGGTATATACGATTTCCCTTTTTTTGAGTTGTTGATATGTTGAGTTTTTTAAATTTTGTGAAGGATATTTTTGTCTTTCGCAGGGGGCGTGGGGGTATATGAGAATGTGGTGGGGGTAAAAAAAAGGACCCTTTCTTTTTTTGGTTGTTTTGTAGTATGTGTTGTCTTTTGGTGTTGGTGTTTCCTAGCTTTTTGGACTTTGCAAGTTTTGTAGCTATTGTGGGTGTTACTTTTTTTTTTAGATAGACAATTGTTAGTGGGGTAGGGGAAATGTTAGTTTCCGGGACTTGAACCCGGGACCTCCTTCTTGCACTCATATGGTGCACTTCTTCATGTCCCTTAACTCGCCAACTGAGCTGCCTTTCTGGGACTATTGTGGGTGTTAGTTAGTTATGTTGGTGTATTTTGGTATTAGCCATCGCTTCCTAGCCTTGCTTGTTGCTTGTGTTAGATCCTATTAATAAAATCTTTTAATTATCAGGAAGACTAGTAGGTTAGAATCGGAAAAAAAGTTCATTTCTAATTTTTTGGGATCACCCCCCTCGGGGTCTCCAGGATTGGATTGTCTCATTTTGATCGATTTAGAGACCAGGGATTATCTAATTCTATTTTACCGACCGAAATAGTGATTGAATTTATTATATAATAACTATAGTGACTGATATCAATTGCCAAAAAAAGAAGAAATATATTTTTTGAAAGTTCGAATGAAATAATTGTCAATTAGTGATCAATTTTTCAGTCTGTGTTTACAATTGTATTTAACGACTCATTTTGAGGTTGTAAAATTAGAGACTGATTGCTGTTAAATTTTATACTTAGCGACCAAATTGGCAGTCACCAAATTGCACAAAAAAAAAATTAAACAAAGTTTTAGTTGCCTACTTATTTCAAAAAACTTTAGTTTCTATCATTCAAAACACCAAAATCCCTCTTTCACAAACCCCGTCACTTCATGTAACACATGTGTCTTTCACAAAACCCTAACTCTTTCATAAGAGCCAAAGGCCACCACCACCAGAGCCATCACGTAAATTTTACCAAATACTTAAAATTAAATCGGTTAACTTATTCACTGTTAGCTATTCATTATAAACAAATTCGTAGATAACCAAATTCTTAAAACATCAAGCATTATGAAGTGAGTATATCATTCCATGTCGAAATATACTAAACAAAAGTAAAACATACTAGAATTTACAAATCGTTGCACATTCTCAATTCCCCTCCCGAACTTACCATTCACTTTTAACCCCACGTATCTACTTGACTCATGGGCTCTTGACACGTACGTACCCCACACAAAGCCACATGTCAACGTCTAGTACACCAGGCCAGAAGACTTGGCTGGTTATAAAAAAAAGATACTCCATTGAAATTCATTAAATCATTTTCTGTTTCTAACGTGCAAAAAACTTGAAAAGTGAGTGAAGGAAAACATTATAGTTAATGGCTCCAAAGCGTGCTAAGAGGATGGTGGTTAGATCCACCACAAAAGTAATACAAGAAAGTGTGCAGCTTTCAGTTTTAGGCAGTGGCAAAAGATTAACCAGAGGTAACAGAGAGATTCAGATAGATGAAGATGTAGTTAAGTACTCTAAAACAAGAGCAAGTGAGGATCATTCCCATTCAAGAAGTGATTCCTCAAGCCAAAGAGGATGCAAGCCCCACCACTTTCACTACTGAAAATACTCCAAAGAGAGGCGCTGCCATGGAACCCAAAGAGCCATCCATGAATAAAGAGCAAGAGAAGAAGGCTAAGGCAGAGGAAGGAAATGATGGTAAAGAGAAAAGGAAGAAGAAAAAGGGGAAAAGGAAAGGAGAAGGGTACAAGAGATATGTGTACAAGGTGTTGAAACAAGTGCACCCTGAAATGGGAAATTCTTCTCAGGCCATGACTATACTGAATAATTTGATGAATGATATGTTTGAG
This sequence comes from Oxytropis ochrocephala, assembly GCA_020916435.1. Classification (NCBI taxonomy): domain Eukaryota; kingdom Viridiplantae; phylum Streptophyta; class Magnoliopsida; order Fabales; family Fabaceae; genus Oxytropis; species Oxytropis ochrocephala. Next base: position 112,726,921 of record CM037093.1, read on the forward strand.
AGGCTGGTTAATGAGGCTACCAAGCTGAAAACGTACACAGGACACATGACATTATCGCCAAGGGAGATTCAAGGGGCAGTGAAACTGGTTTTGCCAGGTGAACTTGGAAAGCATGATATTGCTGAAGGAGCCAAAGCTGTGACCAAACATTTATCCTATGATGCCTGATATATGCACAAGTCTTCAGGTTTCTACCATGCTTCAACTTTTTGTATAGTATGTTTAGGTGCTGCGGCTGCATGTGTCCCATGTGAGTCAGTGTTAGCTCATTTGTGTTGATTCGTTTTCTGCTTTCTTTAAGAATAATAAAATGTTTAGGCAATTTAGAATGGTTATCTTTTATACTGACTTAAGGTTGGTACTTCAATTAAAAGTTAGCATTAAAAAATAAAGGTTCAACTTCCTTCTTGAGTATATTTTAAAAGTAATTCAAACATGCACGAGTACCTTACGTGAGAAATAGATTGAAAAATGGCAATGGTATACCATAACAAAATAATAATGCGAATTTGTGAATAAAAGAGTGATATAATATGAGCCATTTGTCACGTAAATTTTGCTTATAATCACGCATCAGATATCCGGGAACGCTGCTACGCCTCATTAAGAAACCTAAATGTTATGTATAATTATCAACAACAACAAAAAACCTAAATGTATACTCTGAAACAGAGGCTTTATTTACATGATAAAGGTTATGTGTATAAATAGAAGATTTTTTTTTTTTGACAATAATAAAAAACTTTAGCATCTTTGATCACTGGCAGTCACGCTCCTGATCCATTTCAAAGGCAGAAACCAGACCTATTTGTGATCTAATTTACAATCATATAAAGGACTCTCAAAACACCCAAATCAAATGGAACATACTACTCTTTATTCCTTTCAGCTCATGGCCCCAAAAGACAACCACCAGGTATTCCCCGATGTACTCGATGTAAATACACTAATCAGGGAAAGAAACAGAGAGAAAAAAATAAGAATACCTGAAAACGTCCAGGAGATAACTTGTTAGGATCCTGTAATATGTGACCCTCCAATCCAAAAATTATTATATAGAATAGGCACGTATCACTTCTACCACTGGTGCCCGACACATTGGACACTTTCTTTTACTTTCCAGCAATTCATTGGCACATTTTGAACATGTGCACATGTGCCCACATCTGGAAAACAAGTACAATAACATGCAAGTGATTAACATTAGGAACAACAAACTAGTTGCTGATGTGTCAAAGAGATACTTAAGAAGAGTACCTGTACAGCAAAGAATCAATATTGCTTTCGTAGCATATACAGCAAAGTCCTTTCCTCACACATTCCCATTTAGATTTATCGTCTAGTGGAACATGGTCATGTATTCCTGTGATGAATTTAACTTGGTCATCAAAGACTATCAATAGAGGAAAGTTACTTTTCTTGAAGAATAGCATCAGAGCTCAGAGAAAAGGCTACGGAAACAGGATATGAGATGTGAAAAAGGGAAGAAGAAAAATCACATACCTGATGAAGCAGTTGGGCGATTTAGGGCTGCAGAAACTTCTTGTCTTATTGAGCGTTGCAACTCGAGCTGCATATCCATGCAGGCCTCTAGCATGCTTTGCATATTATTCATCCTATGTTGTAGCTTAACCATATCAATTCTCAAGTCATTAACAATATCCCACTCCTGCCAAAAAACACAAATCAAATCAGAAAATTATTGAAATGAACAACAGAATTATAAGGTTGAAAAGGTGAACATGTTATTGTCATGACTCGAAACTATATATGGAGTACATCTGCTAGAGAAAAGCTGTTCTGTCCTGCAAATGAACGCCCAATTCTCGGGCGCTGATTATTTATGACATTCCGTGACCAATTGTCATGACGTGAGTGCCGATCCCATAGAGGCATAGGAGGAGGCATTGGTGGCATTGGTGGCAAGGGTGGGAGGTCAAGTGAACTATTAACAGTATCCTCCTGATCCACGATTGGATCCCTATTCTGCTGCTCCAGGTCATGTTCTGCCGAGGGAGAAGAAGGGTTAGCTCTTGCAGCTCCCATTCAACGTGAGCGTGACCTTGCCTTTCAACATATGATTGGATCAACTGGTCAAGACTTTCACGAAAACTGCTGCGTAGGAGGTTTGAGACACTTCTCCTGTGAAAGGAAAAGAGACATTTGTTCTAAATTACTTTACTTTTCATTCAATATATATATATATATATATATATATAGAGAGAGAGAGAGAGAGAGAGAGAGAGATAGATAGATAGATAGATAGATAGATAGATAGATAGATAGATAGATAGATAGATACTTTGAAACTCTCCAATTATATCTACATACCTACTTAGCAATTCCCTGAGTTCACCACTATATACGTTGTCATCCTCTGGAAAATAAAATCCATGACTTCTACCAACTGGAGCTACTTCGTTATCAGAAGGTCCTCCCAACCAAATTTCCACAGCCTCTTGAAAGCTACCGTCTTCTTGCCACACTTCAGATGCTACTTGCTCTTGCAGACGCGAATTTTCCCCATCATCATTTCCCAAGATATTTTGGGACCATTCATTTGATGTGCTACTACGTGGATTATCATCCACACTTTCCTGAGTGCTATCCGTCCACTCGACGTTAGTTTGATGCCAGTTGCTTTGTTCGTTTTCAATAATAACTTCTTCCTGTTGCCCTCTTTCCAAAGCATCAGATTCAACAGAATCTACATTATCAACAATATTGTCCACTACACGATTGTGGTGATTTGATAAATTGCTTTCATCACCTGCTGTATCACCCAGCAGAGATTGTTCGGTATGTACCTCACTTAGTTCTTGCAGATTGCTCGTAGCTTCATTTTGCAAGCTTTGTTGGGTAAGGTCATTACCAGTATCTTCGGTTGGCATTATATTAACAGTTTGTGCAGTGCCGTCTCTTCTTTCAGCCCTGATATTGGAATACGATTCACAATATATTGTTTCTTCATGAGCACCCGATATCCCACCTGACATCCCAAGACTGTCACTTTCCCTATTACTAGGCTCTGATTGTTCACAATGTACAGTGGGGACCACTTGTGAACTGGTAGCTCCAGTTAGATCAATTGTATTAACATCAACATCACTGTCAGATGAGGTATCAGATGGGTTGCTTTCTGCCTGACTGCAACCAATATTGTCCTTTCTAAAATCAAATCCTTCCCTGCTCAGAAGATAAGATAACCTCAATGGTATAAAACAACATTTTTTTATAAAGGAGGGCATAAAGAAAAGTGGCTTCAAGCAGTAAAGCTAAAGCAACCAATACAGTTACACATTTACAATAACATTAACTTCAAAATGATCCTCAAGCAGTAGTAAGTAGCCTTAAACCATCAAGCCGTCATTTTCCCACTAAAATACATACTATAGAATACAAACATACACCCATTTCTTCCTGAACTGAAAAAACACTTTGTAGTCAATAGCATCTAAAACTTTCATATAGTAAGGTCATGACAAAAGTTGAACAAAATAAACCATGAAATATCAGGATTGAAAACAAGAAGAAAACAAGGTGATATTTTTCTAACAATAAATGAAAATATATCAACAAAAAGTTAAAAGAAAAACGAATTGAACAATTGGACCATCATGCATCTCATGGGCCCACAACTTGGAAGGTTTACGTGAGAAGGAATAAGGAGAAGAAAGAAATGGGTAGTGAACTGGCAGAGAGAGAGAGGAGTTGGATGGGAGAGATAGTTAATAATGGTGGGAAAAGGCTAACAAATAGCATACTGGAACAGGAAGTCCCGGGTTCATGTCCCGGAAACTAACATTTCCCCCACCCCTACTAACAATTGCCTATCTAAAAAAAAGCATACGGGAACAGGAATGAGGGCATCTTTTTTGGGAATCATTAATTTCTAATGAATGGAGAGCTCTTGCTCTCTATAGCAGCTAGGCTCTGTGGCAGCAGGAATACCCAATTTCTCTATAAATTTCCCTAATCTGAAATAATACAAAACCTGCATTTCCGTTGTTCTGGGTTCTCATTTTTCCTTCCCTTAATTCCTGCAACACTCTTCTCTATAATTTCCTTAATATGAAATAATACAAAACCAGCATTTCTGTTGTTCTCGGTTCTAATTTTTCTTTCCCTCAAATTTTGCAACACTTGATTTGTATCAAATTGTTTGTAATCCACCAATCCTAAGTGCTAATGTATAAGTTATTTCTATAATAAAAGATAAAATTAAATTAAATTAAATTGTTTTCATATAAGCTATTGTATAAGTCATCCTGAAAACCTTATGGGAATAAGCTGAAAACGGCTTACGAACATGTCAACGTTTTTTGCATAAGCTCTCCCAAACTGTCTAACAAGTTTTTATGTCAATAGACAAGCCTAACTATGCCAATCCAAACAGACCCCAAACCCACTCTGAACTAGATGCAACTTAAAGCTTATGAGAATTGGGAGATGCTCATGGGGATGACTGCAAACATGGGACGACTTCATTCAAACAATTACAACGCATCTCAAGGGAATGGTGAACAGGAAAAGAGGTATCTCAGTCTGAGAACCACTAGAGCTCGGGGTTGAAGAAGTTACACCAGGAATTGTTGGATGAATTTCCCATGTCGATGAAGAAAGTAGAGTTGCTTATGCTCAGCAGGGTGGATTTCACAAACACGGGTTTTTCCGAGTCATGGGAACGAAACCAGAGTTACAGCTGAATCTTGCTCAGCTGTGTATAGAGAGATCTATGGTTCACTTCTTCAATTCACTGATCACGCATGAATCTGATCTTACCTCAGAAATAATTTAAGCATGATTTGCTTGAAAGGTATGGAGGATTTGGTGAGGGCGATGTGCTCGCACAGCTTGCAGCACTCCGCCAAGGCGAGAATCTTGATGACATACAGGAGTTTGAGAGGTTGATGGCTCAGGTTGGGTGTTTGCCCAACAAGCAGCATTTCGGCTTATTTTATTCGGGAATTGGGGTCAGAGATTCAAGGAGGGTGAGGAGCATGCGCGCTTTGGGTCCTCACTTGCAGTTGAGGAATCTCACCAACGCTATCAAGAACGAGCTACAAGGTGAAAAACAAAATGGAGCGCAAGAAAGAAACTAGAGGGAACAAGATAAGGGTCTGGGTATTTGGCATGATATGGTTCCAATTACCCGGTGAATTTCACACTCTTTCGGTAGAAATGCTAGGTCAGATTGGGTATTAGTTGGAGGCAACAAAGAGCCTAATGGTCCAAAACCAAAACAGCTACTTTGAAGACCGATGCTCAAAACTCAGAACAATACTTGTTATCTAGAGACCATGGGATTCAACACCTCTTTTATCTAGAGTTGTTGGATTGTAAACAAAGGGGATTGTGCTATAAGTGTGGGGAAAGGTTCCACCCATTGCTTCGGTGTCCGGCTAGGCAACTAAAAATTTGTGGTGATGGACAAAGAAGATAAGGTGGCCGCAAGAGATGTCCTAGTGGCAGAGGTTATGGAAACAATTTAGAAGAAGGACGGAGAATGCAGTATTTTGAGTTTGGGGCGCCTATTTGTAGAGCAGAAAAGGCAACCTCCGACAATGAAGTTAAAGGGCTTATTCAAGGGGGGACCAATTCTCATTTTGATAGTGAGACAACACCTAACTTCATCTCCAAGAAGCTGGTTGCAGCAATGGGGTGGCAGATTGAAGACACCAAAGCTTGGAGGATCAAGCTAGGAGATGGGTACCATGCCATTGCTCGAGGTAAGTGTGCTGGCCTAGTGATCTTAGTATAGAAGAAGGATGGGACTTGGAGAATGTGTGTGGACTACCAAGCTATACAGATCCAAAATAGAAGAGAAAGCCAGCAGAAGATATTTGACCTATTAACAGAGCACAATAAAATTGATAAAGAAAAAAATCGCAAATAGAGAAGTTGGAAGAGAAAGAAATCAATTCAGGAGACTTCTAATGAAAATAAAGATTAGTTTCTTTTCAACTTAATGGGAATATGACTGCATACCTTAGACATGATACAGTCTGCTTTTGTCTCAGGAAGCCCAATTCACTTTCTGCAATGGAAGTGGACCGGTTATTATCAATGGATCTATCATTTCTCAAAAACCTGCCTCTAAGTAAGGCCTGAAAATATTTCCAACGAACAATTATCAATGGTAAGAGCAAAGCTCAAATTCAATGGAAGTGGACCAGTTATTATCAATGGATCTATCATTTCTCAAAAACCTGCCTCTAAGTAAGGCCTGAAAATATTTCCAACGAACAATTATCAATGGCAAGAGCAGAGCTCAAATTTAAATCAAGTCCTACATTTTGACTTCTCTATGGATTTAGATTTAGTGTATCTTTGTTTCAGCTTTGAAAAAATGCATTGATGGTATAGTTTTTATTAGTTTTTTTCTACAGAAGCTACTATGTTAGTATCAGCGGCTGAGACCAAAACAGTTATTTTAGGTTTTTTATTTTCAATAAAACTTTATGTTATTTAAATTCCTAAACATGATCTTCAATTAATAATTAGAATAAGTTTTTTTCCATAAATAAGCACAAACAAAACGTGTATTCTCTGAATGATTTACATTTCCGATTCTAGGAATTTTAAAATTCTAGAATGCACATATGACAAGTCACCTTTCACTATGCCTAGCATGAAACTGTTCACTGCAAGTTCCACAACCAATTGAGCATAAAAATAACCGAAGGGGTACTTTCTAACACACTAACACAATTAAAGCAAATATTTTTACTCATTACATAGAAAAGTTGGCCCAATGTCCACACTTTATACACATGATACAGAAAAGGTTGAGAAATATCATAAAAAGGATACCAATTATTTAGTGGACAAACCTGAATGCGATTGCGATGGGGAAAATGAGATACAGCCCGATGGTCCAACAATTCCTGAAGCTCTCTTTGCCTTTCCATCTCAGCCTTCTTTAGCATATCAAGCAGAACCTGCCGACCACGTAATTTACGTATTCCTCTCCGAGTATGCTCATTTTGGCCGTCACTCTGATTGACAACAAATCCCTCTCGAACACATTCAATTTGGTTACCAAATTCAGAAGATTGTTCATCCCTAGTTTCCCCTAAAGAAACACCTCTCTGCTGGCTACTCATCTGTACCCATTCCCTTATGACACTCACTCTTTCCGGCTCAGTTTCCTCGGGCAAACCTCCCCTCGAACCATTATTTCCTTGGGTTGTGTTGGATGCATGATTCATAGAACCACTACTCATCCATTCCCTGAAAATTTGCCTCACTCTTTTCCTTTCAACATCTCCAATATTGGAAGAATTTTCACGACTAGAATTGTTCAGCTCCTCCTGCTCATCATGAGACCCAGTCTGACTCTGTGACTGTGACCATGTTTCAGATTCATTCTCACCCAATGCTGTATCTTCTGTAATATTCCCTTCTCTCTGGTGGTTTCTATCTGAGACAGGCATATTTTCTTGTGAGGGTTCTGCAACAGCAGTCAACCTATCACTCCTTTGTTGAACTAATACTTCCCCAGGTCTTCCTTGAACCTGTCTCACTACCTGCTCATCTTCAATCCCTCGCCATATTTGCAAGACTGTAGATGACCTTGTGACTCCTCTCCCTCCATTGTCTTGCCTCCGTGGTGACTCCAAATGAGAGTCACCGAGGAAAGTAGGCTCCAAAACGGCCGCGTTCTGCACTCCAGCAACAGCCATTTCTAATTTAGCTTTCTAACAAGCACGCCTGTATTTTCAAACCAACTGATTCAAATGCACTGAACTGTATATACAGACGAGTGGTGAGGTAGGGAAATCAAATAATGCTCTCCCAAACATGTCATTTCACACATTTCCATGGATTTCAAATACATTTCCTATTTCCATTGCTCAATCTACTCGCTAATTTCATTGTCACTAGTAGGCCCCTTAAGAAAATGAATTACAAACATGGAATTTTCAAAATTTGCAATTTATTCTTTTGTTGCTGCTAACTACATCTAAGCATCATCATCAATTCATCATCATCATCATAATAACTATTTAATAAACATCTATATTAAGCTAAATGAGTAATCTATCTACTATACTTATATCATAGACTGGCCAAACAAAATTATCAGCTATATTAAGCTAAAATTCTCAAAGGCTGAAGATAACAAAATTTCAAAAAAGTAAAAAGGCACTCTAATCGGAATTCCAGATCGCTCAATTATCCGATAGTAGCAAAAAATAAATCGGAAAAATAATATATTGGATAAAGACGAATCAATTAAAACGTGGCGTTTAAGTGTGCGATTCAAATTGCACATGAAAAGGATCGTACCAGTGAAGTGGAGTCATGTTGATTTCGGATCGAAGTGAGTGATGAGAAACCCTAACTCTGAATAAAAATCTGTGTGTGAGGGAAAGAGAAGAGGATTGGAAATGGTAGAGAAACAGTTGAGGAGGAAGAGCGGAGAATCCGGACACAGAGAATAAATTTGTACACGTCAGCAGCTGAGTGACTTTTTCCGTAGAAACTGCCGTGACTTCCACCAAGCTGAATTTTTTATTTGTTTTGTTTGCAAAGCAGTACCATCCCTGTGACACGTGGCGGATTCTAACGTGTTCCGGGTAACTAACGATACCTTCCAAATCTTAGAACGGACGTCAAGTTTGACAGAGGCAAATCAAATGTAATGTCAACGACGTCGCTTTTAGTAACCATGGGTCTATGACTATTACTAGGGGGAGTTAGGTTAGTACCGGGTAAATAGTCATTTTAGTTTCTCAATGTGTAATTCGCTGTCAATTTGGTTTTTCACTTAAACAAAAATGCAAAAATGTTCCCCACTATTAAATCTATTAGTCAAGTTAGTCTCAGCTGTTAAATCTCCTCAAACGTTAATTGTGATGATGTGTCATGTTATGTGTCATTGTGGATGCTCACATGGCGCTTATTAGGGTGACAACTCAGCTTAGTCATTTGCCACGTATAGAGGGACTGTTTTGACAGTAAATTCTAATCTTTCACCTATTATCTTCCCCATCTCCATCCTCCATCCCCTAAAGGTAGGTTTTTGTTTTGCATGCATGATCATGGTCTTTCCAAATTCTAAAAAATAGAGTGATGATTCCAAACTCATGCTACATGAACATGTAGCAAACTCTTTCCAAATTCATCATTTATTGTCTAGGTAGCGAGGTCTCTCGTTAAAGTTTTACATAATAAATGTGTAGTGTTGTTTCGCTACAGAGGGACTTCCTATGGGGGTGCTTCAGGAGTTAAGAAAATTTTGTGAGTGAGATGGTTTGATATTTGTAAGCCTAAAAGCGGTGGTGGACTTGGGGTGAGGGATCTTAGGGCAGTCAATGTTAGCCTGTTAGGCAAATGGCGGTGGAGGCTTCTCACAGGTGGTACTTCCTTCTGGAGGCATGTCCTGGTTTCAAAGTATGACCAGACTATTAGGACGCATGCCTATTTTCAACATTTGAATGTCCCTCCTTCTACTTCAGTTTGGTGGAAAGATCTGTGTCGTATAGGTGGTTGGGGAGTCTGAGGAGAAGGACTAGGTCTCTGATAACTCTCGGATGAGAGTGGGGGATGGTAACTCTACCCTTTTTTGGCTTACTATCTGGGTAGGTGATGCATCTCTTAGGTCTAGGTTCCATAGGTTTCATTCAGTGGTGGCCGACCCAAATGCTACTGCTAGTTCTTGTGGGAGTTAGTCCAATGGGATTGGGTCTGGGCTATCCCATTGAGGCGACAATTGTTTGTCTGGGAGGAGGCTCTCTTGGGGGATATTCACTTGTCTCTAGCATCTGTTTCTCTTTCAGCAGCAATAGATTGTTGGATTTGGGCAGCTCACAGTTATGGTTTGTTCTCGGTGTCTTCTACTTATCATTTTCTCTCTCAGCTGTATTCTCATGTGTTGAGGCTCTCTGTTCAGGTGCTTGGGACTCTAAACATGATTTGGAAGAGTTTTGCTCCTTCTAAGATGATTGTTGTCTTTTCTTAGCAGCTCCTCATGGATAGAGTGTCTACTCGGACTAACATGTTTAGTAGATAGGTGATCTCAAATATTACCGCGATTGTTTGTATCCTGTGCAAAAATTTCCAAGAGTCATCCTCACGTCTTTTATGTAGCTGCAAATTTGTATGTCTGTAGCTGCAAATTTGTCTCGACGATGGGATATGCTATCGTCAGCTGGTAGGGTTTCACTTTTGTGATGCAGCAGGATATTTCATCATTGTTTACTCAGTTTATTAATATCATATTGGGGGTCCGCATAGATGCAGGCGCAACTTGATGCTCATTTAGCACACGATTCTCTGGGTCATTTGGGATTTGAGGAACAATTGTATCTTCTCTAGAGGCGTTCCTGATTTTGGGAGGTCTTTTGACAGGATAGTTTCCCTCTCTTGACACTGGTTACATGATAGGGGAACTCCCCCCTCTTGCTTATACTACGAGTGGTTTGTCGATCCCATTGATTGTATATCTAGAAGGTAGTTTGCCCTGTTGTGGTCATCTGATTTGTAGGTGATGCTTTTCTCTCATATGTATATGGGTTGAGTACCCATTGGTGTGCTCGACTATATATATATATATATATATATATATATATATATATATATATATATATATATATATATATATATATATATATATATATATATATATATATATATATATATATTATATATATATTTTTATATAATATATATAGTATCTATTTGCCTTTGCCTTTTTTTTTTTAAAAAATGTGTAGCATGAGAGACCAAATTGATAGCAAGTTATATTTTGAGGGAGTGAAATTTGGATGATAGATTTGTTATTCTTGTGGAGTCTAAATTTGAAAGATCCCAAATTCACAGAAAGAAAAAAATCTTAATTTTCATTGTACACAACAAATCGATAATGGTCCATCCATCTAATCCAATCGGATCATAATTTTTTTTTTAAAACGAGTCATAATAGATGTGAAAAGTCTGAATATTTGGTGAAATGCTTGAGTGAAATTCCACTTAGCTGATTTTAATATACATGCACCTTAGGGATAAATACAGTGTGGGGTTTACAATAATATTAATGTGGTTTCTAGTTCCTAAGTACATGAGTGTGATTTCTAGACGCTTAATTAGCTATTGATACCTAGGTGCATGAATAACTTTACATATTCCAATGTATCTATTTTATAATTCCAACACTCACCCTTGAAGTGAAACATATAAATCAAATGCTCCTAGCTTGGAACAAATATTTTGAATTCTCGCCCCCTTAAAGATTTTGTGAAGATGTCTGTCAATTGATTGTTAGAACTAATAGATTCAGTGATGACCTCCTTATAAAGGACTTTCTCTAGGACAAAATGACAATCATTCTTAATGTGTTTAGTTCTCTCGTGAAAAACTTTATTAAAAGCTATTTGTAGGGTTGTTTGGGTTATCACAACACAATTTAATTGGTTGAGTATCTCCAAACTTTAACTCGTGAAGAAGTTGTTTAATCCAAATGAGCTCACATGTGGTTGCAGCCATAAGTCTATATTAGCCTTTGCACTGGACCTTGCGACAACATTTTTCTTCTTACTCTTCCACGCTACAATATTCCCTCCAATAGACACAGGATACCCTGAAGTAGAATGCTTATCGTTGGGAGAACTTTCCCAATCTGCATCGCAAAATTCGACTATTTGAGTGTGTAACACCCCCTTCTACTTAATACTAAATTAACAAATAAAAATCAGAGTTTTCAAAAAAAATATTTTTCCACGCACCTCGAAGAAAGTGCTACATTTAATAAAACCTCATCAAAATGATATTTAAAATTCAAACGCATCTAGTGCGTGAAATATAATTCATATCCAAGTGGGACGAACCCTCAAAACCTGTTTTAGGTATTACAATAATCCAGCAATAGTTTCTCAGCACAGCGGAAATAAAAATAAAAATGATAAGTTTAACATACTCCATACATGATCCAATTCAGTCTAATACATAAAATGAGATGACAACACTACTACCCCTATCCCTGGTGTTACTAATCAGAGCTGACACAATAACCCAAGGAGGCAGGGACACCTTCACTATGAATCACCTGTACGTCGCCACGAGAGCAGACAACATAAAAATGCTAGGGTGAGTCTCTTTACATAAATAATAACAAGTAAGATAAGCATTACATTAGGAAAGCATCTAGCAACATCAATCCACAACAATTAAGATATTTACAATTCAATTATAATACCAAGAAACAACAATAATGAATTAATTAATCATCACCAAGAATTCTAAGTATGCATGAGTATATGCATGTGGATCCATAACCACCTCAATAACCCCGTCGGGCACCACCACGTTTGGCCGAAGCCACCCACCACGTTTATATGCATATGATTTATGTGACACCATGACAAATGCATCACAACACAATAAATACATCACATCAATTATTAACCCACCTCTTTGACCGAAGCCCACATCAATTATTAACCCACCTCTTTGGCCGAAGCCCACGTCAATTAATTATTAACCCACCTCTTTGGCCGAAGCCCACATCACCTCATTATTAAATTAAAACCCCACCTAAGGACCAAACCACCTCATAAGGACCTCTTCCACACCTAAGGACCATTTTGACACACCAAAGATTAATTTAGCACCTAAGGACCAAACTGACATTTTAGGGACTAAAAAAGGTTCAAAGGATCAAAATAGCATTTTTGACACTTCGGGCAACATTGGCAACACCCGCACAAAATGATGGATTCCTACAGCAGTGCACCTACTTCGGCGGAGCATTTAAAATAGCAAACGACATCGAAAAATTACAAGAGACCCCTCGTCGGAAAGCCACAGATATGTAGTTTCTGGATATATCTTTAGATTTTCAAAACAGTGAACCAATTAGTACAGTTTTTAGAAACAACCCGAACAGTCCCTAGACTGGACAGATTCTGCCCTCCCACTTCATTTTACTCTAAAATGACTTAAACTTGACCAAATGGGACAAAACCTTAGCCCGAACAAAAGCAATTTGAGTATAGTTTCTAATGGAAAAAGAATCGTTCAAAACGGAGTTCATTTGAATGCATAAAACTTGCAAAAACCGCACCTACCCACAGATTGACTCTAGAAATTTGACTCGACTTTGGAGACTCATAACTGGAGCTACACAACTCCAAATTTAACGAAACTAGTGCCAAAACGACCGACTTTCAGTCTATTTTCGAAAACACTCAGCTACATAATTTTTGACTCAATCAAACAATACCAGTTTTAAAAATACTGAAACAGTGTCCAGAAAACCACACAAAGACCATAAACAAGTGAAACTCATCATCAATTTAATTCAACAACACTTTTATTCAACAATTCAATTTTCACTTAAACAACACACATCTAGGCATTTAATCAACATCATTAAATCCACACATTCTCATATTTCTTCACATTGAGGCATTTAATCAAACATATGGCATGCATATTTCACAATACATTTATTTCCAACATCAAGCATCATAGTATTAACACATTAAACATCAAATACAACAACAAACATATGATTAGCACAAAATTCATACCAACAAACCATCCTAGTGCTATTCCACACATAACACATATCATACAAGTTATTATATAGGTAAAGTAGAGCCCCCTAACCTCCAATTGCAATTCCAAGAAAACCCCTCTTCCAATGACCCAAGAAAACCCAAGTAACTAGCTTTCTCCAATATTAGAGCTCCAAACCCATCCATGGAAAAGAGAAAAATACACAAGATTAGGGTATGAATCTTATACTAGAGGGTAGAGGAAGGAAAATGGAGTTGATTGGTACCAAAAACACTTACCCAAGACAAGAAAATGAATTTATCTCCTCCCCTTTGCTAGCACAAATTACATGAACTTTCACTCTCTCCCTCTCTTCCATTTTTTTCTGTTTTTATTTCCTCCCTTGAATTGGAAACCATTACCCTAGTTTAAGTCATCAAATTGGGCCCATTCAAAGGGGCTTGGGCCTTTATTTGCACCCCTTAGGTACTTACACACACCCTCCCAATTTAACTAAAATACTCTTCATTTATTTACTAAAATACTCTCTATTTATTTACCACATCCCTCCTTAAATTAATTACTTACCCTATATTTATTTTAATATAGCCAACTAAAATATTACTTAATTAAATTAGTCGAATAATCACTTAATTAAATTAATTAAATAGTCACCTAATTAAATTAGTTAAATACTCATCTAATAAATTTTGGGCGTTACAGAGTGCTTCCATTTTCTTCATAAAGTAGTTATGTCTCGAGGTCTTCTTAATGTATCTCATAATTCTAATTAACGCATCCCAATGATCCTTATGAGGAGATTGCATGACTTACTACTCCAACAGCAAAAGAAATATCTTGCCTCGTAATAGTGAGGTAGACGAGGTTACCTTTTGGAATGGAAACAGAAGATAAAGATGCTATAAAAGAATGGTAAGAAGGAGAAAGACAATGATAATATAAGAAGTTATAAATATGATGAGGATTTTGAGTAGATCAAGTACCTACTCTAAGAGAAATGGGAAAATGAAGGTTTTCGTCAGGTAGGTCTGTAATAGAGTTGACCGTTAGAGTAGGACATGATTCAATTGGTCTTTTAGTGTCTTCCAGTTTGGTGTTGGGAACACATGAGTGTCGTTGGTATGTAATGAGTGGTCTCTCAGACGGCTTAGGTGGATGAACATAATCCATAGCTGAACCTAATTCCTACACAAGCAGTTGACTCCAGAAGGTGCTTGTGAGTTGTTTTGTGGGAAAGCACTTTCAAAAAAAGAAAGATTGGCTCGTGGGTTATTGCTTGACTAGAGGCAATAACATTGGCTTTGATACCATGAGAAAAGTTTAAATATTTGGTGAAATTTCACCCAACTGATTTGAATATATATATATATGCACCTTGAGGAGTAAATACAATTTGGAATTTACAAGAATATTAATGTGGTTTCTAGTTTCTAAGTACATGAATGTGATGAAGATTGCTCCTTCTCTACCCTAGCCGCTCTCTCCCTCAACTTTCTTCCTCTTCCCTTTTTCCTACTCATTTATTGGAGAGAGGTGATTTCGGGTCTTTTTTTAGCATGGAATCACCCCTCAACATCTTTTTATTTTTTATCTAAATAAATGACTATCACATAGATCTAGTTTTTGTTTTGTGTTTTTCATTGATTTCGTCGTCCGAGTGTAGTGTTGTTTTGTTCGTCATCTTGGTGCGACGTTGTTTGTTTTCTGTCGTGTTGTGACATTCATTCGGTTCAGATTTACAAATCAACATCGGTCAATTACAGATTCAATCAATGTTTTTGGCGTCAACATTGCAGATCCGGAAGCATGAGTATTTCCGTCACTATGATTTTGTCATATTTGTATGTATTTTGTCGTTTTATGCTATTAACATGGGTGTTATGTGTTTATTCATAAATTAATCCTTTTTGTTTTTATCGATATTGAATTTGTATCGCTTTTGATGTATTCTCCATATTTGATTGAATCAATATTTTATTTAGTAAAAAAAAATACATGAATGTGATTTACCAGACATTTAATTAGTATTAATACTTAGACACATGAATAACTTACATATTCCAAAACCCAGGGTGTGTGGTGAGCGGTTGGAGCTCATCCTCCCTTAACCAAGTGTCGAGGGTTCGATCATCGTCTTGGGTATGAAGCAGCTTTAAATCCCTGAGTCAGTTGTCTTAGGTGTCTCTAATCCAACAAGGGGATTAATATAATTTATAATTCTAACACTAGAAAAAGAAATATCAAAATGTGAAGTTTTCATCAATTTTTTTTTTAAAAAAGTTTTCAACAATTTAATCATTGTCATGGGTTATTATGGGGATTAAATTCAAAAATCACAAATTTTGAAGGAAAAGAAATATTTAAATATTCCTTGTATGCAACTAATAATAATGATTCATCCATCTAATTCAATCCAAATCAAACTCATAAGAGAATTCAAAATGACTCATACTAAAAAAAAGAAATTTTAAAATGTGACGTTTTCACCAATTTCCTAAAAAAAGTTTTTAAAAATTGAATTATTATGGGGACTAAATTTTTTTTTGGTCGAAAGGGGACTAAATTCAAAACACATCTCAATCTTCATTGCATACCACAAATCGATAACAACAATGACTTAATCTATGTTGAGATATGAGTAGTCGACTAAGCGCTCTCAGATTCGATTACTAGAGTGGACAAACTAGATATTGACCAGTACAAAATTTAATCTTAAATATAAAAAAAATTAATTTTTCATTAAAAGTATTGAGACACTCTATAGGAGCCAACAATAGTCCAAATCAAAAATACAACAAATCAATAATGGTTCATTCGGCTAATGCAATCCAAATCGATACATAAGAAACTTCAAAATGAGTCATACCCCCCAATTTTTATTTTTTATTTCAAAATGTGAAGTTTTGAACAAATTCCTAAAAAAGAAAAGTTCTCAAGAATGGAATAATTATAAGGTGTATATAAATAAGGAAGGGAGAAAGAGAAACTAGAAATACACGAAACACAAGGCGAAATGGAAAATCTGGAGAAAACGAATCGCCATCATCGCAGGGTTAGTTTTGGCATTAAAATATTAGAGAGACTCCCACTCTCTCTATTTTCATTGGCCTTCTTCGACGAAACCCACCCACCCTACCCAAAAAAACAAACACCATCAAAATTAAATCCCTTTTCCTCTTCCCAAATCTCTTCAATTCAAAATCAAATCTCGTTATTTCGAAACCCTATCTTTTCTCTTTCCCCGTTTCAAATTCAATCAATAATATCACAATCTTTGAAAATCTTTTCAACCTTTAATTTTTTTAGCGTTGATTTTTGGGATTTCGTTTTTCAATTAAGGGATTGTGTTTTTCTCTATGGCTAAAGGTACGGATTCGGATGAATTTATGATGCTTTCTAGGGTTCGAACGGGTCTAAAAAGAGAGTTTTCATTCGCCATGAAAGCTCAATCTGAGATCGGAGGTGGTTCTCTCGGTCGAACACGTGGTAGCAAGAACCGTAATGAGACTCAGGTTCCGGTTCAAACCTCTCCGGTTAGCAAGAGGTCGAGGAAATCTGATTCTTTAGAGGACGCGGTGATGAAAAACGACGAGGATGCGGCGGCGGTGACGGCGAGGAATGAGGAGGAGGCTGGTGGTTCCGTGAGTGAGGAGGAGGCTAAAAGTGATGTGGTGGATCTTGCGAGCGATGATGAGCCTAAGAATCAGGTTGGAGAATTAGAATCTGTTTGTGAAGAGGAACCGCCGAAGAGCGACGTGGTGGTGGAAACTGTGATTGATGAAGAGCCTCGTGTGGTTGAGACTTTGAAGGTGGAAGAGGTTATGGATGGAATAGAAATAGCACAAGAACCTGTTTGCGAAATCAAAGAGGATTTGGCGAAGGATGGTGCAGGGGAAAAAGGTGCAGAGGAAAAAGGTGTAATTGATTTGGTTAGTGATGATGGTAAGGGCAAGAAGAGGAAGAAGAAGAAGAAGCCTTTAGAGAATACAATGAGAAGGTTTACGAGGTCAGCACTGAAGGATAACTCTGAACAGACGAAGGTGATAAATGATGGGGATAATGCTGTTGATGGAATTGACGTTAATGTTCAAAGGGAAATTGGGGTTTCACCATTGATGAAGACTCCAACTCCAATGAGGATGCCTAAGACTAGTTTTAAGAGGTTTCCTAGCAAGCTAAAGGACCTTCTGGTCACAGGGATTCTTGAGGGACTGCCAGTGAGATATGTAAGAGGAGTGAAGGTATTATTTGATTTATTTATCATGGTTCTTTTGAGTATTCTTCATATTTTGAATTTAGAGTTTTTTTCTTGGGGTGTGATTTGTGAGTGTGATGCGTTTGAGAAATTTGTAGTCACGGAGAGCTGGAGAAGCAGAGCTTCGAGGAGTGATTAGAGGCTCTGGGGTTTTGTGCTTTTGTGGGGCTTGCAAGGGGGTTGAGGTAAGTAAAGTGAAGATAAGTTTTTTTTTTGGTACAGTCTTAACCTATGAAGCACCAACATTGACACCGGACACGACACAGACATGAACACTTAGACACTAGTTTTAATTTGAAAAATGCAAATAATTGAAGTGTTGATGTTGGTGTCTGACACGATACGTGTTAGACACTGAACACGTTTTCGGAAGAGTTGGTGCTGCATAAGTCTCAACATGTGATAAGTTAGTAACGTACTAATGTGGCTTTTATTTTTGGATTTTGCTGAGAGTAGGTTGTATCGCCCCCTGCGTTTGAGTTGCATGCCGGTAGTGCTAACAAACGTCCACCAGAGTATACATACCTTGAGAATGGACATACCCTTCGCGATGTCATGAATGCCTGTTCGAGTTTTTCGTTGGTAACCTTGGATGACACCGTCCAGAAGGTCCTCGGTGACTTCACTATGAAGCAATCCACTATCTGTTTCAACTGCAGAGGTTTGATTTCCTCCCCTTTGTGTTATGTTTTAGCGATTTTGCGTACTTATTTCCAGGTGATGTAACCTGTGATTTTGATGAATTTTTTGTAGAGTCACTTTCTGAATCTGGTAGGGGTTTGTCGAGACTAGTATGCCAGTCATGCATGGAGCTGAAAGAGACTCAAACTGGCTCCCCTGAAACAGCCACAACAAGCAGTAAAAGTATTTTCCCTGTAGTTCAACCCAGGTATCTTTCTACTTGTTATACAAACATAATAATGAGTACGTTTTTGGTAAATAATATAAGCATATTCTTCATTATAATTATACAAAGTCTTTGTAAAGTTTGTTTAGCCATTTACTCTCCCTGTATTAATCTATGCCAAAATACGGAGTGCTCACTCTCTTCTATTATAGTTGCTTATCATTTATTTGATAGTATTGGACGGCAAATTGTTTCACTGTACATCACGTTCACCTTTGCATACTAGGTGATTGTATTTGAAAGCAGTCAAAGCACACTTAGTGCATGTATTGTGGTCTATCAAACTTCTCTGGAATCTTTGCATATCATTGTCTAAGGATGAATTGTCCTACTATT
Organism: Oxytropis ochrocephala; assembly: GCA_020916435.1. Classification (NCBI taxonomy): domain Eukaryota; kingdom Viridiplantae; phylum Streptophyta; class Magnoliopsida; order Fabales; family Fabaceae; genus Oxytropis; species Oxytropis ochrocephala. The sequence continues at coordinate 112,745,943 of CM037093.1, forward strand.
TCAGATTGCCAGAACCAGCAGCGGTTCCAAAGTCATTCACCACTGAGACAGATGTTTCAAAGTTGCTAAACACTGAGATGGTAGTTCCGAATTCATTAAACGCTGACATGGCCGTGCCCAAGTCATTAAACAATAAGGTGATTCCAAAGGCATTAAACACTGAGATGGCTGTGCCCAAGTCATTAAACAATAAGGTGATTCCAAAGGCATTAAACGCTGGGATGAAGCAGAGTGCATCTCGTGGTAAGAGTCAGGGAAGAATAACTAGAAAGTAAGTGTTTTTAAAGCTCTTATTTAGAACATTTGCTGAAGTTAGAATTTACATATATTTTTATATGCATCAACATTTCATGCATTAGTCCCATCGGAGATTTAACCTCTCCCCCTTTTTAAACAATTTTCGATAGGGATCTACGCTTGCATAGGTTGGTATTTGAAGAAGATGTGTTGCCTGATGGAACTGAAGTAGCTTACTATGCTCAGGGAAAGGTGCTTTGATGGGTTCTTCTGCTTTACCTATTTCTGATGTCTTTTATCTTTTCTGAACGTGCTTTTGTTGTGTTTTCAGAAACTGTTAGTTGGTTACAAAAAGGGATATGGAATTTTTTGTACCTGCTGCAACTCTGAGGTGATTCTCCTTATGATATAGTGTACACACACACACACACATATATATATTTGTGCATTATATTAGGTTTTCTCAATATTAACTGTTGTATATCAAATGGTTGAGCAGGTCAGTGCCTCTCAGTTTGAAGCTCATGCCGGCTGGGCATCTCGACGCAAGCCGTGAGTTACTATTCAAATTTTGTTACTAGATCTGTAGGGCGTGCCTGCGTTGTCTATCTTGTTTTGCATTTTATTCGCTCATCAAATACCAAGTTTCATCTTTTTATTTCTTTAGCGAATATCTTGTGTGTTGAATGGATATTTAAGCTTAGGTTTACTACATTAATATATTCTAGTAGAGAAAATATTTAAAATTTTAAAGGAGATGTGCTTAATTAATTCTGTATTCATGTAGTTCATATATACATGATTATTTAAAAGTAGTTACGAGACCTCACTTATCTCCTGGACTGTAATCTAATTCTTAAGGATTGATTGTTATGTTTCCTCCATTCTCCATTGTTTTTTCAATTTCCCAATTTTCAATATCTCGGTGATCTTGTCATCGTTGACTTGGATTTTGGTATTTTGAAAATTGACCATCTTTTCCTTCTAGTTTAACATTGATTCATTGTATTGCAGTTACCTTCACATATTCACATCTAATGGAGTCTCACTACATGAGTTGTCAATCTCTCTATCAAAAGATCAGAGGTTTTCTATCCAGGATAATGACGACCTTTGCAGCATATGTCAAGATGGGGGGGATCTTTTGTGTTGTGATGGATGCCCACGGGCTTTTCACCAAGGTGAACTAGCATTTGTTTTTGTTCTATAAATATAAGCTGAGTTAATGCAAGACAATACCTAATAACACAGATAACTAATGGACAGACAACTAATTGCAATATTAAATTTTCTGTTTCATTTCATATATAAAGTTGTTTTGATTGGGTTTAGTTGGGTGTGTGGTTGTTGAGTACCTTTTCATACCCCAGTCAAGGAAGATCTGTTATCTGAATCTGAATCATTAACTATTTTAATTCTAAGATAGTTTAATGAAGTAATTGATGAATAAATAAAATATAATTCAAAGAAACCTTGACGTATCTGATATTCAGATTTTGAATTTTCTCCACTATTGATTTTTTTAATTGTTTCTTGATTTTAGATTTGTTATATTAATGTAGGTATAGCTAGTCTAGGAAAAAATGAACTATAGTGAAAATTCAAAAGTGTGTTTTAGTATGAAAATTGAAGGGAATTCTGAAGTCAGCTGAGAATAGAAAAAACACTTAAGTAAAGGCAGTATAGTCCTTTCTGAAACATTAAATGTGAGGTAGTTAACTGAATAGAAGAATGGGTACAGAGCACCATTTCAAGACTGCAGGTCTCTGTAGATTCCTAATATTTGCAGCCATAGCATAATCCAACGCAAGCTTGATGATATAATGATATGTTGCTATATATTCATTTTATTTAGTTTAAGTACTGATTTCTTCGTAATGCATTTTATAACTCTTTTTTTCTTCTTTTTTTGTTTGATTTGATTATTTCATTTCATTTAACTTCATGTCTATTTGTAATAGCCTTAAGTGTTAAAAAGTCAACCAATGGATCAAAACTGAAAACGTTCTTCAACTTTTGGTACACAAGCTTTAAGTTAGATGAATAGAATGGTAGTAAGCAGCTTGTTATAGAAAAAATAAGTGGAAAATGAACAGCTTTTAGCCCCCAAAAGAGGATGCAGCAGTCAAATTAAGGATACATTTATTAACTTGTTTTGTATCTTGTTATTCTTATTGTTGTATATTTGTTCATTTCAGATTGTGTTCCTCTACCATGCCTTCCTAGTGATACTTGGTATTGTAAATATTGCCAGAATAACTTCCTGATGGAAAAACATGTGGAAAGTAATGTGAATGCTCTGGCAGCTGGAAGGATTGCAGGCATCGATCCTTTAGAACAGATAAACAGAAGATGCATTCGCATTGTCAAAGGTGTCGGGGTGGACCATGGTGGATGTGCCTTGTGTGGGTAATGCTTTATCATATTTTTCTGCAAGTTTCATGATGAACTTAGATACATTATTTATTTTTGGCAACTTTCTTGTTCAAGTTGCTTTTATACGGTCATTTTGAGACATTCTGAACTTCTCAATGCTTTGATGTAATACACAGGTGTCAGGATTTCAGTAAAATCTTTGGTCCTCGAACAGTAATTTATTGTGATCAGGTATTGCTTATGTGAATTGTAGATTTTATATCCTTAATTTGTGAATGCTTTTATTGCTATCATAATGTTAGTTCTAAGTACTGATTGATTTCTTCATGCAGTGCGAGAAGGAATATCATGTTGGCTGTATGAAGGAGCATGGCATGCAGAATCTAGAGGTATTGCAATTTCTAGTTTTTTCAACTTCTATTTGAACCTTTTTTGTAATGCCTGCATTTGTTGATGGGAGATTATTTACCAGGAATTGCCTGAGGGGAATTGGTTCTGCACCACAAGTTGCAGCGAAATTCATTCTGCTCTGACAAATTTGGTTGCTCGTGGTGAGGATAATCTCCCAGATTCTATTCTAAGTTTGCTTAAAAAGAAGCATGAAGAGAAAGGTTTAGACACCGGCGCTGGTCAAGAGAAAGGTGTAGACACCGGGGCTGGTCAAGAGAAAGGTGTAGACACCGGGGCTGGTCAAGAGAAAGGTTTAGACACTGGCGCTGTCCAAGAGAAAGGTGTAGACACCGAGGCTGGTCAAGAGAAAGGTTTAGACACTTGCGCTGTTCAAGAGAAAGGTTTAGACACTGGCGCTGTTCAAGAGAAAGGTGTAGACACCGGGGCTGGTCAAGAGAAAGGTTTAGACACTGGCGCTGGTGAAGAGAAAGGTTTAGACACTGGCGCTGTCCAAGAGAAAGGTTTAGACACTTGCGCTGTTCAAGAGAAAGGTTTAGACACTGGCGCTGTTCAAGAGAAAGGTGTAGACACGGGGGCTGGTCAAGAGAAAGGTTTAGACACTGGCGCTGGTCAAGAGAAAGGTTTAGACACTGGCGCTGGTCTTGAAATTAAATGGAGGGTTCTTAATTGGAAATTAGCTGCGTCCGAACAAATTAGACCATTGCTGTCGAAGGCTGTTGCCATCTTCCATGTGAGTATATTAGTGTTTCTGCAATATTTAGCTTTTAATGTTCGATCACCTACTTTATTGTGATTTGTGAATACTCAGTTATGAAGTGCAATATTTAACTTTAGTTGTCATTTTGATATTTAACGCCCAATTTAAATTTTATTATGTTTTGCTTGAGGGCTTTTATTCTGAGTTGGAATGTTTTGTTTGCAGGAGAGGTTTGATCCTATCGTTGATTCTACTTCTGGCCGTGATTTCATTCCAGCAATGTTGTATGGGTAAGCATCATTTGTTTGTTCTTTCTAGTTGGCGCTTGTTGTCATTGAAGTGTTAATGAATTTGTTTTCTCAAATCGGATTGACTTTCCCAGGCAGAACATCAATGGCCAAGATTTTGGTGGAATGTACTGTGCAGTGCTCACTGTCAAGTAAGTAATAAGGAGGGAATGCATTTTCCTTCCAAATTCATCTTTGGCTCGTCGGGTTATCTGATTCTGGTTTATATTTGTATTGTTCTTCAGCCAAGTCATCGTTTGTGCTGGAGTATTTCGTATCTTTGGGCAAGAAGTAGCAGAGCTTCCGCTAGTGGCAACAGTCGAGGATTACCAGGGAAAGGTTTGATTTTCTTTTTGCTAAATGTACTCTGCTGTCTGGTGCTTTTAAATTTTATTAATTACTAAATATTTTATGAATGTAATCAAATAAATTGACTGAATGATTTGTTTTCTTAAGGGTTACTTTCAGAGCCTGTTTTCTTGCATCGAGAGATTTCTTGGATCTCTAAACGTGAGAAATCTTGTCCTTCCCGCTGCTGATGAAGCCGAATCAATATGGACTAGTAAATTTGGGTTTACAAAGCTAGGGCTAGAAGAGGTATGTAACATGTTAATATTGTTTGCATGTTTTCAAATTGGTTGCTACACATTACACTAACTTTTGTCCTCGTTACAGATAGCCAATTACAAGAAATGTTATCATATGATGGTCTTCCAAGGGACCTCAATATTGCAGAAGCCTGTGTCTGCAGTATGAAGTCTGTAAAGTTTCTAGGTGGCCCATGTATGCAATGGCCTTTTATTTTTGGGTTGTTTTGGTGGGTGCAGAGAACACTCGTTCCGTATGTACAGTGATCTGCCTTTTTGGTGTACAGAAAAATAGCCAACCACAACTTGCCGTTGCCAATTTTTTGTAGTAAAGAAATGAAATGAGATTAGAAGAATTAGAATTGAAATAGAGGAAACCAAAAGACGGGATATTGAGAAACTTGCCAATTTTTTTTTTTTTTTTTGACAACAGAAACTTGCCAAAATTTTGGTTGTTACAAATTCATTTATTAGTCGCCACAGAGCGGTTTTAACAGGATGCTGTTTTGAATTTAATGATTCGTGCTTGTGTTTTTAACGTTATTGTTATTTGTTCCCTTTGGTATCGTTCATGTAAATCCCTCCGTAGTATCACTTATTTAGCCGATGAACTTCGAATTTGGGATGGTAAGACATGAGACATGAGACATGAACTTCGAATTTGGGATGGCTAGTTCTATCTTCTAGTCTTCTAATCATATAAACTGAATGTTTTTAAAACTGTTAAATTTAGAATTCGTGAGATGCCCATCTTCCAGTCTTCAAATATTTCTCCTCACTATTTCATCTAAATCTAAGAACCAAGCCTTATTGCCACTCATGTTATTGGAACACCCAATATCAAGATGCCTATCTATCTTCACCCTTGGTAGTTGCCATTAAGAAAACCTCATCTCAATGCAAGTCATCACCACGAGCAAATTGCACCTTCCCAGTTTTTCCTTGTGAAGTCTTGTTGACTATTCACTTTTTGGCAATTGAATCACTAAATTTCCCTTTTATTGAATTTCTTCTCGTGCCTTTTGTAACTGCCAACCCCTTTTCCTGTTAGCTCTTTCAGTTGAATTCTCCACTTGACCTATGTTGGAACGTTTACTAGTCCCTCTTATATTTTGATACTTCCATTTCCCATTTCCCTTTTCAGTCTTTCCTCCATCATCTCCTATTTTGTTTGAAGATCGAGCTTGCATTTCTCAGACATTTCTCATATATGTCCTTTCCTTGACAAGCTCATAGGCCCTTATCAAAGTAGCTTCGTCCCTAAAAGAGGTACTTTATTAGATAGCGCAATCTTGATCCAAGAGGTAGTCCACTACATGCATACTTCTCGATCTCGTAAAGGTAGTTTGCTTTTAAAATTGATTTAGAGAAAACCTATGACCGCTTAGACTAAAATTTTCTTGAGTTAAACTTGAGGAAGGGTAACCTCCTCAACAAAGCAAGTTCACAGTATGCAAATTCACCACTTACCACAATCTCTTTGTGATGGTATTCATGAAATCACTAAGAGCTCTATTGGGTGTGGTGATTGACCTTTGGCTTCCTAAGTGTGATGGTATTTGCAAGAGGTTTGAAGCTTCTCCCAAGCTTCCTAAGTGGATGTTGCATTGCAAATCTTTTAGAACTCATCATTATCCAATTCTTGGTAAGTATGAGGAAGAAAACTTTTTTGTCTCCGTTTCTTGAATCATTCCCTTTTGTGCTTGGGATAGTGAAGACTCATCTTGTAATTCCTTATAGCCCTTTTCAACAATTTCTCAAACATAATGCGCGCCTCAAGAAAAACTTTCATTTTGATACCCTAATTAACGTAGGTGCTCCTTTTTAGAAGTGGAACTCAAAGATTTTTATTTGAACCTATGCTCCAATGCCATTTTTTTTGGGTCAAGTTAATTCCATTTTGTTGAAAAGAATAAAAGGTTTGAGGAAAATTGGGAGGAAGGGAAAAGAGGAGAGAATATTTTTAGAGAACACTACTTTTTATCATTGAGAGAATGCTTTGCATTTTCGACTTGTGTTGCAAATAAGAACCTCTCCCCTTTTTATAGGCCTCAAGGGAGAATTCTACACATGCTAATCTTCCAACTAACAACTTTTATAATTCTGTAGAATTTTTTTTTTTGGTTACTAACATTAATCGAATTTGATTAGTCCAAAATCAAGTATACAATCCAAAAAATTCAACAAGGCATTGACAATCACAAGTGTCAGTACAACAAATACAAAAGCTTCACCTAAAAACTGCACACCAATAACATGGTAACAAAAAGAAGCTGAAGAAGATAATATTATTGGTATAAAACTAGGAGATCGAGCACCTCGGTTCTTCATGGTAAAGACATAAAATATATAGAACTATATATTCACTGCCTTTGTTTGAGAAGAAGTTCTTACCATAAATTATTGACAACTCAAATATATATATATATATATATATATATATATATATATATATATATATATATATATATATAATTGTGATTTCAAATTCTTTAGATTTTTAAACAATAAAAATTACTTATACAAAATCACTTCCCTCCCTTAAATGAGTCCAAACTTAAATACAAATAGTCGGATTCGGTTTGTGTGCAGTAAACATTCGGTTAGCTCTGAGCCGTCCGATCAAGGTCAGTCAGTTCAAATTTCAAATTCCAATTTTATATTGAGAAAAAAATAAAATAAAAACCGCACATATAATTCGAACCTTCCTATCTTAATCGGACGACTCCAATTCCCCGATTGCTTGACTACACAGTCAGACCGACTGCGCAAAATCCAAATTCCAAATAGCCCTATGACAAGCCATTGATACTAGCTGGTTGGTGTCCCACAAATAAACCAACATGACCCATTAACTTATCTTTCCTAGAAAAAGTAGTACCACAAGAACATTGCCACCTAAGATCCCCACAATGCTTCTCATGTGTCCTTAAATCAGAAAGCACAGAGAATTGCTTCTGATTACACCTCTTACACACATACATTTTAGGACAATGACTTCTCTTATAATGATTCTTAGCACAAATCATTGACTTCAATGGTTGAAACTTAGGATGTTTTTGATTCCATCTACACCCTTGTTGAGGACATGAATATTTCATAGCTTTCATATTAAAATTTTCTCTATTCATCTTTATTGGATTGCTCAATGCAGCACTTGTCTTGTATTCATCACCATGAGCTCTCATATGCATCCTTAAATTTGCATCTCTCTTGAAACCTTTACCACAAACTTGACAATAATGTGTATACCTAGCTAATAAATCAGCAGCATCAATTTCAACTATATCATCATGAATATTATTACCTTTATACCCTTCATTATTGTTTTCACTAATTGCATTTGAACCTCTTTGATCATTATCCTTGAGCTTATAGTTAATGTTAGTAGAACTAACATTATTGTTACTATAACCTTCATTAAACCAATCCAATGATTCTGACTCAGCATTTGAAAATAAGCTTTGACTTTGACCTCTATCATCTGTGCCTATAAAATTTGATTGAGGTAACCTTTGTTGAGGGTGTAAATGTAATTCATTGGTGCAAGAAGAAGTACCTTGAGGAAGAGTGAGAGAAATGTGTTGACATGTGAACATCATTGATGTGGCAGTTACTATGATTTCATGGATGGTAGAATTCATAGTGGATAAGGCCATGGAAGTTGATTCAGGTAGTGTTTGATTTGGAGAGAGAATAACATCAACTAGGGTTTGAACTTGATTGAGTTTATCTTTGAGAATAGAGAGATTGAATAGAAGTGAAGTTGAAGGTGAAGTTGATCCTGAAATATTTCCTTCCATTGAGGATTGCACAAAATCTTCTGTGATAACAGGAAACATTATTGCTTTTCTAATGATAACAAGGTTTTAAGTGTTACATATTGAGAGCTTAGTTTATCTATATATGAAGTGGTGGAAGCAAATTAACATATATAGTATATGCTTATATGGGCCAATTAGATATAGAGAGAGATGTCAACTGAGAGGTGTAACAAGAAATTCTTCCCCACTTAAGACCTCCCTTGCATGTACCCATTTAAAAGCAGGACCACATTCTTCATTTTTAGAGTTGAAAAGAAATTAAGAGCGATTGGATGTGATGGTTTGAGTCTCTTTCAGTTTAACCTGGAAGTTTTGAGTTCGAATCCAGCACTGCAAATGCACTAGTGCTAAAACTATTGAGGAAAATTTTGTCACTCATTGTGGTCTTACTCGACTTGAGGGAATAGTCTATGTATTTACGCGCAGAGGATACCTAATTAAAAAAATGGAAAAGAAATTGCAAGTGATAGAGACATGAGACAGTTTTGGGTTGTGCCAAGCATATTGGGTTTCTACATGTTGAATATGATAGGTTGCTTAGTCTATATTTATAAGTTATAACCCTTTAAGCATCTACTCCTAACTTCTCTCATAACATAAGAAAGAAATATTAATATTTTTGTCTTTCACATAGATTCTTCAAAGTTTATAAATTAAGAATCAAGGCGCGTGATTTGAAACATTAATTAAGGATAAACCAACGTCACTCAAAGTGGCATGACATAACCCGGCCCACAATATAAAAGAGTCAAAACTCATGCGGCTTTTCCATTCAGCCCAATTAATTATTCATTTAGGTCATGCCTTTTTTATTCTTTATGTATTTGTAAACACACACGCTTTGAGTAAATTTCTTTTAAAATTAATCGTATTTTTTAAACATCAACACTAATTGTATTTTGATTCTCTCTAATCTATAGTACTTAGTTTCTCAAACCAATACTAATTTGAATGAAAAAGCACTTATGTAGACTTACAATATTGGGTCATTTTTTTTAATGTTGTGTTATTTTGATGGGATACCGAAAAAGGACATCAATTTTACTAATAACTCCAATTCACCCACATGGTTAATGAAGTGTTGAACGTGATCAATGGATACAATTAGGTGTTGCATTTCATTAATTATTAACTAAGCTTCATTAACCACGATTTTGAACGTCATATTAACTACACTTTTAGGAGTAATAAATTATATCTAAACACTTAAAATCGTGATTGATAAAATCCAAATTTGTAATTGATAACATTGACTCCCACTTATTAAATTGAAGCAAATTTGGACTACATATATAATCCAATTAATACATCACTTTTTCAATGAATCTAAAAAGTTGTTTGTTACTTATATATAAGTCCAGAGGGTGTAAGTGTTTATCATATAAGAGATTATGGATTAAGCAATTTTTATAATAAATGATTAAATAATGTTTAACTATTTTTCTCTAAGGTATAAGTTGTTTTCATAAACTATATTGATGAACTTATGAAAATTAGCTAAAAATAGCTTATGAACGTGTTATAAGCTATTTTCATAAACTCTCTCAAACAGTTTCACAAGTGTTTATAGCGAGTAGATAAACTCAAATAAATCGATCCAAATAGGGCCTATATAAAAGTATACCGAATAACTTCTAGATTATTCTAAATCTCTCGATCGAGAGATTTAGATTTAGATAGGAGAGAGAAACTTAAATAGGCCAACAAGGAAGAAGAGTAGAGAGAAACTTAAGAGGAGACGCCTAGAGTTGTGTTTAATAGGCCAACAAGGAAGAAGAGTAGAGAGAAACTTAAGATGAGACGCCTAGAGTTGTGTTTACGTAGGAAAGTTGGTTTTCATAGTCTTTTAATTGACATTTGCATGTTTATAAAAAAATTGACATTTGCATATGTGTGCGTTTTAAGCTATAAAATGATGCTTCGAGGTTAATACAGTACTTGGCGGACCTAGGTTAGGTTCAGGGGGTTCAGTTGAACCCTCCGAAAAAAGTGTGTACTAGTATACTTAATTTTTTTTGAACCCCCTGGATTTTTAAATTTTAACTAGCATTCTCCAATTTGCATCCTTATAATTAATTTTTTTAATCTCCATAAGGACTTACCTTGGATTTTAAAATTTTAACTAGCATTCTCCAATGGCTATTTAGTGAATGAGCTTATATGAAGCGTGTATATAAGAGAGGACCCATATACCTAATACCTTAAGGTTTGGGTAATTTTTAATAAATTTGTGGGGGGCTTATTAATCTCCATAGGGGAGATTGATTTATTTATAAAACTTTAGGAAGTAGCTTTTAGTTTTGGGTAGACATATCAAGTTTCTTGGTTCCATACTTTTACTCTGGATTCCCACATTATTTATTTTCGAGATTATATTTTTTACTGATTTTTTTATTTTCGGATTTTGGGAAATTAGAGAAGAGTGTAAACTTAGAGACTTATTTAATGATTTTCTCTTAAATAAATTTAGAGTTAGATAACTTGATTTCCTAATTTTAGTAGATTAAGTTATGATAAACAATAACTAACCTTTTTTATAATGAATTTTTTTTCACCCATAAATATAATCAAAGATATTGAGTCCGCCACTATTAACGTAGTTCTGGGCTTCTAATCGATTTACAATTTACACTATGTTCATTCATAATGCTTTATTTATCAAGTGAAAGGTTCGTAGAATCGAAAATGATAAAAACATAAAAATGTATTGCTTCCGCCCAGGATCGAACTGGGGACCTTTTGCGTGTAAAGCAAACGTGATAACCACTACACCACAGAAGCTGTTGTGATGTTTATCCTACGCGATATTAGCTATTTATTTCTTTTCTCGTGGAATTTGTCCAACATTTATAGATGTGAAAACTGAAAAGTTAAAATACCTTTTAAGAAACATTATTGTAATAAAATTAAAGCTACAAATATAAAAAAATATAGTGTGTTTTATGGTTTATCAATTTCTCTTTATTATATTATTTATTATTTAGAAAAAAGAAAGATCTATACAACCCATATACAATGAATGAACTGAGTAAAAATAACTTTGCTAACTAAAGATCGATATCCTCGTTGCTTACTTGCTTATAATTCCTGCAAGCAGCTCTGGTAATAGTATGTAACAAGGAGAAAAATAAACAATTTATTTTGGGTGGCTTATATTATTGGGAAAAATCCCAAATCCCACATCGACTAGTGATAAGGTCTCAAGAGTGTTTATAATGAAGAGACAATCCTCACCTTACAAGTCGGTTTTGTGGGATTGAGTTAGGCCTAAACCACATTCTAAGATGGTATCAGAGTCTATCCTAGATCCAACGAGCCACCTACCATTAAACACGCCATGCTCCCAATAGTAGTGATGCGTGAGATCGTGAGATCGATAAGGCTCCGAAGAGGATTTATATTGAAGAGGCAACTCTTACAAGCCGGTTTTAAAGTGTTCCCACATTGCCATATTATCTTTAAGCAGTTTATATACATTTTACTTTAAGGTAAAACAAACTAAGAAACAAAAAAAAATAATAGAAAATAAAAATAAATAATAAATAATCAAAATATATAAATTCAATCAATCCTATTTAAATTAAAATTTCTAAATCTCAAATCACCAGAGAAACACCAATTAACAAATTTTTTTAGATGATTTGCCCTATTGAGGATTCTTTCTATTGATGCAGAGAATACCTTAGCAACGTTATTCTTTTGATCATCAGAAGCATTCACAAACTCTTCATCATGCAAAGAATCATTAGCTTCACCAACCTCTTGTAAATAAAAAGTGTCCTTCACCATTAGAAGGTTAAACATTTTCTAGATCTACTAAAATCTTTGAAGTTTGGCCGAGTTCCATCCTAGTTAAGCCTTAATCAGCATTAGATGCCACAATAGCCTATTGAGCTAAACCAAGCACAATTGCTTTTCCTTTCTCACTGGTCCTACCAACATAGTTCATATATGTTTTGGATTACTTATTGATTACGAATCAAATCAGGTATCCAGGCAGATATGTGCAACACACCACGATTCAAGTGGCGTGAGCCAAAAGCCCATACACGTCTGAAATCGTCCATAGTGGTAAACATAGTTCATAGAAACCTCTTCCTACAGAAATAATTGACCAGTTTTAGAGAGTTTCTGAATATCAACAAGTTTTGCTCTCAAATCCCTGATTTAGTAAGGGTGGTCACCCTTTGAAAGAACCAAACGCCCATGCAAGACGTTCTTGCAACTGGAAACACCAACTTGGTATTTCTCCTCTGAAATCTTGAACGCTAAAACATCTCCTTTGAGATGTGGTGTTGGTAACTAACTATCTCATGGGAGTTTCAAATGCATATTGTACACCACAAACTTGACCATGTTTCAAGACTTGCACACATGTCTTATTCTTCACAACATGATTAGCTATAATATTAACAGGTACAAAATTGGCCTCACCATCGAGAGAGCGATAATTAGGCAAGACTAAGCAATGCAAATGCAAATGAACCGTTTAAGGTTGCAATAGAGATAGGGGTCACCACAATGCCAACACAGAATGAATGAGCAAAATTAACGCACAGAGCAGGATGGAGGAACTTGAAGGGCTTCAATGGCATCAACGATCAGAAGCAGTGGGCAATGTCTAACCTACATTGAGATGAGATGTAACGACTAACTCAATGAATAGAAGATTATAAATGACTACATTGAATTAATATGCATAAAATGCAATAGCGAATCTTGATATTTAGGGTTCTTTCATTGTCGCCAACGGCTGAAAAAGCTGAAGAATAGACCAACTCTATTTTTTTATTTTTTATTTTTATTTTATAATTTAAGCAATGTTGTGCAAGCAACATCTACTTAACTTTAGTGTGTATGGATTCATGTTTTCTCATTCTCAATCACGAGTTTGACGAAACTATGTAACTTGTAGAGTTGGATGAAACGTAAGTTTGTCCGCCTCCCAACGCAGAAACAAACACACGTTCCTCACACAAAAAATTGAGATTATCGAGGACGTTAAACTTGTGAGGACTATAGTTCCTCACAAAAATGAGAGTTAGTGGAACTTGTGAGAAAAAATGAGGTTAATTAGTGACGAAAAATGGGTTATTAGCGGCGGAAATGTTGGTCGCTAAAGGTTGGGCGCCAATTTGAAATTTGCTAGCACACATATTTAGGCAATTAGCGACGAAATTACAAGTCTCTCGCTAAGTTCTGACTGTTGCAACTTTTTTGCAACGCGTGAATGGCAATTAGAGACAGAATTTAATGGTCCCTCGCTAAGTTCTGACTGTTGCAGCTTTTTTGGAATGCACGAAGGCAATTAGCGACGAAATTAAGTGGTCCCTCGCTAAATCCCACCTACCCCTTAAATCACCCACCACCATATTTCACTTCCCACTTTTCTTCTCTCCTCATTCTCGACTCTTCTCTCTTCTTCTCCCCTACTTTCCCAAATTTCACTTCCACCACCACCAAAGTAGTTACTCTTAAACTTGATGAATCCCCATCACATGATGTTTTTCACTGCAAAATAGGGGAATTTTACTTGATAACTTGATGAATGAATGGAATTTGTTCACGATTTGAGAGTTAATTGCTTCTCTCTTCTTGTACTAGGTGAAGAAAAGAACGAAGAAATGCAAGCAAAAGCTCAAGGAAGTTTAACTTGCTTTCCCAAAATTTCACTTCCACCAGTAACACACCACGGCTAAAGTAGTTACTCTTAAACTCCTCTCTCTCTCTCTCTACTGAACATCTCTCCCTCTCTCTCCTCAAATTTCCTTTGTTTCCACACTAAATTTCTTATGTTGTGATGAATGAGTATTGATGTAACAATATTGTCACAACTTTTTATGGTTGGAAAACTTATACAATGACCTTTTGTTCAATTATGAGATGGAAATTTTATTATTGAATGTTTGAAATTCGATACTTTTAGGAATAATCTACCTTGATTTCATGCACACCTAAGGGATTAGGGCTTTTAGTTATCAACAAAGGACTAGTTACCTAAGGAACTAGGAATTGATTAATGTTGTGAGTTTGATAGCAAAATTAGAGAGAGATTATCTCCAAATTAAATCGAGTGGCAATAGTGTGAAATCAATTTCTCTCTCTTACCATCGTATTCTTTTCTTCTTCGGTTTCTATTACTAAAAACACAAAAATAATTTATTGCTTTCCTTCGAGCACAATCATCAAACAAAAACCCCTTGAAACTTGGATCCTATTAGTACCTCTGTTTCGTAAAATAACTCTCTTTCTTCCACACCACCACCACCACCACCACAAAACTCCTCTCTCTCTCTCTCTCTCTCTCTCTCTCTCCTCAACCACACAACCACAACCTCTCTATTTTGGAGCTTTCTCTTCACACCACACCACCACCACCACCATCTTCTTTCTCTTTCTCTCTTCACCACACAACCACAGCCTCTCACTCTCTCTCACTCTCACTCTCACTCTCTCTCACTCTCACTCTCTTTCTTCCACACTTCTTCTCTCTCTCTACTCTACACCACCACCACATAGATCTCTCTCATCTCTCCCACCACTCCTTCTCTCTCTCTCAACCTACCACCACCACTCTCCTCTCTCTTTGGAATGCTTGGTGATGATGATAATAATAATAATAATAATAATAATAAAAATAATAATAATAATAATAATAACAACAACAATAGCAATAATAATAATAATAATAATAATAATAATAATAATAATAATAGACTGACATGGTCAAAAAAAATAAGCGACTGACGTAATTAGTCATTCAGGTTTGGGAAGCGTGTCCGTCAGATTTAGCGAGGGAATTAGCGACGGAAGTGTCCCTAGGTAATTAGCGACAAACCTTCATTTCTCTCGCTAATAGGATTAGCGATGAGCGTTTTAGCGACCGAAATGGTCCCTCGCTAATGGCAGTTAGCGACGGAAATTAGCCTATTAGCCACCGAAATTTCCCTCGCTAATCCCAACTTTTTTTGTAGTTTAATCAAAGAACAATGCAATAGACCAACTCCATCACATGTTTTTTCTATGCAACCGTTGCACAACTTAAACACCAACTTAAGCAATGTGCATTGGAATTGCTCTAACCCCAACGAACTCATACTCAATTTTGATTGTGATTACAATGGGACATATATGGTTAAATTTTACTATATCCACAACATTTTTGAACAGTAGTGTTCCAAATCTCAGCAGTTGTTTTCACTGTGTGTATGTAGCCACAGAAAAGCCACCTAAACCAAAATCAGTGAAGTAGATCTTAGGTAGCCAATTCCACCAAGGTATAAGAGCTACAAATAAAATAATGGAAAAGAAGGAATATAATTAGATTCACATTTATCAATTGTTCAGTCGCCAAATACCAAACCCAAGTAGTAAGAGTGAATGGTTTGGTTCTAATATTCTGAAACCAAATTCTTTTGGATAGAGATTAAGTGATTGGGACAGTTCATTGGTTGTTCATTGGTTGAATAGAAATTTGTTCATCACTATTAACACAAATAGAAGTGCCAAATTTTCTGGTAGGGACAATAAACAACATAGTAAACCAACTCTTGTATTTGAGGTTTTTTGTCAGTTTCTTCAAACTATGAACTAAGGCACTCTAATTAATATACCTTGTTGAAGCAAAAAGGATAATAACCACATAATCTATGCTTGATGCTAGTCAAGCTTGTGGAGTTTCCCACACAACTGGATATATTACCAAGCTATTAAATTCAATCACAGCCATTAATTAAGGTTGGAAGGCATGACAAACCACTCTAAGATAGAAAATTCTTATTCTCTCTAATCACGTACGTGGATATCGGATGGCGATGTGTGGTAGAAAAATTACATGTAAATTAGCATATCAATTTGTTTTGGACTGGGCCACGAGGCCCACTAAGCAAATTGGATCCGGGTCAATCCAATAACTAAGGAACCATGTTCATGACCAAACACACCATATTGGACCATGAGGTCCATGTGTATAATAGGGCCTAGATCAGCCCATTTTCTTGGATCCACATCCAAGTCCCAATCCATTAAGTCTCGATATATGGCTCAGATTCACCCGAACGACCCAACGGGTAAGAGCTAACACGAAGTTCTATAAATACTGGCTCGCATAGCCACATAAGACACACACTCCTTCAACCTGCATACTCCACGATTCTCTACTGATTTGAGCGGCAGAGTGTTTTTGCAGGTACACCCCTCTCGTTCGAACACGTGGAGATTCGACCCGACCAGGAGCACTACCAACTGCAGTCCCGGGCTGGCCCAAAAGACAGCAAGGTACAGAATATAATTCTACTACTTTTTTTATTACTCAATCAATTCTACTACTATTAAGCGAAATATTCCAATATTTTGATTAACAATGACAACTAATTAGCGTTTGGTAAATAACTTATAACAGATAAATTTGTGGTAAGTGTTTAGTATTATTAGCTTATAGTATTTTTCGAGACTATTTGAATATGCGTTGAGTTTATAAGTTATAGTGTTTCATTTTATATTGTTTTTACACTTATTACTTTAATTAAGTTTTCATTTCTAAACATTAATAAAAATGTTCATTTATGTGATTTTATATTTATAAACTAGTTCAATTTTGTCAAAAGAAAAATTAGCTGAACTGTTAATTTTACCAAATACTTTAAATTCAATCTTCTAACTTGTTATCTACTATCTGTCATCCGCTATCGACAACTGTGTTTATTAAACAAAGCCTAAATTTCTCACAAAAAGAAAAATATCATCATGTGGTCCACAAGACATCGATGAACTACCCCTCTTAACTCATTGCTAATTTTTCACAAGCAAATTATACTACATCATAGTGCACAATTAGATCGCTCGTAAACATTACAGTTGGCAATAAGCCAATAACCCCTGGGAAATAAGTTTGTTATTCAAATTCCAAAAGTGACCTTGCAAACAAATTAAAGACAAATAATATGCAGTACTCTTTTAAACCTACTCCCTCTGACAAGAGCCCTAAATTGCAAAAAATCATGACCAGCACTATCACTGTGGAAAGCACCATCAAAGCTCATCCATGCAACAATAAAGGACCACACATTATAGGAAAAGGGGAATATGAAAAATAAATGAATACAAATCTTACAATTAGAGAAACAAGGACAAGAGTCACCATATGTTATACTAATAATACTCTTATAATTGTACAAAAAAAAATACTCTTATAAAGTGGTGGCCGTGAGTATGGGTACGTAGGAGGGGCAACCGCCCAAGATTCTATTTTCTTGGGGCACAAAAATTGTTTTTTAGTTAATTAGTAATAGTGTGTATGTTGGACAAAATACACACTATTACTAGATCTTTTTTAAAGTTTGTAATTTGTAACAAATATCTTAGAAAGAAGCCAACACTTAATATCTAGGATCTTAAAATCTAAAGCGGCTTGTCGTTATTGTCGCCAATTTCTTTTTTTTTCTTTTTTTTTTTGCTTTTCTGTTATTTTTTTTTTTTTTTTTTCCTTTTATATTACTTCACTTTTTTATCTTCTTCTTTTTTGGTTTCATCTATTTTTTTTCTTCAGTTTTCAAACATGCACGCACGCGAAGTTCGTTCTTCAATAACCTGTTTGATAAAAAACAAAAAACTTTTTTGACAAAATACGTAAAACGTGATGTTAGGCACTGTGTTTTGGGGTGTTTTAGGATCCAGAAAAAATTTTACATGTCCAAATTAGTGTTTTTTACATGTCCAAATTGTTGTTTTTTTTCTTCTTTATTTTGATAATTCCGCACCAACAAGTATTAGAAGCATACTTAAATTGGTGTTTAGTTTTAAATCAAACTCGACATGATATCTACGTACGTGTTCCACTTTCAAATTGTGTTGTCTTCTTTTCTCTTTAGTTATGGGTTAAGTTTTTATATTTCTGATGAATATAGATAACGTTATTTAAAAAAATTAGACTTTTTCTTCTTATTATCATTGGATGTTCAATTCCAATGTCTTTGTTAAAGTTTATTTTTAATTTTGTAATATTGTTATTTAATTTATATTTATAATTTGACATTTTTCGTGGAAACTTGATCGGTCTCATTTACAATAGAACTCTCCAACATTTTCTTTCAACTTTGTATAGGTGGTTTTATTTTAATGGTGATTTTTATTCAACCCCATGATGTATTGATGTACTCCATCCAGACTTAATTATAAGCAAAAATAACTACATTTACATATTAAGGATAATAGTTTTATGCATTTAGTTTTCTTGATTCATGAAAAAAAAATTACTAAAGTATCCCTAATTAATAATCACTTTCTTTCAATATTGATGAGTTATTTAATGTATTTAAATCTATTGATACTAGCTTACCCCATGCATTGCACGAGACATGAGGCTAGTTTTTTTTTTTTAAGTTTGTAATTTGGAACAAATATGCTTTGTCCATGTTTTGGATCCCCCCAGTCTGTTTTGGGCATGTTTTGGTAGGATATGCGTGTTTATGAACACTTGTGTGACTTATGTTATGGTTAAATTAGGTCCTTTTGTGTTTATGCTACAATTTCAATTAGATCCTTTATGTATGTCCTCTAGTTTCAAATTGATCCTTTAAGTGTTTCATCAAGTTTCATTTAGGTCTTTTGTGTGGTGTTATTAAGTGAAGTCAATCCAAAAAAATTCAAAACCAATAAAACATCATTTGAATTACGTAAATGAGATCACGTAATTAGCTTTACATCCAAAATGGAACGACTAAAAGTAGAGAATCTATTTTAAATCTTTATACAAACTCAGAGGACCTATTTGAAACTAACTTAAAACTTAAGGGACCAATTTGAAACTTATTACAAACTTAGAGGACCAAACCGAACGAAAAAAAATTGCCACGTCATTTTTTTAATAATATTTTTTAGCAAAAAATAAAATAAAATTCCACGTCAATAAATATGTTCCACGTTAGCATGTGCCACATCATCAGTTAACTAACATGTCACAGCCGTTAACTCAGATGGACGGAAAAGACTTAAGTGGAACGATTTTGGGACTTGAGGGACCAAACTGAGAAAAAAAAACTTAAAGGACCAAAGTGAAACAAATAAACAACTTAAAGACCAAAATTGCATTTTACCCAAAAATATATGAGAGAGAGAGAGAGAGATAAGTAATATTTCCTGTAGAGATTAGAAAACAAAATTCTAGTAAAGTTTCAAATTATACAAATTGTAATATTTTTCGTAGAGATTAAATAAAACCTATTGATAGAGAAAAATGGAATATTAAAAATGAAGGAGACATGTAGATGAAATTAAAGTAGATTTATTGTGAAAAATAAATAGAAAAATGAGATAGAGTTAGAGGAAGAAATAGGAGGAGAGATTGAAAAAGTTTAAGAAAATATATGAGAGAGAGTGATAAGTAATATTTCTCGTAGATATTAGAAAACAAAATTGTAGTAAAGTTTCAAAATTTTCCAATTGTAATATTTTCCGTAGAGACTAAATAAAACTTATTGACAGAGAAAAATAGAATATTAAAAAAATAAGGAGACACGTGTAGATGAAATTAAAGTATATATATATATATATATTATATATTGTGAAAGATAGAAAAATGAGATTGAGTTAGAGGAAGAAAAAGGAGGAGTGAATGAAAAAAAGTGTGAGAAAGATTGAAAAAGTTTGAAAAAATATATGAGAAAGAGTGATAGGTAATATTTCCTGTAGAGAATAGATAACAAAATTGTAGTAAAGTTTCAAATTTCACAAATATTTCCCGTAGAGACAAAATAAAACTTATTGACAGAGAAAAATGAAATATTAAAAATGAAGGAGACATGTAGATGAAATTAAAGTAGATATATTTTGAAAAATAATTAATAGAAAAATAAGATAGAGTTAGAGGAAGAAAGAGGAGGAGAGAGTGAAAAAATGTGTGAGAAAAATTGAAAAAGTTTGAGAAAATATATGAGAGAGAGTGATAAGTAATATTTCCCGTAAAGATTAGAAAATAAAATCGTAGTAAAGTTTCAAATTTTTCAAATTGTAATATTTTCCGTATAGACTAAATAAAACTTATTGACAGAGAAAAATAGAATATTTAAAAAATAAAGAGACACGTGTAGATGAAATTAAAGTAGATATATTGTGAAAAATAGAAAAATGTGATAGAGTTAGAAGAAGAAAGAGTAGGAGAGAGTGAAAAAAGTGCGAGAAAGATTGAAAAAGTTTGAAAATATATATATGAGAGAGAGTGATAGGTAATATATCCGGTAGAGATTAGATAAAAAAATTGTAGTAAAGTTTCAAATTTTACAAATTAATTGTAATATTTTCCGTAGAGACAAAATAAAACTTATTGACAGAGGAAAAATAGAATATTATGAAAATGAAGGAGACATATGGATGAAATTAAAGTAGATATGTTGTGAAAAATATAAAAATGAGATAGAGTTAGAGGAAGAAAGGGAATGAGAGAGTGAAAAAGTGAAAAAGTTTGGAAAAAAATGTGTGAGAGTGAAAAAATTTGAAAAAGTGAAATTACATAAATATCCTAAAATTATTTAATTGGGAAAAGATGGTTGGCGCTTGGACCGAAAATCAGTGGCATTGGAGGTATCCTACTTTGCAGCAGCCTTCGCATTTAGAGCTGGAGGAGGCTTCTAGTCTGCTGGATATTTTGCACTCGGTGTTCCCAAATCGTGATGTTTTGGATAGCTGGAAGTGGATTCTCGAGCCAAGTAAGGTGCATTCGTTTAAATCTATGTATGGTCATCTGTTACAGCTCAGAAATAATGCAGGATCAGCCGCAGAAGCTGTTGTTTTGTGCGCTGAAAAATGCAAACTGCTGTACCATCTAAAATCAACATTTTTAGGTTGGAGGATTTTTGCGAAGGCGTTAGCCACACGTGAATTACTCCTCAAACGCCATGTTATTAGCAATGAAGAAGATGATGTTTGTTTTTTCTGTTCCATATAGAAGATTCGGAACATTTGTTTTGTTCATGTGTTGTGGCGAAAGGTGTGTGGGCTAAGGTGGGAATTTAGCTCGGGTTGCAACAGTTACCACATTCCAATAAAGTGGATCTTTTTCATTCATTTGGGACAGCTTTCTCCGAAAAAAAGATTCACAAATCAAATTACATTATTTGGTTTGCAACTTGTTGGAGTCTATGGCTTGCAAGAATTAACTTGATATTCAAGGGGGAGGAACCTAGCATAGATTCTATTGTTATGCATATTAAATGTATTTCTTGGCAATGATTTTTTTATGAGAGGGGTAGGCATTTATATTATATTCAATTGCTTCTTAGTGGCATGTGTCTCTATTTGTATTATCAACATGTAATTGTGGTTGCGTCCAAAAAAAAAACATGTAATTGTGGTTCTTGAGCACTCTTAATTAGTGCATGCTCTCTTTCAATAAATCAATTACTTATCGGAAAAAAATTTGGTATTTTTGTAGTAGACTAATAGTATAGATAGATAGTAGATAACTTCGAATTCAAACAATCTGCATTTTCTTTTCCCCTCCAGATCATTTATCTATATTTTCTTCTAACACATGGTACCTTTTTTTCTTGAAAAAAATTCCCTCCCTTTCCCACATCTTCAAACTTATGCATCTCTCTTTTTTTTTTCCTTTTCATTGTATTTTTTCTTTTTTGTTAATAAGTTATGGGTGCTTCTTGGGTAAGAGAGCAAATCAAGTCCCTCATCGGTGTACCATTTAAATTGGCTGTTAGATATAGCATAAAATGCTATGAGTGGTTAAGATTGTATCAATCAACATTAAATCTCAACCACTCATAACATTTTATATTATATCTAGCAATCAATTTAAGTGGTATGCCGGTGAAAGATCTCTCATCGTAGAAGCACCCATAAATTATATCTTATATTTGAAATCTTCGAAAAAGAAATTAAACAATTTTATTTTGAAATTAACTATTTTTTTAGTTTGGTCTTTGAATTTAACTTTAATATAGTTTTTAAACTTGTTATGTAAAATAAGATATACTTTTTTTATATTTAAATTAATTTAGAAACTGACAAACATAATTTGCATTAATTATTAAATTTTTGCATTATAGAAATACATTTAATACAAGTTAAATTAAATATAAAAATTAAAAATTTATAAATATTTGAGAAACCAAGGAATTATTTTTTTGAGTTCTAATAAGAAACATTGTATATGTCGTTAGTATAATTTCTTATTTTGTTTCGGAAGGTGTAGCTTTACATTTCGTTGGAATAAATTTGTGTATATTTTTATTTACAATATTTTTAGTTTTTATAAATGAATTTTTAAGCCCAAGGAAGAAACATTGCAGAGAAATATATTACTATTGTTGTTATAAATATTTTATATACTTTTTTCATGAATATCTTTATTTTTTAAATAGTTATTTGTATTTGAGTCTTGACGAGGAAGACTTACATGTTATTGATATAATATTTTGTGTTTTTCTTTTATAAGTATATTTATTTATTTATATTGCTTCAAAAAAAGTATATTTATTTATAAATGAATATTTTGTTTTGATCGAAGATGAAGAAACTTTATATGTTGTAGATATATTTTAATCGTCTTTGATATAATTTTTTTCACTGCTTGAATATACCGCATTTTTATTTTATAAAAACAAAAACAATAAACTATATATTTGTTAAATGTAAAATTTCCATATTGAAAATGAATTGTATTTATTTTTTTTTGGTTACAAAATGAATTGTATTTAAACTACATTATTTTTACACTTTACTTCCTTGAAAAAAAAAATACATAGAGAGAAAAGAATGTGTTGGAATGTGCTGTTTTTATTTTATTATTTAAAATGAAGATTGTACAATAACAAGTCATACAAATAATTGTAGATATTATTACCCATTAAAATATTAAGGTTTAAAATACTCGTTATTCATTCCTCATTTTGTTTTTTCTCAAAAGAACATGGACATCTCAGACCAGGCCTTGTCTCACCTTGACTTGTAATTGAGTAGATTATGGCAATTTGGAGCACTCAAAGTAAAAAAGAAATAAAAAACAGTACACACGTTAATGAGCAGAAAATTCTGTGTTCTATCTGTTTTCAAAAAAAGAATAAGACTAGTACTTTTGTTATAGGCAAAGTGATTAGAAATTAATGTGTTAGTTGTTAGAGAGGATGAAGAGCGAAATTCTAACCCCATACGCCTACGTTTTTCAACTAGTGATATCTCTTTCACTCAACCATGTGAGCTATCCTTTTGGGACCAATATCGTACCCTTAACCAATAGTGTCATCTAGCGTACCCTTAACCAATATTGTTGGCTCAAGTGACTTAGTCTATCTTAAGACACGAGAGATCAAATCGGCGCTTCAATTTCCGCAGTGGACAAACTCGGTGTTGATCAGTGCGAAATTTGATCCTTAATACATTTCGTTGAAAGCGTTGAGACACTTCTTGACTAGCCAGTCATGGTTCCAACCAAAAAAATCTAGCATACCCTCACATTATGGCGTAGTTCATGGCATTATTGTTGAGATAAAATAGAAGGAATGTTTAATTATACACTAGAGAGAGTTGAGTGACCAGAAATTAGGATAAGCCAAATAGAACAAGCAAAGCAACAATTCGTTATTCTAGTATATATATTATTATGGTATATAATTAAGTTCCTTTTGGAGTATAATGAGAATATTAGTTAGAATATTATAATGATTTATCTAAACGTGACACGTAATGGAGAGAAGTTCCCAACCTATACATGTGCTAATGTCAATGAGTTATCACTACTCTCATTTTTCTTATGCATTCGGACACCTCACGCAATGTATGTGTCCACATGCTTAGCTTAGCTTACCAGCATTCACCAAAACGTGCACATAACTAACTTTTTATGAGTGACTATAGTGTAACTCACTTAAAAGTCTTCTTCTCTCTCTAAGTGTGTTGACATATATGCCCTCCTCCTTGGTTGAGACAAATTGGTACTCGTTTTTTAATCGAAAGTTGGACGTG
The DNA here is from genome assembly GCA_020916435.1 of Oxytropis ochrocephala. Lineage (NCBI taxonomy): Eukaryota > Viridiplantae > Streptophyta > Magnoliopsida > Fabales > Fabaceae > Oxytropis > Oxytropis ochrocephala. The sequence continues at coordinate 112,770,331 of CM037093.1, forward strand.
AGTGGTTAATGCACTTTACCTGAGGGGACAAATATTCAGCTAGTATCCGGATTTGATCTCTATTAGGAACTCCCTATTATTGTGCTATCTTTAGTTTCTCTTTCGTCAAAGGTTTTGGTCTAGTCCCCTCTTGTGTTCTTCAGTGTCTTCTTCCTCTTTGTCTTTAATAAATTTCTGGCTTTATGCCTGTACGACTGAAAAAAAAATCTTGAAGTCGGACTTTACTTACCCTCAATCCAACTCCGAATAAGTCACTTTACTTACCCTCAATCCAACTCTGAATAAGTCAAAGTCCATTTTCCCTAGACATCGATATGTCATCTTACATGGTGTGCGGGATGGGCTATCGCATAGCCCCTGACCCAATACCATTTTTTAGGGGTCTAATTTTTGGTAATTTATTAGATAAATAATTAGGAACTAAATTTTTAAAATTTGAACAAAGCCTTCAATTTGGTAAATGAAAAACAAAAAACAAAGCTTTCAAATTGTTAGAGACGACCCTAAACACCAAAGTGGGATCGAATACCTCTAAACAAAAAATAAATTGATACTATTTTTGTATTTTTCATTTTGTCATTTTTCATGAAAGTGAAAGCAAAAAGAAAGTAAAATTGTTGCGATTAGTGTTGTCTTTTCTCATCTTCATTATGTGAACAACATAAATGATAATAAGGCTGAAGCTAATAACTAGAAAGTAGAAAGTGAGAGATAAAGAGTATGGTTGATGGGTCCAAATAGTGAGAGTCAGTCAGTCACCAGTATCTTTCTTGGGAGTATCAACCTTTGTATGGGCTTCCAACTTCCACTATATAATTGTCTTTAGGATGAATTATTTTAGGGGTTTTCAAGTTAGGGTTTCTTACTACTGTTTAGATTTTATTTTCTATTCTTGTTAAGGGTATTGGTTTAGTCTCTCATTGATCTCTCTTCTGTCTTTTTTCTTTTTTCTCTTTTTTAATAATAAAATCAGGGGGAAGTATTCTTTTTCTCTTTTATTTTAACATCAGAAGGTTTTAATGAGACTTCTTTCTTTCTATTTGCCTAAAAAAATTTTATCATATGTACATTATCAAATTAATTTTTGCAAGGTTCAGTTAACTAATCTTTGAATTCTTCTGAGTTTGATTCGACAATGGACAAACTCGGTGTCGGCCACTGCAAAGTTTGATCATAAACACAAACACAAATTAGTCTTGCATTGAAAGCATTGAGACACTTCGTAAATAGCAGCATTAGGCTGGAAAAAAACTAATTTTTAAGTTTCCTTGACTTGCAGAGCAAGAACAAAACAGTTGGTTTAATAGGTGAAACTGGTAAGCTTAAAACTAAAATATAAATAACTACTACTACATACAGAAAGAGTGGTAGTGAAATTGGTGAGCTTAAAACTAAAATAGAAATAACTACATAGCATTTTTGTTAATTAGTGGACTTTTTTTAAAAATAAAATAAATAATAAGGGGATGCGTGCATAGCCAGGAAATTTTCAAATTATTCGGTATATGCTAATGGCACAGTGACATTTTCCAAACCAAGTTTGTTTTAAAAGGCAAAAACTAAGAATTATTATGAAAAATCAAGTCGACCACAAATTACGTACAGCCAAACCAAATTTTTTTAATTTGTTATTTTTTTCCTGAGAGGAAGTGTGCAAGTGTGGTAGCTAGATTGAGTGAGAAACTGAGAAAGATAGAGAGTGAAAGAGAAAGAAATTAATTTTTTTTAAGCTTTATTAAAATAATAATAATAAAATTGAAATTAGCCACACAAAGGATGCCTATTTTTGTTGTGGTGATGGTGCAATCAAACCTTAATCGTGCACATCCATGCCATCCCTCTATCTATTCTCATACATTACAGTAACTCCTAGTTTTTAATAAGCAAAATAGTTAAAAATTTTTAATTTAAGTAATTAAAACATATTATTAATCCATTTGCATCTCCCTACAAATAAACTACTCATAACATGTTATAATAAGATCCATTTGCATCTCCCTATAAAATGTTGTAGGGAATTCCTATTTAGTTATTTTAATGTTCTTTTGGTAGAGGCTTATAAATTAAACTCAATCCCGTATATAAATTAATTAAAAAACACGGTAGTAGTGAGTGTAAACTTAACTCTCAATTAACATTTCATCAAACCTCATACAATTACATTTAGTAAAAAATTAACATCATCTGAAAAATAAAGGATTTAGTTTATATACACTATCATCTGTCTAAATCAACTTTTTGATATCGGTAAGTGTATAACTATTTTGTAGGAATTAAAAAAACTCATATATATATATATATATATATATATATACATATATATATATATATATATAATAATTATTAAATTACATCCTCAAATATATCTCAAGACATCCTCAAATATATCTCAACCATGAGTTAACACCCATCCACACTGATCCACACACATCATAAGAAAAAGAACAACACAAGAAGAGATAATCACAAGTCTCATATGCTGTAACCTAAAACATCAATTAAAATAAATAAATAAATAAATAAATAAATAAGAAAGAAATAAAGATGCTCCATACATATGACTCACTTTTCGTGAATGAAAGGCAACCGCGAACTGTTGAACACTAACCACTTACTTACTCAAAGTATACCAAAACTTCAACAAGTAGATCATCCATTTAGAAATATTCTCAATAATCCAAAGAATCCATAATCATAAATAATAATTGTAAATTAATAATAATGCTAACAATAATTAATCAATTCACAATGATCAAATAATACTATAATCCCCCCCCCCCCCCCCTTTTCTCATGCATCCTAATAATGGCAACCGACCAACGCCGGAGCAGAAGACAAAACCACCGACTTTCTGGCGGCCGGAAACTGAAACGCATCGTCCTCCGGCGCTGGAAGATTGAGATCCAATTCTAGAACATTCCGTGACTGAACATTGACGTCGTTGAAAACGGACAACGTTGTACCAGCATCAACGTTGTTGTTGTTATTGTTAGACGACGTCGACGCCCTGTGCCTTCTCATGTGACCACCCAATGCTTGTCCTGATGTGAATTCTGAACCGCAAATAGAACACTCGTGAATCTTGTTGGGCTTATTGGGCCTATTGGGCTTGTTGTAGTTAACAACACCGCATCGTAATTCAAGCGAAACAGGAGGCGCATTAGTAATAATATTCTTCATCATCATCATATGACTTTGCTTAAAATCATAATTCGATTCTTCAAACTCACGAGTGGCGGTGCCGGTGGTGGCGGTGCCGGTGGTGGCGGTGATTGGTAACGGTGGTGGTGGTGATGACTTTTTCTCCATTTGCATCTTCGGTTTCTTGTGACTTGCTCTATGTCCACCCAACGCTTGAAAAGAAGGAAATGTTCTGTTACAAGTTTTGCATTCATAATTCTCCAAACCACTTTTCATAACCATAACGTGATTTTCAGCTTTTTGCAGCTTAAACTTCTGCTGTTGTTGTTGCAGCTGCTGGTGGTGGAGGTGGTTTCGATCACGATCACGATCACCTTCTTCTCGTTCTCTTTTTCCTTGAGCTAAGAGAATTAAGCAATTAGCCATGTCTTTTTCTTCTTGATCAGTACCTTCAAAGGTGGTTGAAGAAAACGAACCACCGTCTCCACCGCAAGAAGCGCTTGAGCAGCTGGAAGTAACGGCGGTGGATGTGGCGGTAAAGACACAAGGAGACAACGGTTTTAACCGCCGTTTGGTGCGCTTCCCTTTGATGACGTGGCTGTTGTTGTTATTACACGACCCAACAGCAGCAACATGTTCTTCTGTTCCTATGCCTTCCATGTTCATTAATCCAGACAACATCGGTAAATTCAAATGGATATATGATATAGAAACTTGAAAGTGTGAGTGATCACTATGAATAGCACAAAGAGAGAAAGAGAGAGAGAGGTTTTGGTTTATTTAACTATGTGATGAAAGAGAAGCTAGTAGTAGAGAGAAAGAGACTCACACATGTATATATATATATATAATTTATGTGAAGGAGGAGTAGTGTGAGTGAATATTATATTTAGTGTATGTTCCTTTGTCGAACATATCCGTTGCCGTGAGGTCGTTGCTTTGGGCGATGACGGTGTTCCTACATGCCGCAGTGTGCGTTAGCGCGTCGGGCCGGCTCTGAGAGGATCCCTAGAGCACCCATTTCGGGTAATGCTCCTCTGCGGGACGAGATCATCTGGGAGTGTTATCGATGTATCGATTCGCGCGCGGACATTTTGGCGGGCTAGTAGATTGGCGGGCTACCACGGCGAAGTGCGATCCTCGATTACCTTCCTTGCATACGATCGGGTAACGGTGCGTCTTTACTCCTGCAGCTGCACTCCACCAGAGCAGAGCGAGCCACACCACCGGGATCCACCATATCATCGTGAGCCTTTGTCCCGCAGACATATGAGGAGAGGCGCGGCAGAGCACCAGATTGACCGGGATGCCTTAGATGTCGCACGCTCACCCACTTCACGTGCTTATTTTCACATTGTTAAACATTTTGGACCCATAGTAGTTGTATTTGTACATTATATTATTTTTTTATGTTGCTCATTTTATATATTTTGACGTATTGTTATTTAAATCGTGAAACCGCTCGTATCATAGTTCCAAAATATAACGCGTTTAAATATTAATTCAATATACAAAGTTTAAAAATTAATAAAAAACTAAAAATTTGAATTACCTTTTTATGAGGTAATTCAAATTTTTATGTTTTATGAACCTGAAATACTGCTTTAAAGGTAATTCAAATTATCAATTATTTTTGAGCACCTAATTACCTTATTTTGAGGTAATTCAAAAATTTGAATTTTTTTTTTTTTTTTTAAAAAGGCAGGGGTATTATTGGAATTTTTTGGATTATGGGGGTGTGGGAGGGAATGAGGGGGGTACCGAAATTAATTGCCTTATATTTATAGTGAATGATTTTATTTTATAAAAAATTAATGTTACGGTAGCTATACACTATGAAATAATCAGCCACCCAAAATCTTTCTTGCTTTTTTTCCAACCTTGGAAGTGTTACTAACAAGAAAAAGTTTCTTAGTGATAGTTCACGCGCTTAAAGAACCGCGTGGTTACACGCTTCTATGATGGCCATGCTTTTTTTGCTTGTCTTTCTGGTTTATTGTTGCCACTGGCACTTGCTTACTTTACTGCTCTCAGGATGTTACTACCTTTTTATGAAAGAAAGAATAATTTATTTATTATTTTGGGGGAGTTTGTGGTGAGCATAGTGTGTTGTTTGGCAAGGAGTGCTTGTAAAGCATGCGCGTATGATTCATCAATGATTAAACATGCTTTGTATTTTGCAGTTAATGTTCCAATTAAATGAGTTGGAACATGTCCATTCTGTGTGTGTGTCTCTGTGTTTAATCTATAATTAATTAATTATAACTTGGGAGTGGCCAAGATCAATTGCGTGCTAGTAGTGATAGTGAAAAATAAGAGATTGAGATTAGAAGAACCTGAAATTCGGTTTTAGTTAAGTGGAAAATCTATTACTATATGGTTAAAATTTTGAAAGCGAATAGAAGGAAATTAGGTCATTGCTAAATGTTCAATCTTTCTTTAATTAGACGATTATTTTGGCCAAACAAGGATGGGTTAACAATTTACACAAACCCATTAAAGCAAAGATTGCACGTTAGAAGCATGCTATCCCTTCATTTAGTTCAGTTTAAAGGAAAAGTACTAATTAATATTGATAATATGGAGTGATTAAATATTCGGTGACTCTTTGGAAGATCGGCGAGATTTCTGTGTCCACCCAAAACCGCAGCCAAAATCCATTGTAGAGAGAGAGAGAGAGAGAGAGAGGCTACCATTTGGAGCCTCGCAGAGGCCATGAGATTTCTGTGTCTACCCAAAATTACAGCCAAAATCCACAGTAAGATCAGAGAGAAGCTATCATTTGGAGCTTCGTAAAGGCCATGAGCTTTCCGTGACAAAATTTCATCCAGACACGAGTTTGCGGAACCAAACGCGAAACCGAACACTTGCCTAGTAGTTTCTTTTTGAGTGAATACTCTTCTACTGGTTTATTTTCAAACATTTAATTTTCATATTTATTTATTTATTTATGGGCAAGATTTATGTATCCATCCAAAACTGCAACCAAAATCCACAGTAAGAGAGAGAAACTACCATTTGGAGTTTCGCAGAGGCCACGAGATTTCTGTGTCCACCCAAAATCGCAGCCAAAAAAAATCCACAGTAAGAGAGAGAAGCTACCATTTGGAGCTTTGCATAGGTTGCGAGCTTTCTGTGACAAAATTCCATCCAGACACGAGTTTGTAGAACCGAACACTCAACTAGTAGTTTCTTTTGAGTGAATACTCTTCTAGTGGTTTAACAATTTACACAAACCCATTAAAGCAAATATTGCACGTTAGAAGCATGCATGCCATCCATTCATTTAGTTCAATTTAAAGTAAAAATAGAAATTGATAATATGGAGTGATTAAATATTCGGTGACTCTTTGGAAGATCGGCGAGATTTTTGTATCCACCCAAAACCGCAGCCAAAATCCATTGTAAGAGAGAAGCTACCATTTGGAGCCTCACAGAGGCCACAAGATTTCTGTGTCCACCCAAAATCGCAGCCAAAATCCACAGTAAGATAGAGAAGCTGCCATTTGGAGCCTCGTAGAAGCCGCGAGATTTCTGTGTCCACCCAAACCGCAGCCAAAATCCACAGTAAGAGAGAGAAGCTACCATTTGGAGCCTCGCAGAGGCCACGAGATTTCTGTGTACACCCAAAACCGTAGCCAAAATCCACAGTAAGATAGAGAAGCTATACCATTTGGAACCTCGTAGAAGCCGCGAGATTTCTGTGTTCATCCAAAACCGCAGCCAAAATCCACAGTAAGATAAAGAAGCTACCATTTGGAGTCTCGCAGAGGCCATGAGATTTCTGTGTCCACCCAAAATCGCAGCCAAAATCCGCAGTAAGAGAGAGAAGCTATCATTTGGAGCTTCACATAGGTTGTGAGCTTTCTGTGACAAAATTCCATCCAGACATGAGTTTGCGGAACCAAACGTAAAACCGAACACTTGCCTAGTAGTTTCTTTTTGAGTGAATACTCTTCTTGTGGTTTATTTTCAAACATTTAATTTTCATATTTATTTTTTATTTATGGGCAAGATTTCTGTGTCCACCCAAAACCGCAGCCAAAATCCACAGTAAGAGAGAGAAACTACCATTCGTAGAGGCCGCGAGATTTCTGTGTCCACCCAAAATCACTGCCAAAATCCACAATAAGAGAGAGAAGCTACCATTTGGAGCTTCGCATAGGTTGTGAGCTTTCTGTGACAAAATTCTATCCATACACGAGTTTGCAGAACCAAACACTCAACTAGTAGTTTCTTTTTGAGTGAATACTCTTCTAGTGGTTTATTTTCAAACATTTAATTTTCATATTTATTTATGGGCAAGTAGTCCAACAAGAAAAGAAAAGGACATAAGTGGCATGTGATTAAGTATAGGATTCGGTTAAGGACTGAGTAGTAAGAAGGGTATATGTAGCAAACAAGTATAAGTATATGACATAAGCACTTTTTAGGACGGTTCCTACTTTGAAACAGTGATTCCTTTTAATTCCTTAGTTGGAAGTTGGACTTAATCTTCTGCTTAAAGGTACCTTGAGAGGATTTAATTTAGGTTGTAGCTAATCTGTCATAATAATCAATTATTGCTAAACCAGTGATAATACGAGTTCATGCCTAATGTGACTTTTGAAAGTTGATTAGATCATTGGTTTAATTTGGCTTGTAAAGAAGAACCAAACCACACTATTATACTATATTCCTGTATTCCATATCTAAGGAAAAATAACTGTAAATTTAGATTAATTTTTGGATTTACAAATTAAACGGAATATTTAATCACCAACATGGTGTGACACAATTTGGAAATAACCGAGGTCTTTAAACATGTAGTGAGAGGTTTTTCATTTTTGCAAATACGAAGAGTGTAAAAGTACGTCTTTACAACACTCAACACTCAACACATGTATTTTTGATTTCTCCCTTGGAAGGATTTAAACAACTTCAGAGAATCTGCGCCGTTTACTAAGAAAGATCGGCGTCAAAAATGGATCTCAATTCAGTATTTTAGGAGATTATTTTTAAACTATCGATCAGTTCACATTGCGAGTTAAAAAAAACATGATATATTTAATCATAAATGAAAAAAAATTGTTCCATTAATTCGAAGCAAATTAAGATGGTTAAGAGGGCAATTGGGCATGTTATATTTGCATTTTGGCAAATATGAAGGGCGTACAAGTCTTTTCAACATCCAACACATGTAATTCTGATTTCTCTTGGACGGATCTAAACTAACTTCAGAGAATCTTTGTCGTTTATTGAGAAAGATCGGCGCGTTAAGTGGATCTTAGTTCAAGATTTCAAGCACTATTCTTAAACTACTGATCAAGATATATCGCAAGTTAAAAAGACATAAAATATATAATCATAAAAGAAAATCAAAGAAGAAAAAGCTAAAAGCTATTTTATTTGGAAGCAAAAGGTGGTTAAGAGATCAACTGGGCAGGTTATATTATTTTGATGTTATAAATATATGGTCACAAATTTTGGAAAATATGAGGGTGTAAAAGTCTTTGGCAACACCCATCACATGTAATTTCAAATTCTCTCTTGGAAGGATTTAAACACCTTCAGAGAATCTCTGGCGTTTACTGAGAAAGGTTGGCACGATAAACGGATCTCAATTCAGCATTTCAGAGGATTATTCTTAAACTACCGATTGGGACATATCGCGAGTTAAAAAAACATGATATATATGTGTGTGTGTGTGTGTGTGTGTGTGTGTGTGTGTGTGTGTGTGTGTGTGTGTGTGTGTGTGTGTGTGTGTGTGTGTGTGTGTGTGTGTGTGTGTGTGTGTGTGTGTGTGTGTGTGTGTGTGTGTGTGTGTGTGTGTGTGTGTGTGTGTGTGTGTGTGTGTGTGTGTGTGTGTGTGTGTGTGTGTGTGTGTGTGTGTGTGTGTCAAGTGAAAATTAAAGGGAAAAGGCAAAAAAGTTGTTCCATTTGGAAGCAAAGGTGGTTAAGAAGGCAATTGAGCAGATTATATTGTTTTGATATTATCAACATATATGGTAAGGGGGTTTTGCATTTTGGAAAATAAGTAAAAGTCTTTGGTAACACCCATTCCATATAATTTCAATTTCTCTCTTGGAAGGATTTAAACAACTTCAGAGAATCTTTATCGTAATTACTGAGAAAGATCACCACCATAAATGGATCTCAGTTTAGTATTTCAGGGGATTATTCTTAAACTATCGATCTGGACACATCGCGCGAGTTAAAAAACATGATATATGTAATAATTAATAAATGAAATTAAAGGAGAAAAAGCAAAAAGTTGTTCCATTTGGAAACAAATTAAGGTGGTTAAGAGGGCAATTGGGCATGTTATATTGTTTTGATATCATTAATATGTTGTTATAAGTTTTTGCATTTTGGCAAATATGTAGGGCATAAAAGTATTTCCAACATCCAACACATGTAATTCTGATTTCTCTTGGACAGATTTAAACTAACTTCAGAGAGTATTTATCGTTTATTGAGAAAGATCTGCGCGTTATGTGGATCTTAGTTCAATATTTCAAGTATTATCCTTAAACTACTGATCATGATATATCGCAAGTTAAAAAGACATGAAATATGTAATCATAAATGAAAATTATAGAAGAAAAAACGAAAAGTTATTCTATTTGGAAGCAAAAGGTGGTTAAGAGAGCAATTGAGGAGGTTATATTATTCTATTCCGGGCCCGTCTTTCATGTGTTGGTGTGTTAGTGGGTGATGTGTTGTTAGTGGGTGGTTATGTCTATTAGAAAATTTTACTTACACTAAATGTATTTTGGTAAGAAAAATCTGACACCAAAAGTGTATAGCTTTTTTTAATCTCCTTTATATATCTAAGATAGATATTATAAATATATGGTCACAAGTTTTTGCATTTTGGCAAATATGAAGGGTCTAAAAGTCTTTGGTAACACCCATCACATGTAATTTCAATTTCTCTCTTGGAAGGATTTAAACAACTTCAGAGAATCTATGTTGTTTACTGAGAAAGGTTGGTGCCATAAACGGATCTCAGTTCAGTATTTCAGGGGATTACTCTTAAACTATCAATTGGGACATATCGCGAGTTAAAAAAAACATGATATATGTAATCACAAATGAAAATTAAAGAGATAAAGCAAAAAATTGTTCCATTAGTAAGCAAAGGTGGTTAAGCGGGGAATTTAGCAGGTTATATTGTTTTGATATTATCAACATATAGTCAGCGGTTTTTGCATTTTGGAAAATATGTAAAAGTCTTTGGTAACATCCCCCACATGTAATTTCAATTTCTCTCTTGGAAGGATTTAAACAAGTTCAGATAATCTTTATCGTTTACTGAGAAAGATCGGCGACATAAATGGATCTCAGTTGAGTATTTTAGGGGGTTATTCTTAAACTATCGATCCGGACACATCGCGAGCTAAAAACATGATATATGTAATAATAAATGAAAGGCTAAATTACATTTTTGGTCCTTTATCTTTGCTCTAGGTTTCACTTTGGTCCTTTATATTTTTTTGGCCCATTTTGGTCCCTCGTCTTTCATTTTCGTTTCATTTTGGTCCCAACCGTTAGTTTTTCTTAACGGATGCCACACTAACTGCTGACATCTCTTCTTACATGTCACTGCTGACTTGAAATTTTTATATGATGTGGCATAGAAGGACCAAAATAAAAACTAAACAAAAACATGAGGGACCAAATTGACAAAAACACACAAATATGAAAAATCACCCCAATCTTCATCTTCTTCTTCTCTGGCGAGCCACCACCACCCTCTCCTCCTCAATCCACCGCCACCTTCTCCTCCACCGCCACACCACCACTACAACACCAAAATAGAATCTTAAATCTCAATCTTAAATGGATCTAAGTTTAATATTTTAAGAGTTATTCTTTAACTCCTGATTAGAGTTAAAAAAAACATGAAATATGTAATCATAAATGAAAATTAAAGGAGAAAAAGCAAAAAGTTGTGCCATTTGGTAGCAAAGTTAGTTAAGAAGGCAATTGGAGAAGTTATATTGTTTTGACATTATTAGTATATAGTATATGGGTTAGAGACGCTAAGAGGGAAGCATTTCATTATCCAGTAGTGGTCCTATCTGTACATTAACAATGGTTTAATAAAATGTTAATTACTGATTAATTTAATTAGATCTCAAATCATTGACTTAATCGTCTTTACTAAGACATGGTGTCCACTAGTTGGTGAGCAATATATTACCAATGTTATTAAACTCGAACCTGGTCCGTCGACCCTCAGCCACAACACTCGTCATCATCGGGTCGATGATTGACCAGAGAGGCGGGTTATTGAACCGCATGACCCGGTCTATTAAAAATTACAAGTAAAACTAGACTTGCTAAATAAATTAAAAAAATATAGAAGTTTAAAATATATATATATATATATATATATATATATATATATATATATATATATATGTATTTTACATATTACGTATACATATATACATATATTTTTACCAATGTATTTAAAAGTAAAATGAATAAACCATTTAATGTATAAAATATAATTGTAATTATTTATAATAATAAATCCTATGCATTAACGGTATGCATTACACGTTAGAACTTACAATTATAATATCAACGAAGAATATATATAACTATGACTAGCAATCAATTATCACAATTCAAATACTTTCAGTCCATTTGGTTAGATTCGGTCGCAGTGAAAGTGCATTATTATGGGTTCGAATCCCATATATTACACTTTTGCATAATAATTTATAAAAAAATCAAAGCGCCTCTTTCATAGCCGGTTCGGTCCAACATGGGCGGGTCACCGGGCCAACCGAAAATTTCACTGGGTCAACTCGGTTTTCAACGGGCTAATTTACAACTCCGATCCAACATGTGACTCGCCCGACCAACAATCCGGTTCGCGGCGGCGGGATCCGGTCCGACCGATCGGCCGGTCCGGGTTCAATAACACTGTATATTACTACCCTTTAGTGTGTAAATGCCATCCACAAAACAACAACACATTACTAACAGTGAAAGTAAAAAATATATTAATTCGTCGGTAGTTGTACGTAGTTTGCTGAAACAAAAACTCTTCAAATGAATTTGGTGTATCAACTATATATATATATATATATATATATATATATATATATATAAGTCAATAGTTATAAGTATACGTACTATGACACTAATATATATCTAGAAGAAGACCCATTTAACTCTTGACATTATTATACATAAGCTATAAGGTATATACCATTTATATCACTTGGTGTGAGGATTTGTTTATGGCTTAGATCTAAAGTAGTAGTCCATTATCTAGTTCATGTACCGTTGACCCACATATTCTTATGATGAAAATAGCTTATTGAACTACCAATTAATTGCAATTGCTCAAAGATGAAGCAAGTTGGTTGGTTCAAATAATTCCCATAATTTCTTAATATGTTTTAAGATCTACTGAATTAATTCGGATTCTCCTGTTATTCAATAATAGAAAGTATTCTTCTAGAGATACATTTTTTAATATAATTAAAAAAATATAATATATCATAATACCCTTCAAAAAATAATAGTTATATATAGTTGTTGGTGTGTACAAAACTAAAAAATTGCACTCATATCTCTCTCACAAGCGATAGGCATGTTACAAGAAGATTCAAATCTTCACAATTGTATTTGATTAAGAGATCATTAATCAATAGTGGGGGGATATTAATTGAAAATAATACATGTTTTACACTAATTGGTAAAACTCTAGAGCATGGAATAAATGCTCTGTTTAAGAATATAAAAAGAAAAATAATAATAAGCAAATAAGCTAAGTTTCAATTGAGGACTTACAAGTGTCAGAGCTAACTCAGTTCACTTGATTTGGTCTATTTTTAAAAGGGTGGAGAAATATGAGTTAATAGCCACTTTCATCTCTCAAATTTGCGAAAAGTTCACATTAGTATCTAAGCTTAAATGCATTTTCGGTCCCCCTATTTTATTAAATGTACAATTTTGATCTCCCTATTTTATTTTAGACAATTTTAGTTTCCCTATTTTATTAAATGTGCAATTTTGATCCCCCTATTTTATTTTGGGCAATTTTGGTCCCCCTATTATACTAAATGCGCAATTTTGATCTCCCTATTTATTTGCGTGCAATTTTTGTCTCCCTATTTTCTAAGTAATTTTTGTATAAATAAACTATTTTCGTATTTTATATTTTCAATAGTTAAATATTTGTTTTAAAACTAGAAAATTATTTAATTATATAAAATAAATAAGCTATTTTTATATTTTTAAATAGTTAAATAGTTATTCAAAAATAGAAAATTGTTAAATTATTAAAAATAAATAAAATATTTTTAGAATTCATATTTTCAATATTTAAATATTTATTTAAAAAATAGAAAATTATATAATTATATAAAATAAATAATCTATTTTATATTTTATGTTTTTCAATAGTTAAATATTTATTTAAAAATATAAAATTATTAAATTATTTAAAATAAATAAACTATTTTTATATTTCATAATACAAATTAAAATAATTAAATTATTTTCTTGTTTTTTAAATATATTTTTAACTATTGAAAATATAAAATAGAAAAATAGTTTATTTATACAAAAATTATTTCGAAAATAAGGGGACCAAAATTGCATAAAAATAAATAGCGGGATCAAAATTGCTCATTTTGTAAAATTGGGGGACCAAATTTTCCCAAAATAAAATAGAGGGATCAAAATTGCACATTTTGTAAAATAGGGGGATCAAAATCACCCAAAACAAAATAGGGGGATCAAAATTGCACATTTAGTAAAATAGAAGGGCAAAAGTGCATTTAAGCCTAGTATCTAATGTTAGCAATTTTACTAAGTAGTACATGAGATTTTATCCTTTTGAAAAGCATTCAAAGTTGCACTTGTACTCTCTACTCTAGACAACCAATTGTATCCGACTTTAAGTGATTTAGTAAATGTTGGGCTAAAACAGATGTTTGGTCCTTTAAGTTATTTTAAAAGTTCGAATTGGTCGTTTAATTAAGTTTTTTTTTCATATAGGTCTTCTATGTTTCAAATTAGTGACACACAAATCCTTTTTTGGACATTCGGTCCATCTCTGTTAATGGAGGATGACGTGACTGTTAACTGCTTACGTGACACAGTTAACTAGTTTGTATGTGTGACAAATGTTAATGTTTCAGTTTCAATTTGGTCTTTATGCATCTTTTAGTTTTAAATAGGTCTTATTTGCTTTATCTCCATCTTCCCCAACCTTAACATAGAAAGCTCAGAATATTCATCTCATCTTCATCCCCAAGGCCATTCTCGAGCTCCCATTTTCTTCCTCTTCATTCCTCTTGCTTATTCGCTTTCGTCTCTCATTCCTAATCGCCTAAAACAACCATAACCTCCATGTTTTGAGCTTTTCCGGTCAACTCCAGCTACCCCACTTCCAACAAAGACCACCATTTTATATTCTTCTCCTTTTCCTTAATTTACAAGAATCACCCATGTTTTGACAGACATGAAGCAAAAACGAAATAGATCTAGAAATCCAGAATCGAAGTGTCTCCCCTCTTTTCCAATGAATCTAGACCTCTAACCGAAAAACCAATCTTAGATTCGCAATCCTCACATCGCCTTCTACATCATCCCTCAAGAAAATGGCCCACCGCACTTTTGAAAATTGAATCAGCATCATTTTGTCTTCCTCATCATCATGGGTTTTCTGGGTTTGAGGAAGAGGATGCTGAAGATTATGAGCTTTCTAGTTTGAGAAAGTATAAGTCCTAATTGAAATCCAAATATATACATAAATGACCTAATTGAAACCAAAACATTAACATTTGTCACGCATACAAGCCACTTAACTATGTCACATAAGCAATTAACAACCATGTCATCGTCCGTTAATTGTAATGGACGAAAAGTCTAAAAAATGATTTTTATGTCACAAATTTGAAACATATAGACCTATCTAAAAGAAGAAAAAAAAACTTAAAGAACAAATATGAGTTTTTAAATAAATTAAAAACTAAAATATATTTTAGCATAAATATTGAATACATATATAATTATAATAACACGTAAAAGAATATATGCCTCAAAACTAAAAGGTAAATAATGCATTTTGCTGTCTAGGCTCAAAGGTTTCATAGTTCATACACTTGTTATATATTGAGAAAACATGATATTAATTTTGCGTGGTTATAATTTTGATATAGACTCTGTTTATTTTATAGTTCTCATGTGATATTTGTAATGACCAAACTGATATTAAGTTGTCAATTACAAGGGCCAAATTGATATTAAGCAACATATTGTAGGGTCTAATTAGTGAATTTTCAATTTGTGTAGGGAAGGAGAAGGAGATATGCATGGATGAGAGAATCTATTATATCATAAACTTTAAGGGAGAAATCAGCTCCTATCAAAGCACCAACTCCAATGAGTCCATCACCATTGGTAATTATCCCGAACCCATGACCACCCTCTTTTGTGGTCATAAGTTTGAAGATGACTTTTTTTGATAAATCAGTGTATTTTATACGGTGATTGTAGAGACTAATCATTCGAGGTATTAGAAATTTATTTAAGTGGTTGATCTCTCCTAATAAATATTTGGTTAAATTATAGTTTTGGTCCCCCTATTTTGACAAATCCGGATATTTGGTTCCCCAATTTTAAAAAATTTGGATATTTAGTCAAAAAGGGGGTTTTTCAAATTTTTTGGCTAATGTGGATGACTGTCCAAAAAAAAGAAACCGTTACGTGGCATTCATTAAATGACGCGCGCTTCTACATTCTTCATCTTGAGTTGATGCGAGGTTAATTAGAATTTAGAAACATGTTTCTTTCTGATGTTGATTCTGAATTTATGATATTTATGAAGACAGAATATGCCATAATGCAAAATAACTACTACTAGTGTATTTTGTTTTATTATAAGAAAAATATATATTTATATTCGAAATACCAATCAAATTAATTCAAGTGCATGCGGAGAGAATCAGCTTATAGAGTGATGTATATGTAAGTGGCATGCCTTTATAGCTAACCAGGGAAGGTTCAATGTACAGTAAAGTCTAGTCTACTGAATGGAAATTATCCAAAAAGGACGGCGGATTCTTAGCGTAGCAAATTAATATGGTAAGGGTAAGTTGTGTTGTGTGAGTCACGTAATATAGAGAGTGGATGCTGCCATAACCTGCTAGTGACATATTGGTATATAGTTTGCTTTGATTTGCTATGCCTTTACCACCATCACTTCCTTTTGAGAATCATAAAGAAAATTTTTAATTAGTGGAAGAGAAAAATAAAGAAAAAAAAATGGATCAGAAATTGCACGATTCTTCTTTATCCTTTTTCTACTCAATTTGAGATGAGATGATAAATGTGACGCTACGCAGCCTTTTGCAACTAAGACCATGTTGCAATACTTAGCTTTTCAAACTTCTTGATGCAACTTGAAATTTTCGGTGAAGAAATGTTTTATTTATTCATGCAAACTACAAATTTGGTATGTGTCACTCTACTCATCAAAATAAAGAAAATATTAATTAATTAATAGGTGGTCAGTTAAATCCCATATCTTTTTATTCTCTAAGAGTTGAAAAAAAATGCCAAATCCGTCAGCAATATTGAACTTAATCAGCTAATAAAACAATTTTTCTAAAAAAAAATAATAATTGGGCCAGATTTCCATCTTTGGTTATATAATTATGACCAGTGGTCGATTTTGACCAAAATGTTGGGTGAGCGGCTCATGAAAGAGTCATGGAAACTCAACAATGCATGAAAAGAGACACAAGAACAAAAATACAGTTAAAATAGATAAATATAAATTAAAGTTATTTATAAACAAAATTAAATGACTAAAAATATAATTTTGATTTACATAGAGACTCGATTGATGTTGGTTTTTTTGGTACAAGACTCAATTGATGTTGGTTGTTAAAAGATAGTTTTAAATTCATTTGATTCTAATTTTAAAATGCTAAGATGTTTTTTTTTCAAAAATTATCAACCATCTATTAGTAATTTCTAATTATAATATAAGAGATGTGATGATTTTAAACATCTGAATAAATTTTATACTCCAACAAATAAAAAATACGATACATATATATATATATATATATATATATATATATATATATATATATATGTATATATTGTTACATATTATTACCTGTACATTAAGTAGTCAAATTCTTAGTGCATAAAAAACATATTTGATTCTATATTATATATACTACAAATTTGTAAATTTTCTATCAACAACCAATGGTGGCACACTGGTTATGAGTTTGGTCGTAATCATGTGGACATATGTTTGATTCCCAGGAAACACATTTTGCAATTGAACTCGAGAGCAAATGGTCAAAAACCGAATTTTTACTGCTACGCCAAAGTGTTTGAATTAATATATTATATTGACGCAACTCTTTTATATATTTAGTAGCTGATATTTAAAAGTAGGGTATTTTAATAATTTTACATGTTTATGACATAGTGGCATCTTCCTATTTTACCTTGGTGAGATGATAATTACCACTCAGTTGTCAAACGAGTAACCCCTTCAATTTGGTTTCTTTCTATCTATCTATCACTCTCTTTTCAATTGGTTCATGAATTTTAGAAATACAACAAATACTTCATAAACTATTTTAAACCCATCCCTCAACTATTATTCTCTCTTCTCTTTAGTGAGTATTTAAGTGGCCAATTTGATGAATTTAAACTAGTTTAGGGATTATTTTTGTATTTCTATAGTTCAAATTGTTACTATAGTTCATCAACGATTATATGACTTATCAACCCCAACTAACTTAGGTAGATAAACATAACAAGCTCAAGTCCCACATAAATAAAACAAAAAAACAAAACAAGGTACAATTTTTGCAATAAAATCCACAAGACATGCACGGAAACCCATGCACAAAGACAACAATCTTCAACACACGAGCTTGTGAGTGCTGATTTCTTACCTCTAGTATCATTCTTGAGCCCATTTGTTAAGTTATGTGAATCTACAAATGAACATTTCAAAGGAGTGAAATTTCGTTGCTTCGTCGTGGTACATTCACCTACTCGTTCAACAATCACAAGCCCAGGTATACACAAGGATCTCCAAATATCTGCATGTCTTGAATTGAGCAGTGTCATAATCTGCAAATTAGCATGGATAATTCATAAAGCGTCAGTATTCAAATGTAAAATAAGAGAGTCATCAACTCCCATTATTTTATATAATGATGAGGCATCTCTACATATTAGAATACATCATCCATACTACTGAGATAGGGGGAATGAAGGTACATTCAACATTCAAAATGCCACTGAGCACCATTTTCTCCTGATGCGAGAGCGAGCAGGCAGTCAATTAAAGATATTTTCTATGTTTTTACGCTTTTCCACGTTTAATTGCAAAAGTGTATACTATTTTCACTATTTCGTTCAAGAAAAAATTTAATGCAGAAAACAAAGTAGAAAACAAGGGGCGTTTGCAATTAAAAGTGAAAACAAAAATGAAAACAAAAAACATTTGTGTTTTTGCAAGTAAATGAGTCATATATAAACCTTATGCGATGACATAATTACATTTGATAAGTCATGAAGAGGCATAAATGCTTTATGAACCATGATGATGCTATATTGATCATCCCAATTAACCCTACGTGAGTATTTACGAAGCATACCTTTCTCCGCATCCTTAATGCCATCTTGATCATCAACCCAAAGAGATGTGAGCATGCATAAAGCACACGCTGCTGCGATCATCGGTTTTTAAAAGCTTTACTGAATCTGTGAGAAAGATGAACAACATCTTAGGTTGTGGAATGAATACATGAAATCTTGAATAAAAATTGCGATAACCTATTTGTCATTGGCCATCATCTTGAGAAAATAATGGTGAAGGAGAGAGAGAGATGGAAAGCAAGTAATCGATAATATACCACATTGGCTTTGTGTGTTAATGTATCTGTGTTCTCAACACCAAAGGCGTTCATTCTACAGGCGTCCCAATAATTAAATGTATTGCGATTACACAGGCTTTAGAATCTGAAAAATGATTAGCAGATGGATTAGAAAAGGCCACCTTGAGTGGTATTAAGAAAATCTTAAAAGGATTTACCGTTATCGTGAAATCTTGCAAAATACATACCCGTCCATCCTACACAAAAATACACACACAAAAGCACAAACATATGGGAACAGGTGAGTAAAGGCTAAGGGCCTCTTTGATTCCCTTATTAGAATCAAACTTGTTTTGTAAAATTGTTTCAAATTTTATTGTTTTACAAAACCAAATCAAAGCAGATAATATTTGTTTTAAAAGACAGTGATTACGAACTATTTTATAAAACAATTTTCAAAACTATAAAGAAACCAAACAAGCCCTAATTCTCTCATTTCATTTCATTCTTGCATTTTTCACAAATCATCCTTTGAATAAAACTATATGAAAGCAGATTCTTATCTTAAGTATCCCAGCTAAGTAACCCTCAATCAAATTCCAAGTAAAACACCAAGAAAACAGATAGAATTATCATCAAAAAACTAAACCCTCAAATCACAAAACCATATCCATAAGCACAAAAAAATTAATCTAATAAAATCTACCTAGCGATTCTTTTGTGTTCCATTACTCACAACCACACCATAACATATTCAATATCAAGAAAATTCAAATTTTCCATATACAAAAAAGAAAAAGGAAAAAAGGAGAAAGGAGGAGTGGCTAGCAGGAGGCGAGATCCAATCGCTTGTCTGAGGAAGCCATTTGGAATCGGCGGGGTTTTGGTATCGGCGAGAGGCGTGGTTGTTTGCACCGACGGAGAATGATCTGGCTTCGGTTTGTTAGATGTCACGAAACCAGCGTTTCTATTTGCGAAGAGTGAGAGGAGGAGCGGAGGAGAGGAGGGTTGTAGGTGGATAGGGAAGGTGGAGAAAGCGTTGTCGAGGCGCAAGCGGCGGAGGCGGAGGGAGAGATGAGGGTGGAAGAGAGGCGGAGGAGGGAGGGAGAAGAGAGTGGAGTGCGGTGTGTGAGGTTTGAGAGAAGTGAGGGTTTGTTTGTGAGAAGTGAGTGGACTGAAGGAGAGCATGGATTACGATATCGTGAGTTTTTTTATCATTCGGTTGCCCGCGGACTTGCCACGGCATCTCGTGCGCCAAATTTACGTCTTTTTACAAGTCCGTATGCAAACCCGTGGCAAATACCAGGGGCTGGAAATTTTCAGCTCTTTACTTTTTACACATGCCAGAAATCGCAAATCAGGCCAATTGAGTAAAAAAAAAAATGGTTCAAAGACTAAATTAGAAAGAGAGCGATAGTATATGAACCTAATTAAGAGTTTACTTAAATTAAGATGTTTGTGTGTATGTGTAGAGTAGCCTTGTATGAACAATGACTGATTTTATTGTTGCTTCTACACTTAAACTCTAGGCTTACTAATAATCTTAGTTAGCTAGGAACCATCTGATGCTAAAGTTAGTGTTAGTAGACTAAGATCATTGTCAAGCTTTACTAAAAATTTAGAGTAGCATAGGGAGCTGAGTTTGGGGTGGCATATTGAGGCTAAGCATGAGAAAATTAGGAAGGTTAGTGCAACACGCTCACAATGTCAGATATTTAATGTTTAATGTCAAGATCATATGTATAATGCTGCAACTGCCAATTGTATAATGTTGCAAATACAAATGTAAAAAAAGAGAGAGAGAATAAGTCAACAAAAAGGTATCGCAGCAGAAGTTATTCACCAAGTCACCAATGTTGTAGCATCACTTGCTACATACAACATTGAGAAAGTATCAAGTCAATGGTAGTGCATTGGCCTGTGTTCTGAAATTATGGTGTTGCAAATGAGCACAGTGTGTCGGGACACTAAGAACACAATGTTTGGCGATAACAGAGACAACGTCCAAGTCGTCAACATGGATCAGGGATTGGATGTGGATGCTCTCTTGTCGCTCTTTGATCGAGGAAAATGTTAAGAAGTGACATGATTAGAGATGGGTGGGACAATGGAGGAACACTAGAGCGAGCAAATGAGAAGGCAACAAGAAAGACATATTTTATTGCTTGTGATGAACCAACAAAACTCAACTCAGTGGCGGATCTTGACTAAAATGTTTGGGAGGGCCGCCAATGAAAGAGACATGGAGGAGCAACGAGGTAGAGATCGACGACTATGAGGAACGAGGGGCTTGAGAGAGACTGAGAGGGAGAAGAAGGGTTATCGTGTGTAAGAAATTGAGAGATAGAAGATGGAAGGTCGCATAAGAACAGTAGTGAAGCTTATAGATAAATATAAAATAATTATTATTTATAAACAAAATTAAATGATTTCACATAAAGATTGAAATTGTTTGTAAAAAGTTAATTTTATTTTAAGTTTGCTTTAATTTTAAAATGCTAATTTTTTTTTTAAACGTATCAACCATTGATTCATAATTTCTAATTTTAATATAAGAGATGTGAAAAAAATATGAGTAGATATAAGAAGATGAAGACTCCCATACCCTTTGAGTGTTGAGGGGTATGATACCCAATATCCAATCACTCAATAACACCTCATTTTTTCTATTTAATTTTTTTTTAAAAAATAAATAAATATTGGACTCATTTTGCCTAGAATGTATCATACTCACGAAACTATCAATAGGTATGGTAGAATTTTCCACATAGAATTATTATATGGTTGAAGTGTATATATATTAACTTTCTTAACCATAATATAAATTAAGACACAGCCTATTGGTAACTTAATATAGTCAAATTCGGTTTCCAAATATATATATAGTCAAATTCTCTTGGATTCAATATCTACTCTTAGTCTTGATAGAGGCGTTTTTTGTCTGTTCTATTTTTCATTTGTGATTTTTTTTAAAAAAATAAATAAAATCGTCTTTAGTGTTTAGAACCTCATGCCAGAAAGAAACACGCTGAACCACTGCGCCAAACTATTTATAGTGTATAAAGACGCAAACATGATGTATATATTTAGTATTTGTATGTTTTTTAATAAAAAAACATGGATACTATAGTAATTTCACATAAAATTTTAGGGCAGGTCGTTGCCCTGCCCAACCCATGCTAAGATCCGCCACTGACTCAACTCATCTTAACAGCGCATTCCTTATTCACTCCTAAGTTAAGTCCTTAAACCATAATCCTAGCACGGTCGCGAGACATTTGGTTCTTATAATGGGTGTGGGTTGAACAAAAGTTGAGAGACAAAAGTGAATGACCAATTTACCCCATAATCCAACTATGCACACTACACAAGTGGTACATTGGATTAGTGCCCGTGAAAATAAGAAGATTAAGAGCATGTTTTTTAGGGTTCATCTTTTGAAAAATAATCAATTTTTTTTTTCGAAAAAAAATAATCATTTTTTATAAAAATAATTTATTTTAATGTCCAGAATGTGATCATCGAGTTTGATTGCAAAGTGGTAGTAGATGGTGTTCATGATTCGTCTAACCTTGTTACCGAATATGGAGCTATATTACGTTCTTGTCGGCTACTTTTATCTTCTCTAGAAAACTACATTGTTAGTTTTACCAAGAGACAACGAATCTTGTTGCTCACACTCTTGTGAAAGCATCAAGTTGCTAGCTCCCACGTTTTTTATTATATTCTCACTTGTATTGACTTTTTGATTATGAATCAAATGCTATAAGTTTATTTTGGTCAAAAAAAAAATTCAATTTGTTTGTTACAACTTTTCTAAAATATAAAAATAATATAAAAACTACTTCAAATTAAAACATGTTGAGTGACTTTTCATAAAGACATTTTTTAAATAATGATTATTTTTTTTGACAATAAATAATGATTATTTTAAAAAAATGATATTAATTGTATTACACAAACATAAAATAACTTCTCAATTTCTTAAAAAACTCTAAAAACTAATCACTAAATTATTTAAAACAAAATTATTTATTTTTTAAACTATAACAAACGGACATAAAAACATGAACGTATAATGTAACCCTAACAGTAGAAGTATGCGTTACTTTTCCACTTCAGAAATTTTCAAGTTGAACCAGTTTAGTAGAAGTATACTAACGTTACTTTGATTTGATGTTTTTCAACTTCTGAAAATTTTAGACCGAACTGGAAGTCCACGTTTCAAATAGGGATAACTAGAAGTGGCGCAGTGCAAGTGCAAACTGCGTGTGCAAAAAAAAAATCAAAACACAAAAAAAAAAAAAATCAGAAAAGAAAAAAAAATGGGTTGAAGCTTGAACCCCAAAATCTTGCAAACAAAGAAGCCATAGATTTTGTTAATGGAAGCACGAAACCCTTCTCCGTCTCAAGTTCGAGTTCTCATTCGTCCTCCACCATCTTCCACTCCTTCTTCCTCCACCGATCGTCCCTTAGCGGCGCCTCATCCTTCCTCCGAAGGCGTAATAGTCGTCGGTTTCATTTCTCGACGGCACGACGATTCGACTCATCTCCTCAACCGAGTCATCGACTCAAATGTCTTCGCTTCCGGTAACCTCGATAAGCCCCTGCGCGTTGACGATGAGGAAGCTATGGAGTGGTTCAAACGTCGGAGAATTAGTTACTTTCATGACCGTGATAAGAGGATTTTGTTTCTTCAATTAGCTTCCATTCGTTGTCCCGCTACTCACGCGTCACCGGAACCCTCGCCGGGATTCGATTCCGTCGTTGAAGAGCACGAGTTCGGTGACCTTCAGGGAATGCTTTTCATGTTTTCCGTAAGTCGTTTTTTATTATCAATGTTATAATCTTATCGTCTACATTATACTCAGAAAAGCTCTGATAGTATTTTGATTTTATTTTTTCGTGTTGTGCTCAGTTTGCAGAATTAGAGTAGGATTTATATTATGTTATAAAACTTTGATGGATTGCAAAATGAGTTTAAAGGCTATGTACTGTCAGTTTAAACAAGTTATACACTGGCATCCTATAAGAACCACTATTCTGCAATGCCAGCCACTTTTGCTACTGCATTTTAAAGTTAATTATCAAAAGTGAGCTATCATTGGGATTGTAAGTGTAAAATTGATTTACACAGACAGTTAATGCCCCAATTTCTCGTAGAAATTATATGTTTACTGTTTTAGTTTTTTTTTGTATTATAGGGTGCGTTCTGTGTGTGCTTTTTGATGATAAAACGTGCATAGTTGGTGTAATTGACAACTTAGAAATGCAGGTTTGCCATGTTATCATATATATTCAGGAGGGGTTGCGCTTTGATACTAAGATTTTAAGGAATTTTCGTGTGCTACAAGCAGCTAAGCATGCCATGGCTTCATATGTTAGGTCGCAAGGTGCACCGCCGTTACCGTCTAGATCGCATTCTTCGGTTTCGTCATCCTCTCGAGCTGCATCGTCGGCAAATAATTCTCCAGGTAGAGTAGGTGGTGGTAACTTGAGTCGCAATCCGTCGGGTGCGTCTCTCATGTCGGGTTTGGGTTCTTATACTTCTTTGTTTCCAGGACAGTGTATACCTGTGATGCTGTTTGTACTTGTGGATGACTTACCCAGTTTATCGAATTCCAGTACGAATGGGGAGGACTCTTCGGATGGCTCTTCACTAAACCAGTCTTCTAGTTTGAGTAGTGCAGGAAAGACAAACTTGTCCGCTAAAGGTTCTGGTTCAGTAGTTGTCCTCGCACGCCCTGCAAGTCGATCTGAGGGCGGATTTAGGAAGAAACTACAGTCATCTCTTGAAGCACAAATTCGCTTTCTGATTAAGAAATGTCGAACATTATCAGGTTCTGAAATTACGCATCCTGGTGTGAGAACTGGGGGCAACTCAACTTCTGCTGCTCTGTTTTCACTTGATGCATCAAAGGCAGTTGTCTTGTTAGATCGGCTTTCAATTCAAAAAGGTGAGTCTCTTGAGTTTGCCACAGGACTTGTTGAAGATGTCTTAAATGGGAAAGCAACCTCAGATTCCCTTCTGCTGGAAAGCCATGCTCAAAGTGCTAGCAAAGAGGATTTAATATCTGTTAAAGAGTTCATTTACAGGCAATCTGATATTTTGAGAGGGAGAGGCGGACTAGTAAATACCAGCAGCGGCTCAGCTTCTGGGGTTGGTATGGTTGCTGTCGCAGCAGCTGCAGCTGCTGCGTCAACTGCATCTGGGAAAACATTTACTACTCCTGATCTTCCGAGTTTTGAAACTTGGCTAACTTCAAGCCTAAATATCTTGAGTACAGTTCTCTGTTCAAAAGGGGGTTGCTTGGACGAATTTGAAATTATGAAAAGAAAACCTCGTCCAAGGAATACTGTTTCACCTGCCGTGGAAGGATCTTTGAAGGGTACAAATCCTTCAGACGTTGCGGTATCTTGGCTACAATGTGGTAGAGGGCTGAACACTAAGTTTTCAACTTTATGGTGCCAGAGAGCCATTCCAGCTGGAAAAGAGATATATTTGAAAGATTTGCCTGCTTGTTATCCTACTCCACAACATGAAGCTCATCTAGAAAAGGCTTTGCATGCATTTCACTCAATGGTAAAAGGACCTGCAGTGCAACTTTTTGCAAAAATGTTGGAAGAGGAATGCACTTCCATTTGGAAATCAGGAAGGCAACTATGTGATGCTGTTAGTTTGACGGGCAAACCATGCATGCATCAAAGGCATGATGTTGACGCCAGTAATTCAGAACCGGAATCTTCACCCAAGCCACATTCAAGTGGCTATTTTTTCCTTCATGCCTGTGCTTGTGGTCGTTCACGACAGTTACGCCCAGATCCATTTGATTTTGAATCCGCTGATGCCAATTGCTTCTCTGACTGTGATAGGCTACTCCCCGCCGTCAAACTACCAGAAACCGAAGTTTCAGGACCCGTGCAATCTTCTGCTTGGAGTTTGCTGCGCATTGGTGGTTCAAGATACTATGAATCTTCCAAAGGCTTACTTCAAAGTGGATTTTGTGCTACTGAGAAATTTCTTCTGAAATGGACAGTATACCTAGAGAAACAGAACAGATCAAATGGGTTACCAGAGAGTATAGTAAATCACTGCTCTATAATTAGGGAACCCAAAGTTGAATATATTGCAGATGCAAAGAAAACTGGAGATAGAAATTCTCACCCTGCTGTGCAGAATGGAGTGGAAGACCAAAGAACATCTTTACATAGTATGAAAGCTGATAACAAAAATATAAGTTTCGGTAGAGGTTTTCCTACTTTCAAAATGAGGAAACCCTTTTCCGAGGTTGTTGCTGGATCACCGGCTGTTGATTCAGGGTTCCCTCCTCTTCAGCAAAAGAAATTGCCTATATTGGGTTCAGAAAAAGGTGTGAAGCAAAGCAGGCCAAGTAATCAGAATGCAGAAAGGGTTAGTGCAATTACTGATCATCAAATATCTCAAAAATCTCAAGAGATATCATTGATTAAGGGACCCCCTGGTGTTAATGACAATAATAGTCGTGGGGATGGTGACCCTTTTTTGAGGATAGGTAGCAATGTAGTACCTGTATACTTGAATGGTGGTGAAAGGAGCAAACCACATTTTTCTTTAAAGCATGCAGTGGTATATGTTGGATTTGAGCATGAATGCCCCCATGGCCATCGTTTCCTGTTAAATGCAGAACATCTATCTGAACTTGGAACTTCATACTCATTGCCTGAAGAATCTCACATATCTTCTATGGAGCCCGCTGGCAGAAATCAGGCATATCATACTAAAGTAAGCAAGAATATTTCCTTGGCCAAAGTTCATCGAAGCTCAAATGAAATTATTTCTGCATCCATAAATAAGGAAAGAGATGTGGACAAGTCAAATGAAATTGTTCCTAATGGTGATTTGACATCTGTGAATATTTTGGCAAAACCTCCCAATCATATCAAAGGTTCTGGAGGGGATCTTCAAGCTATTAGCATGGGTGGTAGTGAACTTGCAATCTCCATGCTAAACCGGCATTTGCCTATATACATGGTTTGTCCTCACTGCCGGCGTTCTCGGAATAAGAAGGATACAACAAAGGTTAAGTTTGCCAGTGGTGTCTCACAGCTTAAAAGGATTTTTCTGGTATGTGCTGATCTTACTAACATTAAATTAAGTTTCGATTAGCATCACACACTTTTGTCTGTTCATATAATTAATACTGAAATATGTTCTAATTTTGGTGTGTTTTATCATTTATGTTTTTTTACTATCATAGGCTTCTGGGGTTGTGCAAGTTTCCTTTTGTTTTTTTGTATTTTACATTGTGTGTGAACTGCACTTTTTGCATACTTGCTTTATGTAAAAAACAAATGGTATATCACCTAATGAACTTTGTTCTTATCTCCAACTTATTTCATTTTTTTATCGCATGAGATAAACCAAAATTTCTTTGGATAGGAATCATTGATTGACGGGAGCTGGTTTCTTCTAAGAGAATTGATACTTACAATATCAAGTAAAGAAAGACACCATATGGATTATAAAATATTTTCAATTCGTGATATAAATACTCGTTTTCTTCTTTGGAATAAACAAAAAAACTTGCTTCAAGTTCCTTACACCCTTGCCATCAAGTTCTCAAATCAAAATCAAACTATGACATGTGGATACTTTTTTCAACATTGAATACTTCCATTAAAAATATGTTTCTAAATTAGAAGAAAATATCTATGGTGTTGGTTGATTTGGTAACTTGGCGGTATGGTATAAAGTTGTTCTAAGATTTTTCCCATAAACCAAAATGTCGAACCACCTATTACTTGTCATTAATTTTTTTTCTATAGGCATTAATGCCAGTGGTTGAAAACTATGTGTTCAATTTTTCTGGTGAATGTGTTGGATGCCGCATGATATTTGATGTTCAGTTTCTTTTCTTATTAAGGTGATAATTATATATACAATTATTATCCGATCAGCTGCCTAATCTATAGACATTGCTGTAGGTCACACCAGCATTTCCTGTAATACTAGCAACTTGCCCTCTCGTGCAATTTGAGGTATGTCTTTCTTTAGTGCGCATTTCTTGGAAATTTGAGTGTTATTTAACAAAAGTTCACATATTTAAAATGTTAAGGCCTTAGGTAGATAACAGTTAAGTATCTCAAAAAGTGGGTGTTTTAATATAGGAGAAACTTTTCTGGTATGTGCCAATTTGTTTTATTTTATATATAATTTTTTTGTCTCACACCATTGTTTAATTTCATCTTGGCATTTACTGGGATTACTTAAACGGTTAAACCAAAACACTGTAGAATAAGCAAGAGATCTGGAAAACCTTTTAGTTACCTATGTGTGATTTATTAGTTGCAACTTGCGATCCTTGAATGGGTTTCTTACCAGACTTAAAAAATTTCTGACTGGGGATGTTTGATTAAATCAAGTTTGTGCGTGTTTGCTCTTTTCCCAGTATTCTTTTCAGTTGTATAATTATCTCGCTATTTTTTCCTTGTAGACATCTTGCCTGCCTCCCTCAGTTCCAGATCGTGAACGAAAATTGCAGTTTAGCCTTGGATGCCAAGTAACCTTGCCACCAGAGAGTTTCCTTACTCTTAAATTACCATTTGTATATGGCGTGCAGCTTGAAGACGGAAGCAAGCATCCTCTTAACCCATTTGAACAACAACCAGAAATGACTGCCTGGATTACCAAGGGCACAGTATTGCAGATGTTGACCAAGGGGTGCAGTGATGAGGGAGGTCAAACACAGTAAAAGCTTACCAAATCCTTGTGGGGCTTATTTAGAATGAAAATGAAAGGATGTGAATAGCTTCTCCAAAACTCAGGTAAAGTTCATCCCCCCCCAAAATCCTCCTTTTAATCGTCATTGTGTTGGAAATTTAATAGGCAAAAGTAAGCACCTTGCGACAATCATCTTTATTGTCCACCATTGAAGTTGGAGAATCGCATGGATCTTGCGGAGCAGAGGGTCGGAGTTGTAGAGAGTAACGATGAAGAAGATCCTCAGCACTAGATGAGATCAATGTGAATCTTAAGGATCTTGGCTCGAAGATGAAGAAGAAGAATCGCGAAATGGGGAATGGCGGTGGTCGGAGAGATGAGATCGGTGATGAACTTGATCCACGCAGTGGAGTAGAAGCAGTGACAATGGAAGCACATGGGGCGAAGAGCCAACGATGAGGCGATGTCGGAGGATTTGTAAATCGGAGATGCTAGAAGCGGGGCGCGTCATTGACTAAGGCGTCGTTTGTCACCTGCATTTTGGGAAAATCTATATCTCGTGAAAGCTGGTTTGGGCGGCAGAGGATGTAGAGAGATGGAGAGAAGGAGCAGCGGAGCTATCGAGGCTACGTGACGAAGAAAAAGAGAGGCGGCGGGATGTTGAAGATGGCCAGATAAGCGTGGTGGTGATGGAAGCGATTAATGCGATGGAGAAGTGCTTAACTTCTGCCAAGTGACGAGAGAAGCGCGGCGAGTTTGCGAAAGAAGAAAAGAATGGCGAGGTTGGATGTGGTTCGAGGAAATTGGATCGGCGTTGAAACAATTGGGCGAGCCCGAGCTAATTTTTAAAGCTAGCCCGATTGAATATTGATGAGAGAAAATGGGTGGGGTCTGATTGGTCTTTTAATAAGGTGGATCAGGACTTATATCTAATGGGCGAAGCCCGAGCTCTTTTCTTACTCGATCGACTTACTAGAAAAGGGGGTGTCTCGAAAGAAACTAAAGTGGAAAATATGAAGATTTTGTTGTCGACTAATATTGAATACAGAGTACTAATGCTGCTTGATAGTGCAAGTAAAGAAGTGGGTGTCGATATGATTTTTTGCAATGAGGATCGGCTATTATTCAAGGAATTTGTCAAACTAATCCGGTTGCTAGTGGGGGTTGGTAGGAGATGTGGCAATGGATCGAGGCAATTAACAAATATTCCAAGCATGGTAGAGTGCTCCCTTGTCCATGAGTGGGATCGGTGTGGCATCGAAGAAGAAGGAGCAAACATAAGAGTGCGTGAGAAAATAGAAGGCCATGGAAGTAGAGTACATCTATATCGTCGGTATTTTTCAATTTCCTACAATCATAGACTTGGTTGGTAACTATGATGGTGATTTTGTTAGCTCTAGGTACGAAGAGTTCTATTATTAAAGTGATCATTTAAATAGTGAGAAGAAGCGGTTGCAAGAAAGCGAAAAAATAGGAAATAAATGGGATCATCTCGATACTCTTACGGAAGGTGCTTTTACTAAGCTTTGGGGGCACGATACGCAATGCGTGGTCACGGTTTCTACATATAAATCACCCACGTGCAAAGCAAGCGTGTGAACATAGAAATTGACCATTTAGATGATATGGCCATATGGAGGGTGATGTTGTATGGTTCCACTTAGAAGTGTTCTCTTTGATTCGTAGACTTTTTGTGGAGAAGCGAGAGGAATTAGATTGGAAATTGTGTGACTTGAAGTGCAGGTGAACAAGGAGATACACCCGCTTGTTAGAGATGTTAGCGGGAAGGAGTGAATGGAAAATTGCATGGTCCAACAAAGGTCATAGTGGCGAGAGTCATTACCAATAATGGAACATATCACTGCTTATGGACATTCCTTCAAAATTGGGAATTGGCAACCAATAAAGTTGGTTGACAACATCACCAAATTCTTAGCCTTGCGGCGGTTGTGTAATTACATTTCCTTATTCTTGTGAGCTTGCGGCGGTTGCCTTATGTGCTTTTTGGAAATTGGCAAGTGTGAAGCGGTGGAGTCTATATAGCGAGTCGGATAATCAATTGTGCGGCTAAAAGAAGACAAAATGGGTGGTTGGAAATGGGCGTTTGAGACACGGTGATGCCTTCATTCCATACTTTATGGAAGATCCTTGATTCGAGTGTGAATCTTTGGTAATGTTAATCATCTATTTCATTCGATCATAGAAACAAAATTTTAAACAAGAATATTTGCTGTCGTCATCCTTGGTAGAGAAGAGGCAGTGGGTAACCCCCTTGTAGATGAATCCATGCTTGATTGAAAATTGTT
Source organism: Oxytropis ochrocephala (assembly GCA_020916435.1). Classification (NCBI taxonomy): domain Eukaryota; kingdom Viridiplantae; phylum Streptophyta; class Magnoliopsida; order Fabales; family Fabaceae; genus Oxytropis; species Oxytropis ochrocephala. The sequence goes on from CM037093.1 coordinate 112,801,350, forward strand.
GCTGGTCTGCAGGCTTTAATGCTATCAGTCAGATGGCCAAACAGAAGTTGTAAATAGGTGCTTGGAGGTCTACTTGAGGTGCTTTGTGGGTGATAACCCTCGCACGTGTCCTAAGTGGCTGTGTTGGGCAGAACTTTGGCTCAATACCAACTTCAATGTGTCCATTGGAACGACCCCCTACAAAGCCTTGTATGGAAGAGAACCTAGCCCCATCATTAAAGGACCTGCCATTCCATACAATGTTGAGGAAGTAAATCAACTCTATGAAGACAGAGACACCTTGTTGGCACAGCTCCATGACAATCTCTGTCAAGCACAACAGAGGATGAAAAAGCAAGCAGACAAGAGAAGAAGAGACTCGACATTTTCAATAGGTGATTGGGTGTATTTGAAAGCCACACCTTACAGATGGAAATCCCTTGCTAATAGAAGGAATGAAAAACTAAGTCCTAGGTACTATGGTCCTTACAAAATTATTGAGCAAATAGGCACAGGGGCCTATAAATTAGAACTTTCTGCTGACTGCAAAATCCACCCAGTATTCCATGTAAGCAAACTGAAGAGATCTGTGCCTGGCAACTATAATTCTAAACCAATTCCTTTGCAACCTGACTTGGAAGACCTGCTAGAGCTTCGATACAACTCGCAGGGAGTTGCTGAGGTGCTTGTGAAGTGGAAGAATCTGCCCACTTTTTGAGAATAGCTGGGAACTGCTAGATAAATTGAAGCAACTCTTTCCTACTTTTCCCCTTGAGGACAAGGTGAAATTTTTAGGGGGGGGGGGGGTATTGATAGCATGCATCCAATTGTAACTAGAGTGTATAATAGAAGAAATAGGGGGAATTGAGGGGCATTGGTGTAATTTCCTACACTACTCATGTATATAAATAAGTGTAACTGAATAGTTGAAGGACAGTTAGTGAATAAACAGAAAATCAGTTGCTGCAGTTCACTGTAACAGAACTTGCATAGTTGCTGGACGAATCAACCAGAGTGTTGTATCACCTCTTTTCATTGATTTCCTTTCAATTCATCCGTTATACCAGTTGAATCTTTCATGCTCCCAAACAAACTCACGAATGAGATGAGCACGGAATACCTACGGCAGTGAAGAGTGGACTTGAGAATGCTACCTCTTAGAATTTGGGTTGGACCTAACTCAACCTTACAAAACCCACTTGTAGAGTGAGAGATGCCTCTTATTTCAGGTCATATTAAATCCGATGTGGGACTGGACAACTGAAACGTGACCCGAGTGTCCTGATAGCGGGTGGTCCAACAGCTCTTGGAAAGACTCTGATACTATCTTAGAATTTGGATTTGGCCTAACTCAACCCTTCAAAATCGGCTTGTAGAGTGAGAGATGTCTCTCACTAATAAACTTTTTTTTAGGCCGTATCACATTCTATATGAGACTGTCAACATTACCCAACTGACCATCAACCTTTTTCATCAAGGGGGGTTAGCAAAAGTACATCATCAACTTTCTTGGTCAAATTAACATCATAGTCTTATCCATTCAGCCAGAGCTGAATATCAAATTCCTATGTGTCATAGTTGCTTCCATCCAGTTTGTCAGAGAGAGGCATTAACATAACTGGTGAAAATAGGAGTGCCTAACTTTGGGGAGTCCTTTGGAGGATGAGTTTCTAGAACCAGTCATTGACCAATAACAAAAAAATGTAAGTCCACACGGGTTGAGAATGTAGTAATCAACGAAATGAGGCCTTGTAAGGGGTAAGTAAGCCCAATTTCAGTTAGTGGAGAGAGAGGACAATGGTGGCCTGAAAAGTTGTCACACACGACAAAGGAGGCGCATGCATCCGAGTGGCAGAGACTATCAGTGCGGTCGCATTCAGCGTTATTTCGCGGTGAGGTTTGGATAATTGCACAGATCGCGATCGGCAAGTTGAATAGTGGGGTCCTTGGTTGGAAATGGTGTTGCACGGTGGGGTATGTCAATTGACGTGGATGTACAACAACGGGCATGCAGACTGAACAGGATGGGATACCAGAAGGAGAACATGGCCACCAAAAAGAGTGCAAAATCGGAAAGAGAACTCGGTTTTGCAGGAAAATTTTCACTTATGGGCAGTGTGTTGGGATCCTGGTCCATCAGGTAGGAATGGATTAGGGTTTTTCCTCTTGTCAGGCTCTAGATAACATGTTAAGATGAGAGAAGGAAGAGACTATTGGTATTACTATAACCCATGTGTTTCAACTACACCAGGGGGGATGTATTATATACGCCCTGAACAAAATCAATATACTATCATGGTAGTAATGAGCAATTATTACAGAATAACTTCAGTAGCTGACTATCCTAATAACTAATTACCCAAAATTCATAGAATAAGAAGATATTATTTATATAAATATAATTGTCATCTCATGTGAAATAGTTGCGTTTGTGACATTGTTGGGTATTTGTTTATATTTGGATGCAGATTTTCGTGTCATTTGTTTGAATTATAGTTTTTAACAGTTACTGGATTATATATATCAACTTATGATTAGAGATGTGTATGCAGAATAAGGTGGATGATGAGTATGGTTCATAATGAAATTACTGAGCTGCAATGGAAACATATGGAATACATCATCATTCCAGCACGAACTGGTAACATGGAATTATCTGCTTTAATCATATTAAGTTATGATATTGTGAATTATTTATGTTTACTTGCCAGCCTTTTAATTAGGTTCAATTTTGGATCTCTTGGTCACTTATATACCTCTGGGTGGCTTTCTAGCTTGTTCATATACTCTTGTATAATCTCACGTGGATAAATGCAAATCCATAGTTCAAGTTTTGGTGTGTGGATTTATCCGGACAAAACCGCTTTTTGCAAAACAATTGAGGGGCGTCTGAGATATGTGCATCAATAACCAAAGACTTAAAATGGTGCTGGTAATGGTACGTATCTTGAATGTAGTCCTTCTTTATATTTATTTGCTCAATGGCCCACTCTCAATTGGACTTCTTTTTGTTACGTGAAGATTTACACTCTGGTCTTCCTGACAGTAAACTAGTGTATTTTGCTTGATCTTCACTTTTAGCTTGTGGAGTAATCTTTTGACTAGTAGTTGTACCAAAAAAAAGTAATACAGCAATACTAACTGTTATGTTCCTTTGATACCTTTATTTATTATGATAAGAAACTCACAATCTGCAAGAAAGATATGAAAGATGACCTTTAGCCATTTAATACATAAGAATATTTTTGGAATAACAAGTAGTTTGCTTCACCCCTGAACAGAGATCTTTTTAGTGTCATTTTCTGCTTCATGGCTTGTTTTATTTTCACATGACTGCCATTTAACCTTCATACCATCGAAATTCTAACCACTGCAGACTTATTGTGAAGGTGAAATTATGCTTGCAGGTGAGAAACCCCCTCAAAGTTGTAGTTGATGAAATATTGGATTGGATGGCATCATCTACATAGAATATCATGTAACCAATACACTGTTTACTGTAATCTTTTCAATGTGAGACACAATAATAAACGAGCATTGATAATATTATGGGAGAAGCCAAGGCCAGCAAGGAAACAATTTCTTTATTCCTGATGTCAAATTTGTTTCAATGTATTGAGTTCTTGGTTTAATGGACGCTTGCTGGTTAATCAGAATGCTGAAAAATCGTGTAACAGTAGCCTATGGGCGGTCTTTGTGGAAGACTTGCACTCTATTCATGTATAATAATGTATAATATTTTATTTATTCCTATTTTTTGGTAAGCATATCAATATATTAAAGGGGTCCAAGGGAAACTCCAATCTTAATACAGAAAACAAGAACATTCCCTTAAAAGATGGTTACGTCTTCTTCCTACTGTTTCAAAGTTGTTTTCCCCCAAATTTTATGTAGTTCTCACTTTCGGTGTTTGAGGGTTCATCTCTACTATAGTGCTTACGATATCAGTCGTGATACGTGAATGACTGCAAACTTCTAGTTACGAGAGTGACATGAATCGTCGTTAGAGTTTCGAACAATTTTGTAAACAAAGTCAACTATAAACCACATAACAAATCCCCACCCTAGTCATCCTCTTCATTATATACCAAAAAGTCTACGTATCATGAATACATGTGATGTTTAGACCCAGTGTTAATTAACCTTACTCCATAAGCAATGTTATATAACCTCATCGATTACTTTCACATCATGCGCTGTTTATTGTTAATATTAATTACTATTTTTTATGCACTTCCAGAAATGGTTTATTCTGGTGAAGGCAAATTTAAATCTCTCCAGCGTGAATGCATAGCTCATTGTTACAACAAAAATAGTCACTTTCTGATCCTGATGGGCACTGCAATTTCTTGTTTGGAATAAATTACACTTATAGGTGTGGTCTTAGTCTAATTATACTCTATATTTATATATTTTGTGAACGGTATCAGGTATATATATAATGACATCCCAAACTTATTTTAAATTTTATATAGCAAATGTGAAGGAAAATTTATGGGTGTGAAATCCCTCAAACTTGCACCCCAGATAGAGATGGAAGTGGACCCTAATTAACGTCTCACTCCAAGACTTTGAAAAAATTGTGGGGTTTTTTGTTTATGAGTAATATTAATTGATTTATAATGTTAAAGCAAGTAGCTTAATTGGCTAGTCATATCTTGCTATGGAATTCTTAAATAATACTACTAATTTGGTTGCGGAAAGATACATGTATATGAATAATTGACTATGTATTCAAAATCAAATGATTGAAGTTCTACCCACCAAAAAAAAAATTTGAACGAAGTTATGGATACTCTTGACTTTTTTTTTTCCTGGAGAATCTAATTTGACATTGCTTTCACTATTTTTATTACATATTTTGGTGTCCTTTTTTTTTTCTCCCAGCCAATCATGGCATAGCAAACAGAGGAGTGATGAAAGGAAACAGGCTGAGTTGAATGCATTTTTTCAATCAACTAATTAGCTGTTATTAAGCAACTGTTATTTCATTAATTGGCCCGGTCTCAACCCCATAGAAAACTTCTTAAGTTTTTTTTTTTTTTTAAAACTTTATTTCTAGTAAATGTGAGACTTTGTTTTTTTCAATACACTCTCACGCGGTACACCAAAGCTATTACATGAATAATATATGGTGGGCTCAACAACAAATCTTGAATCTAAAATAGACTTTTATACATATTAGGTTTTGAGTTTAACTCAACCACATGAAATCAACTAGCAAGAATGATGATGGTGTCTAAGTTTCATAAGTATATATTTAAGTATTATCTTTAGTCAATGTGAGATTTGAGTTTTTTTCCCAATACAATACTCCTTTCCCTAACCACTTGTGCCTAGCACTTTGATTCACGTAATTTTTGGAAATTTCCTTTTCAAAAATTCTCATTTGATTCGCTAAAATTGAGAAATGTGATTTTTAACTCCCAATTTATTTTAGCGCAAATCACTAATTTAATTTCTAAGTATACATTCAGTGTCTTATTTAGTACCTAAAGTCAGTGGCGGATCCAGAAATTTTTGATGGTGGGGGCAAAGAATAATCAAACATTTTTTAAAAAAATAATATAAGTACATTTACAAAGTAAATTTACTCACGATGGAAAAGAGTAGATATTCAAACTAATACAAAAAATAGAGACTTACATATTTTGAAAAAAATGAAAAGTACCAATTTAGTCCTTAAATAATGGTTAAATTAGTCATTTTAAAGTAATTTGAAGGATATTTTAGTCCTCATAAGAGATTAGTTTGACTAGTATTAAATTTTTTAATGGTTAAATTGATACTATTCATTTATTAGAGAGGTACTTAAGATTTTCATGTGTTTATTTAGTGTGAGATGAGACTGAAACAATAAAAATTAGAAGAATAAAAATAGTACCAATTATTCTCTCTTACATCTGTTATTATTTTATACAAATATTCAAAAAGTAATAATTAACTTAGGGGCAATCCCTCTTTTTTTTTTATGGGGGAAAAAGTATTTTAATTAAGTACATCTAAGTAAATTATTTTTATCTCATGGGGGCAAATGGCCCCATACCTATAAGCATGAGTCCGCCGCCACTGCCTAAAGTGTATGAAAATAATAAGTAGTCCGTAAAAGTTTGTGACATCCTTCAAATTACTTCCCGAAGTTTAATAAAGAGTTCCTTATGAACACTAACAAGACATACTCCTTAAATTCTTGGAGACTAATAAAGTAAATTTCTTAAAACTTTAGAGACCAATTTGACAAGTGTTAGGCACTATTATATATTATATTATATACTTTAGGATCAAGTTGAAGAAAAAATGTAATTAAGTGTTCTGGTCTTTGTTATTTGTTAGAGCTGAAAGAGCTGAGGGACCTAAAGGTGAAGTTTTTTTTCTAGGAAGTGCAAGTACACTGCTCATTTATAAATAGGTATGCCACCAATTGTTGAGAAGAGAGTGCAAAATAACAAATAGGAAGGACAAAATAAAACTTATAGGGAGTTTTTGTGAATTTTTCAAAATTTGAGGGGGTGCACTTCCTCTAGTGTGGGTGACCTAACACTGAATCCAAGATTATTACATCTAATCTATCTTCGTTGTTGAATGTAACACATCCTCACAAAACTAGCTAGTAAGATGAGAAGTGGATAAACTTTTATAAGCGTTTTTTAGGTCTTATGTATAGTCGTATGACATTTGAATGTTACCAATACACTTTGATCTCACTCTTATGGATATTTGGAATCTAGCAGTTGGATATGGTGAGTGACCCAACAATGGATCACAGATCTAGGACAGACTTTAATACCAACTTAGTTTTAATACTAATTCAACCCCACAAAATCGACAAGCTGAGTAGTGTCCAAACTTTATAAGTACTTTTAAGTCTTATCTCTAGTCGATGCAAGACTTGATATTTTATCAATACACTCACTCCTAAAACCGAGGGCTATTTGAGCATGGCCGAACATGAATATTAGATTTATGATAGGCTTTAATGCAAACTTAGGTTTCCGCTCTAACCTATTACCTCACAAAAACAGACTAGTAGGGTATGGATTGCCTAAACTTTATAGGCATTTTTTGTTTTTATCAAACCGACATCATGCCAAAATTTATTAAAAAAAGAGAAAAAAGACATAGAAAAGTGAACGGGAGACTAGATCGAAACCCTCGGCAAAGGACAAAACAGTAATAGGGAGCCTCTAACAGAGCCTCTAGAACACTACATCTTAGATGCTAAAACAAATTGTAACTAACAATAGTTAGATAAACAGAGGATGTCCTTGAAACAAGAAAAAAACCAACCAACCATTGGCCAAAATCTGATTTTCAGAAGATTCTCGGACCCGCAAGACAGATCAAAAGAAAACAGAGACAAAATTTGTCTTTGAGGGAGTGTTGTAGTCTGTTGTCTTCTGGACCAATTTTTTTTTCTGTGTTTCTTCTTTCGGGACGTGGATACCACCTGTGCGAGCTTATCAGCAACAGTTCCATGGGTCATAGGGTCATCAGCGTCATCTGACACATCACCCCAAAGCTTTTTTGAATAGACTCCTAGTGCTACTTTGGCTTGGCACACATATATGGTTGGTTAGGATCTCCTTCGTGGTAAGTCATGACTTTGAATCAAGTTTTCCTTTAGATTTTAATTAATCTTTTTTTTTTAAATCGGATATCTTTTGCTTACAACTGCAAAGACTAATTACTCGAATTGGGTAGGACCACAATGAGCGGCAAAACTCTCCCTCAAGAGTTTTAACGCTGCTGCATGTCTAAGCCTAAATTCGAACTAATACTTTAGTTAAGCCGAAAGAAAGCATTATCATCTCATCCAACTATGCTCTTACTTTTTGCTTATGCTTTGCAGAGAAAATGGTTGCCAAAAAGCACAAACAATAGAAGGGAACAAGGCATCTTTTTTTGTTGTTGGTGTTTTTCATATACGTGAATTACTCCTAGGTGTCGGAATTTGTTATCCTTATGAAATGAAAATAAATCCAATCCAATGATTTGTATGTCCAACAAATTAAATCATGAAACATAACTTTATTTTAAAGACATCGCGCAGGAATCAATGTTACGTAACGTCACTATAATAGGGAAAATTATTTTTGTTACGGTGTAAACATGCCCATGCTATTTACACTCTCACTTCTCAAAACAAAATGATTGTAAGAAGCCTTAAATGTGATTTACCCCGGTTACTAAATGAAAGCGGCTCTTCGTTAGCGGTCGTCGCTCGAACGAATCAAAGAATTTCTGCGCTTCGTCTTTCACGCCGGAGGGAAAGCCGCCGATTGACACTACTTCTTACTTCTTATTCCTCTTCGTTTGCTCACCATGCTCAACGCAAGTTATAAAAGTGTGTAAATGTGCTTTTCGAGCATCTTATTGTCACAGGGGATGCTGAACAAAGATTGACTCCCGCCATGCGTCACCGAATTTGATGGCAGGCACAATTCTGGCTAGTTCTCCGCACTACTTTTCTGCAGTTGAAAACAACCAAGGCCCAGACTCACTCATCAAACGGCCCACAATACGCCTCTTTATTGAACGGTTCAGATCATCACACTCAAGTGTCCTTTGACTCTATATAAATACAACATTTACTGCTAACAAAGAGGTACGCATTAATTACCACATAAACTTGCAATAATTCTTCAGCTACTGACTTTAGCATCGGAGTGGCTTCGCAGGTACACCCCATCTCGTCTCGGATCATCAACCTCAGACGTAATTGTTATTGATCAAATCTCATCTCCTACCTACTATCTCGGATCGGCTGATACTTAGATACGGTACACAACAATTTCTTTATCACCAATGAAGATTTCTTATGATTTTATTCCTCGTATAGAAAAATTCAGCTTTAATTTATTGGATTCCAATTCCACTAGCTAGACAGTCACACTCAACAATTTTTCTTCTTGCAATTACAATTTTTTTTTTAAAAAAAAATGTAAGATCAATTTGATAAAACGTAGAAATCTATTATACTTATTCTGAAAATTGGAGAATTAATTATACAAAACATTGGATACAATTATTATATGATAATTGTGTAATGCTCATACATATTACATAGTTAAGAGCAAATGAAAGACAAGCAATGCGTAAAAAAGACATTTCATGCCATATCATATTGCAATTGCATGCAGTGATGAGATTGATTCAAATTCAAGCATGAAAAGATGGCATGAATTCAAAGCCTTGATTAAGAAGAGCTCCTGCTACCCATAGCTTCAAATTTTGAAGGTTAATTTCAGCTGCTTCTGAACTTTTCACCTGTTTTTTTTAAACACATGTAAGCAAAAAGAATGAGTCAATATTTGGAGAAATAAATAAAAAAAGAATATATTGAATTGAATGGAGAAATAAATAAATAAATATATATATAACTTACATTTAATGTAAATGTAAGTAGATAACTGTCACAAACTGTAGCTAAATTTGAATTCTGAACACTGAAATCTGAAAGAGATTCAAGAGCTTTGTATAAAGCAGCAGCTACACCTTCTCCTTTATTGCACACTATTTTTGTATAATACCCTCTTTCTTCCACTTGAAACATATCTAGTACCTACACAAGTAGCATGCACAAATTAATTAGTGAATATATATATATATATATATATATATATATATATATATAATTTTCTTGGATATAGTATTATGCATTAGATACAAACCTGCATAATTTTCTTGCAAATGGGGTGGTTTTTTTGAGTGATTTGAATATTGTTGTTATTAATTGATCCTTGATAATTTTGGGATACTGATAAAGATGCTTCAAGTCCTGCAACTTCAGCTTTTAGCTTCTTAGCTTGTGCTTGAAGATCATGTACGTATGATACTGCATCTCCAATTATAGAGGCCTTGTCCATCTGTGGATATGATCAAATTCAAATGTTAAATGAGATGTGTTTCAGAAACTAATGTGAGATTCGTGTTGGTTTCCAAAAATGTTCAGAATCACGCACGATGTTGTTTGTGACATCATGGTTTTTGACGTTGTTTGTGACTACAATGCAATTGCACTTGAGGTCACATCAAATGTAATATCAAAGATTGCGACGCAACTGCATTTTAAAATATTAGCTCTAACAATTTGTTAGTCCTTCCTTAAGGAAATATTAACTATGACTTTAGTTATAGTTCTAGTGACTAATTAGGTGCTTATGCTTAAGCAATTCTACTCTCGAATTTAGGATGAAGGTAATTTGTTATGAGAATAAGCTACTTGGAATAACTTATGAAAATAAGCTGAAAAGTATATAAAAGATAAACACAAATGATAGCTCTTGCAAATTAAATGCTATAATCTAATAGAAACTGAGAGATGTACCTTAGTAATGTTGGGAACCAGAGCACGCAATGCATAAAGCTTATCCTTCATACGGCCTCTCCTTCTCCTCTCAGAAACGAGAGTCTTGGACCTATCAGTTTTCACCCTCGATTTAGTTGTGTTTGTCGTCGTTGTTGTTGTAGAAGAATCTCCTCCATCATTTTCTCCTTCTCCTTCTCCTCCACCTTCACCTTTCACCTCCCCATCAAAATAAGAGAAGGAGCTAATAGTAGTAGAGCTTGGATCATAGAAATCGACAACATTATTATCAATGTTTTGATTATCAAATGGATTTGTAGGACATGAAAGGAGTTGATTATCAACGAAGCAATCATTGATAAGGGTAGAACCAAAATCATTAATAAGATTAGAACCAAAGTTGCTTATAGCATCTTCATTCTCCCCTCTAATCAAATTAACAAATTGATCAAAGTTAGGATTATCAATGAAATCATGAAGCTCAAAATTATTGTCGTACATTAGTGAGTTTTGGTGAAGATCCATTATGTCCATGGTTGGAACTTGTGGTATAGAGAAGTAATATATATATATAGTAGGTTAACATGATTATTATATAGTTATTTTGATTTTGGTGTGAATGGAATAGTAAAGATGAGTTTTCATACATTACAAACCAAGGTTCTATTAATTTAATATTGGTTATTAACTAAACTTGAGTAAGATGAATTAATTAATTATTTGGGTTAGTAAGTGTCCAATCCAAATGCAAGGTTTGGTAAAAAAATGCATGTGAATAACTTCATACAAGATTCATGGAAGATATATAGTTACAAAGATGTGTGTGATATTTAGTACAAGATTCTAATCGATGTTTGCAACTCAATTGATTTTCATGAATGATGAATCGAAGAAACTTTCATTAATTAGATTCTAAAATTAGTTAAAAGGGTCTAATAAGAAAACAAAACATAGTCCTGTGGGTGCAATGCAGGTTGTGTATAGGGGAGGCCTCAACTTTAGCTTAGCCCAACACATTTTTATTGGGAAAGCAACAAGGTAACAAAGCCAATTTGATCGGTGTCTTGGTCAAAATAATTAAAGATATGAAATTTAGTATCTATGAGAGACAATCAGTTCACCAGTTTCGGGGTGTGCTTATTGAATTTATCACAGGTTCTAAAAAATAACGTCTCTAAGGATTGATTTTCTTCATAAACTGAAATTGTGTTCCTCAAAACTCCCATTTTTATTGTTATATGTTTGTGCTTGATTATGGTAGTCTTTAAATTAGAGATTCGTGTGAGACAGCCAAGGTTGCTTACCTTGTTCTATATTTCATATCTTTTTAATTATTTTAACTCGCGTACTACCATGATCAAATTGGTGTCATTGTCGGGGAATTGTTTGTCTCTCATGGATTGATTTTGGCTTCTAAAGTGGGAAAATGTCGCATGTGGTTTATGGTGATCAAGAAGTTGAAGTTCGCACTCTTCCTAATTCTCACAAATGAAACAGTGACTTAATTAATTTGTTCTGCTATGAAAATATAACAACCAAACCTGAATATTATGAGGGGGAAGCCATGGGCTATCGCCCCCTTCACAACTTATGAATATATATATATATATATATATATATATATATATATATATATATATATATATATATATATATAAACTATTATAATTAAAGGTTATGCGGATTTTACTAGGAAAATTTGTAATATTAAATCCTTTATCTTAATTTAAAATTTCATTTTGATCTTTAATATGTTGTTTGTTACACTAACGAATGTGTGGATTACGAGACATGCTTATGTGTTCGATTTTACCATTACAGATGACGTTTCATTAGATATGACGTTGCATTATCCTCTTTTTAAATCATGATGCGAAATTGAAGAAAATGGTTTTTTAGAATACAAAACATTGAATTTTTCTCTACATTTTGTTTTAAAGGAAAAAGATGATGAGATGTCATCCCTAATGAAAAAATAAAACACATAAGCATGCAAGGTAACAGCAGCAAACACACATTTGTGTAATGAAGATACATGGGAAATTAGGTTAAATCTAACAGAGTCATTTTAAGTTAAGATAAATGACATCTTTGACGCAAACAAAAATTAAAGAGATCAAAGTGATTTTAAATTAGGATACATGACTAAATAAGCCATTTTCCCTTTTTATTATTAAACTTTTTGTCCCTCTTTCGATAGATTTCTAAATCTGTTCCCTAAATATGATCGACTACCTCAAAAATCAACTTATATTGCCTTTGTTTTTGTCGAATCGACACTAATCAGGTCATCATCTTAGCCTTGAGGCGACGGATTTAGTGGTGTTAGCGACAGATTTGGCTGTCGCTAATAGCCTTTTTTTTTGTAGTGAATGACTTGCGCGTAGTTCGGTCGTTAGCAGGATTTCAAGCAACTTTTAAGAAACGAACCATCATAGACCGCGTAAAAAACATCCCCACCCTAACCATAACCGTCATTATATTAAAAAAAAACTATGTATGATCAATAAATATTAGACCCTTCTTTCAAAAAAATAATAAAATAAATGTTAGACTTGGTGTTAATTAACCATACTCAAGAAGCAATTTTATATAACCTTCATCAATTGCTTTCACATCATATTACAATTTTTTATGGAGTTCTTGAAATGGTTCGATCTGGTGAAGGCAATTTGAGTCTCTCTAGGTTTATCTATATAGGATTAATTAATAATTAAAATTTGAAATGTGCTCTCAAATTGTATATATTAATTGAAGCAAGCCAGACAGCGTCACAGCCTAGCTCATTGTTACAATTGGGTCACTTTCTGATAGAGATGGGGACCCCAATTTCTTGTTTAGGAACAATTACATTTATAGATGTGATCTGACTATACTATTTATATATTCTGTGAAAGGAATCAAGTGAAAATATAATTAATCACAACCCTCACATAATTTTTTATTTTATACTATAGCAAATGTGAATCACTGTGAAGGGGATTGATTAGTTTATTAGGGGTTTTATGCCTTAGTAGTTAGTAGTAGAAATTGGCTAGTCATATCTTGCTATGTTATAAATATGAGTTCAAAAACTGTCAATTATGAGTGTAAAAAAAAAATAATTAACACTGTATCAAATGATTGAATTTTCTACCCACCAAAAAATTTGAATGAAGTCTTGGATACTCTGACAATTTTTTTTTGTTTATTTATGGAGAATCAAATCTGACATCCCGACAACCATTTTTATTACATACTTTGTTTGTCCTCTGTTTTCTCCCAACCAACCATGCATGATATAGGAAACAGAGGAGGGAGCTGAATGCTTTGCTGTTTTTGAGAAGACGGAAACTTTTTCTAAGGATATGATTGAGAGGGGTATTTGAAAGGGTCTTAGAGGGTTTGATCTATATTTTTTTAATATTTATTTGAGATTTAAAAAAATTAAAAAGATAACATGATAGATAATGATAAAACATTTTTAATTACGCTTCATTTTTTTAGAAATCAGATTGGGGGTATTAGAAATTGGGGACTGGACTCGAGAATCTTGAGAAGGCTCGGAAGTGCAAGAAGGGTCCTCGACGGCGACCCTTACCAAGCGGAAGGAAAGGCGAGTAGTGCAAATGTTAGCCGAGGAAGCGGGAATAGTACTAACAAAGGACCGTAGCTACATGTGTCGCCGTATGGACCATGCATAGAAACGGACACATCTGCATAGAAGACAAACAAGAAGGACGTGGTAGTTGGACATTGGATCGTATTGAAGTAGTGGCTGTTCCACCAACTCGGCACCAGGCGCTGAGCAGGTAGGAGAGGTCGATTCCCTGTAACATAGAACACCTAGGACTCTCTTTGTATTATAATAGCTCACTCCACTGTTGTATTGAGGACACTTGGTTCATGTATTTTGAGAGGTCTCTCATAGTAAGACTATATCCTTAAGGGTTGCACCACCCTCATTTTAGCTTAAGAACATAAACATTTTATAGCTTTCTCAATTTAGAATTAATAATCAAATTCTCCCCTCTTCTCCTCTCCTTATTAGGGAAAATCCCAAGTCCCACATTGACTAGTGATAAGGTCTCTAGAGGGTTTATAATGAAGAGACAACTCTCACCTTACAAGCCGGTTTTGTGGGGTTGAGTTAGGCACAAACCACATTCTAAGATGGTATCAGAGTCTATCTTAGATCTATCGGGTCACCTACCATTAAAAAAACACGCTTCAAGCCTAAAATTAAAAATAAAAAAGGTGTTGCGCGTGAGAGGGTGTATTAGGGAAAATCCCAAGTCTCACATTGACTAGTGATAAGGTCTCTAGAGGGTTTATAATGAAGAGACAACCCTCACATTACAAGCCGGTTTTGTGGGGTTGAGTTAGGCACAAACCACATTCTAAGACTCCTAAACCCTCCTTCCAAACATACACTAAGTTTTTTATTCTCATTTCTAGTGTGAGAAGATTATCTCCAATGGGAGTACCTAAAGGGTACTTACCCATTATAAAGACACACCATATTATAGGTACTCTCATTGGGAGAAAGAATTAAATGGGTACCTATTAATGGTAAAAAATGATGTGTAGTTATTATTGAGATCAATTAGTAACTTTTTTGTTTGCGATGCTAGATTGGAGAAAATGAGTGTTTAGAGGTATTACATGATTAATGTGGTGGGAGACTCAACAACGAATATAAAGTCTAAGATAGACTCGAATACTATAATAAGTTTTGAGTCTAATTTAACCATACAAAATTGCCTAGAAAAGATGAGGACTGCCTAAACTTTATAAGCTCAATTTAAATCTTATCTCTAGTTAACGTAGGATTTGAGTTTTTTTCATTACACAAGTGGGTGACCTAACAAGGCACCTAAGATCTATGATAGGATCTAATACCATAGCACAATCATGGCTCTTTGGGTCTACTGCTTGGATACGGTGGGTAACTCAACAATGAATCAAAGAATTTGGAGAGTTTTTAATATCATCTTAGGTTTTGAGACAAACTCAACCCCATAAAATTGGCTACTAATACGGTGAGTAGTTTGAAGCTTATAAGTTCTTGTTAGGTATTATCTTTCGTCAATTTGAATTTGGTGTTTACTCCCATCATAAACTGGGAGCTATTTGAGAATGGTATGTGGATTTAGGACAGACTCTAATATTGTCTAAGGTTTTCGTTCTAACCTATAATCTCACAAAACCGACTAATAAGGTGATGAGTATCCAACCTTTGTAAGTATTTCTTAGGTCTTATCTTTTTTTAATAGACAAATCTTAGTAGTTAATTGTTTGTGGAATAAATGTTAGTTTCCCTAGTTTACACTTTGAATTCATTTCTCATAATTCTTCGGTACCCTTTTAACTCACTAACTAAATTACCTAATTGGAAGTCTTAGGTCTTATCTTTTACCAAGAGTTTAGATTTTTGTAATAAACCTCCATCCATCACACTCTTCATGCTATTTGGACTTGGCACATGGATATGATGAGTGACTCAACAACGAATGTAAATTTGAATATATCCTCTAATACTATCTTAGGTTTTGAGTCTAACAAACCAACCAAATAAGCTAATTAAGTTTTGGACATCAAAATTTAGATCTTATCCCTAAATGAGATTTAGGCTTGCCACAAAATCTGAGTACCATTTTTTTTACCTTAAAATTGTATGTAACTGAGTAAACATAAAACTTGAATCAAAACATGGTTTGGACCCAAACAAAATTAATTAAAAATACTCAATTCAATTGATATTTTCTGAATTAAGTTGAGCCAAATTGGTTTGATCATCGACTAAAAGTAGGATATAGGCATGACAACGAGATGGGTCGGGAGCGGATTTTGTATCCACCGTCGTCACCCCTATCTCTAGCAGTGTCGAGTTTCGCGTCCCTTATCCTCGTCCCAAAAGGGGACGATTCCCCGCAAGTATCCGTTTCAGCCACTAAATTATAGAAAAATAAATAAAATTATATATATGATGATTAATAGAACAAAATCATTAACGATTAAAAAATAAAATATTAAAATGGACTTATTTATTGAAAATAGATCAAAAATTTTTAAAAAAATGAAAGGTATTTTGTCGAGCGATTTCAGGGTAGGGCAGGTATCAACATCCCCAAACCTATATCCATCCCTAGTCAAAGTAGGTTTTCTCTGTCAAACTCAATTTGGGGTCTGGTGGATAGTTTCATTGTCATGCCTAGTAGGACAGATGTTTTTAAAATTGAAGAACACAGTTGGCACGTGAAGGGGTGTGTGAGACAACAGTTGGGGTGGTATATACACGTGCTTTGACCCATTATTATTATTAATTACCCACAAATCACAGCCCACCGGTTAATCTGTCTCCATCTCATCCTACTACCACGGTGGGCCTGCTATGAGAATTCAAGTAGCATATAAATATACCAACAATTTTTGACATCGGTATATAATATAACATCATAACATATACATACTAGGAAGCCTGATACTTTAAAAATGACAATGTACCCGTGTCGGATACGTATTTGATATCGATACGCACTCGATATGTACCTAAAGAGTATCCAATAATTTTTTAATTCTTTTTAAAAAATATTTCACCCGATCTTTTGAATCTTGCTGATATTCTACCCAACTAACGATCTTACCGAATACTTTTTCGATACCTCTTACCAACCAGTGGCGGAACTTGCTCGAAATATTGGGGGGAGCCGTCGAAAATAATAACTACATTATTATAATTGAATGGAAACAACACAAAGACAGACATATAAACACTAATTTTAATTTGTAAAATACATGTCCTCTTTCTTTCCTCCATATATTTTTTGTGATTTTTTTTATCTATTTGTGCAAAAAAAATCATCTTTATAAAATACAATATTTATGTTTTTCATCTTTGTTTTTTTTTTCTAATTGTGTTTCTATTCCATTTTATTTTTTTGTATATTTTTATATATTTAAATTTTAATTTAATTTTTTTTATTAAAGTATCACAGCCGTATCGTATCTTGATTTTCAAAAATTTTCCGTATCCCCATATCCGTATCGTATCCCGTATTGTATCGTGTATCGGGGCTTCATAATATACACATATTATATGTATATAAACATAAACATAAACATAATATAATAGTTATAGTGCAATATGCCAATATACAATGTAAGCTATGGTTCTAGAAATAACAAGCAGCAAGCATATTCTATATCCTTCTTATTTACCGACAGAGTGGTAAGTACTACTTATAATTAAACTCATATATAAAAAAAATTGATCAAAAAAAAAACTCATATATAAAAATTGAAAATTCGAGTTCAAATTTAAATAACCATAAAGAACATTCAACATAATAATATTAGCTTTACTACTCATATTAATATTCTCAATTTTATTTGACGCGTCTGGTGGTGTGCAGCATGACTCTTTCTATTATATTGCATCAATAAACTTATTAGTCAACACTTGCACTGAATTATCCATTTTTTAGAAATTAAAATAATTTTGGTACTATTAAAAAAAGTCTTTCCCAAACCCAAGCATATTCGATATATATCATCTTAAAGTTTCGAGTTTTAATTTAATATGCGGTAAAAATTCTATTAGGATGAGGAAAACCATATATGAACTAGCAAACCAAGTAAACACGCGGCTAGTTAGATTCTTTGACGTAGATTAAACACTACTAAAATCAACAGATACTACACATCAATAACAAATAACCATAAAATGATTAGTTTTTTTCGTCCATATCAATTACTGCTATTTGTTGGTCAATAATTTTAGTAACTACTTAAATTATTTTTTTAGATAGGTAATTGTTAGTGGATGTGGGGAAAATGTTAGTTTTTGGGACTTGAATCTGGGACCTCCTTTTTGCACTCATTTGGTGCACTCTTTCGATATCATTTAGCTCGCCAATAAAACTACCTACTTAAATTGTTTAATAATGAGTATAATTCTGTCGTAAAATAATAATGAATACGTTGAATGTCTCCTTATTATTTTTATCTGTAACCAACCATCAAGAAGTTTTGGTGTTATTTTATCTCAATCATTTAAATACGAATAATAGATGACAACATTGATACCTTAATCGTCGGTGTTTCATAGGGTATTGAAGTGTCCATATTTCTGTATACTTATACTTATTTAAAGGGGAAAAAATACTATTGGGTTGGGAGTGATACATTACATGTGCTATGCAGATTACAGAGAGTGCTTATCAGTTATTATTATCACCAACAAACAAAAGCCTATAGGAGTATCATATAGACCGGTTGTATCTAAAGTGGTCCATCAAGAGAACAAAAAATAAATACTAGTTTAATATGATAATTATTTTAAAATAAATTACTCAAATTGTTTATTTGTTACCACTTAAAGTAAGGAATTTACTGTCCACTCAGTTTTGTACAGATGCAAACAAATATCTTCTATCACTGCCTAGCAAGGATAGCTAGCCATTGTTTTATTTTTCACTATTCTATATTGTATTGCTATGCTTGTTATCAATGAAATGCAATAGTCATTTTCCAGTAAAAAAAAAACCATCTAAGTATTGTAAGGTTTTATATTAACTTTCAATAAAATATTTAATTTTAGAAAATTGCAGGATGAGATCGGTGCCCTTAACTATGGAAGAAATGAGAGACCTTCCAGACCTTCCAATATAGCGGGTACGACATTAGACAATGTGTTTTGACTTACTTTAGCGTTCGTAAAATCATCAGAATCGTTCGGATATGTAAAGTTTGTTCCTCAATAGTCGGTTTGTTGAAAAAAATAGTTTCATTATAAAATACGTAAAGTGTGATGCTAAGTTGTGTGTTTTGAGTTACAATAACGTTCAGGAAAAAATGTTCAAATACTCAATAAAATGCTACAATATTCATGTCAGACTGCTGCTACAATGGAGCTTTGTCTCCTTCAAGGTTCAACATTTTCTTAGATCACATATCTCTCCAAAGGTCTCTTCAAAATCCATGTTACTTTGGGAGATATTTCTGATCGTCGTCGTCGTGTGATGCGTCACCAACCACTACCCCGTAGAATTTCCTCACCAAACATGTACAACAAAGAAACCCTAATCATCATCTTTTCATTAACTTAGATAATTAGGTGAATAAATGTTGAAGTTATGTTTTTCTATCTTTGGATTATGCATCTTATGTATTTTGACTTACAACTTAAAATCATGTCTATAGAACAATTTGTCTAGATTATATTTGTACACTTTAACTGAGGGTTTTTTTTTTCGCACCCCCTCTTTCTCTCCTACACCCCCATAATCCCATTAAACCCAAAAATACCCCTGTTTTTAAAAAAAAATTAAAAATTTCGGAATTACCTCTAAAAAAGGTAAATCCGGTTCAAAATAGGGGGTATTTCGGATTTACCTTTTTTAGAAGTAAGTAAATCCTAAATACCCCCTATTTTGAACCGGATTTACCTTTTTTAGAGGTAATTCCGAATTTTTTAAGTTTTTTTTAAAAAGTTTGTATATTAAATTAAGATTTACACGCGTTTTATTTTTAAAATACGATACGAACGATTTACGATTTAAATAACAATACGTCAATCAGGGCACAATCACAAACAAAGAAAATGGTGTCCATTTCGAGAGTCCAAACCCCATTTTATGTAGGCTTAACAACAACATCGCCTTTGAAGCTCTAAAAGAAAAAAATAACAACGAAGGTGCGGTGGAGGAGGGTGAGTAAAAGTCACCCTGATCATTTATCGCTACCTCACTACGGGCGATAATAATCGTGTTCAGTGGTCCACCATGGATGTGAAGAACAACGATGACGTTCGAGTAATGATGGACCGTTTTGACATTTCAGATGCGGAGTCCTATTCATGTATTATTTCGTTTCGTCATCAAAAACGCGTCTTTAATTAATTTTAATTTGTTTTTAATTAATTTTATTTTTTTCCGCAAATACCGTAAAACTACACATAAATCGGTAGGGGTTTGTGGTTTTAAATACCAAAAATTGAGGTAATTCCGGTTCACAAAATGTGAACCTAATTACCTCGCTTTTGGTAATTCCGGAAAACCACAAACCCCCCTACCGGATTTACCTATTCTCTAAGGTAATTCCGAAATTTTCACTATTGTTGGGGGCATTTTTGTCCAAAACGGTATTTATGGGGGTGGAAGTGATAATGAGGGGGGTGTAAAAAAAGTCTTCACTGAGCTCTTAAGCCCGCAATTGTCTTCTTTTTTTATTATATATTTTTCTTATTGCAATTTAACCAATAAAATTTCCTACTTCCACAATTCTGTATTTACTAGAGCTTTTACCCCGTGCAATGCACGGGTCACGACGCTAGTATTTAACTTGAATAAAATTGAAATTTATTTAAATTACCATTTAGAGCTTTTACCTCCAAACATAATTATTACCTATCAAATTATATTTCAATTCACATTTACTATATGAAAAGATAAATTAATTGTATTCAACCTAGTTTTTTTTAACATCAACTCAGTTTTAGTTAGTTAAAATCAATCCATTCAAATTTAAAATCATTTTGGGTTTTGCTTTTCCCACACCCCTCCCTACTCAGCGCACACCCTCAAACCTAAAATATTCTAAAATTACCCTCACGTGGAAACCTCGCTACGCAGTATTTTTGACGGGTTCGGACGCGGGCAACCGAACCCGTTCGAACACCACCATCCGAGCACTTCTTAATATTTATGAAAGGTTCCTCCTTTTTGTCATAGAAAAGAACAACACATTGATTATTTTCTTCCAAACCCTCTAAGAAAGATGGGTTGTGTTGCTTCCAAACTAGAGGAAGAAGAAGTTGTAGCTATTTGCAGAGAGAGAAAGAGGCAATTAAAGCTAGGAGTAGAGAAAAGATATGCACTTGTTGAAGCTCATTGTAAGTATTTTCACTATTTGAATGTTGTAGCTGCAGGTATTAAACTCTTTGTTGCTCGCCATTCTTCACCTTCATCACCTTACCTCATAACTTTCTCTTCTCCTTCTCCTTCAATTCAAAATGTTATATCCAACCCTATGTTCCTTCAACAAACACCATCTGAGACTAAACATGAATCCATTGCTTGTAACTCTTGCATTGCTTCAGCAACCTCAGAACCTTGCATGATTTGGACTGTTCGGATGGGTCCATCAGAACCAGTTGATTTTCACACAACGGGGGGGTGTGTCAAAAATTTAACACACTCGGACGACTTTGTTCAATCTGATTCGGATGCCAGTGTCCGAACCGGTGAAATTTTTGACGCTTTGGTCATTTCATTAATGACCTTTTGATCTTTTGATCTTTTCCCATGATTATGGAGAGTGTGTTTGAGTAGATGGGGGAGTGGGGAAAGTAATGCCCATCATTTTTTGAGGTGTTAAATGTAGGCCCATGCTTCGTACAACCCCCCTCTACTCACTAGACACCCCTTTTTGGTGTGAAAAGACCAAAAACCCTTATTGAAAATTAGATTTTATATTTTTTTAAACAATAAATACGGTTTGGTGCACGCTTGATCGAACATCGCCGCGCCTAATCAGTCAAAGTTTACTCAAACGCCCCAAATTATGTTTTGACCAAGTTCGACCAAGCGTGGGCCGATCATAATTTACTCAACGGCTAAATTTTTGAATTCTCCCGACGGTTATAATTTTAACGGTTTCGATTGTTTTAAATCAACGGATCATGTTAGATCACACCTATTATAGATAAATGCAACAAGTCATACAAACCGAAAAAGTCTAAAAAAACAATTCGTGCAATGAATAAATCGAATCGTTAAAAATCAGTTAAAATTAAACAACTAGTGTTAGTAAAGAATAAATCGAATCGTTAAAATCTATTAAAATTAAACAACTAGTGTTAGTAAAAAATAAATCGAATCGTTAAAAATCAGTTAAAATTAAACAATTTAATATCCAGCAATAATCAGGGAGGTTCGGCCCTGCGAAGTGCGAACCGGTTCAGCGCACGCATGGTCGAACCACACTTAACAGGTTCGACACACGCTTGACCGAACCGTACTTAATGTTTAAAAAATGTTTTAAATTCAGGAGTATTTTAAGAATAAAGAATGGTATGGGGTGTCTAGTGAGTAGAAGGGGGTGGGGGGTTGTACGAAGCAGATGCCTAAATGTAAATAAAACCATAGATAGATACTAAAGTCAAAATGAATCATCGGGTCGGGTCGTGGCCCAAGGTGTTGCTCCCGGTGACTGTGACGAAGGTGACTGACTCTCTTAATTTCTCCATCTTCCTTCCGAAGAGAAACGAAACGAAACGAAACGAACCCTCGTAGTTGCATTGCACCCCTGACGTAACAGACCTGGTATTCTTCTTACCTCTCTCTCTCTCTCTCTCTCATTTTGGTTTTTACGTCTTCATCTCGAAACCTAGATAGCGCCTCCGAATTTTTTAATCTTACGCTCCATTCTTTAGTTTTGTGCAGAGAGCAGAGTGTGAGGAAGCTAGGCTAGGGTTTTAGGTTTACTTCTACGTCTGCGAAAATGACCAAGTTCAGGAAGCTAGGTCGACCTACCGGTCATCGAATGTCCATGCTAAGGTTATTATCCCATCAATTCAATGCTCTTTTTGCTTTCTCTTTTTTTTGTTTGCAAAGATGTGTAATTGTAGGTGCCTGAATTCCATTTGGTTTTTCCTTATTTAGAACCATGGTTTCTCAATTAGTGAAGCATGAGCGCATTGAAACTACTGTTGCCAAGGTACAAATAACAAATGACTCTATGGATTTATTATTGTTTTTAGAACATTTCATTTATGCATTTATTATGAATTTTGTATTTTGATCTTTTATACCATCTAATATGTAATATGTGTAGTTGTTTAATTTTGTTATAGGCTAAGGAGATCAGAAGGCTTGCTGATAATATGGTGCAGTTTGGAAAAGAGGTACAAAAATGCTCATTGTGCACACGTCTTTATGGTTCAAGTTGAAACAAATTAATTTACTCAATTAGTTTAATTACTTCACCTGATGATGTTAATTAAGTAGCTTATAAGTTCCACCGGTTCTGATTTTAGAGTGGTGAATTAAGTGGGTTGGTTGATGTCATGGAAATGTGAGATTTTTTTGTGTGTGTTTGTTTGAGTTGTGCTTCATGTGACGCTGAGTTAAGATGTTTCCCTTAACTTCATAATCTGCGCTTTGAATTTATTGTAAGTTTGTAAACTTGTAACTGTTTTTAGCAAATATTGAAGTGCTGGTATGGTTGCAACTTGCAAGTGTTGTATCGGATGGCTTGGTGGGTTTTGGGCCTTCTACGAAGAAAAGGTTTGGGAATACAGCGGCAGTATTAGATTTAGAATAGAAGTTTTGGAGGGGTAAAATATAAACTTTGATGTTAGTTTCAGCCCTGCTGTGCTGGTAGGGAAGGTTGCTTATTGTTGTGCTGTGATAAAGGTTGCTATTGCTGCTACGACCATTAATTGGCACTTTTCTAACAAGCCAGCAATAGATGAGAAATTACTCGGCTTTCCTTGTTTTAAACCATTTTGCTTCTGATTTTTAGGGCTAGTTATCTCAATCTTTTCTACACCTGTGTTATCGTTTTCTCTTCGAATGTGTATTCTTTTTCTTTCCACCTCAGTCGGGGTGTATGGCAAGTGGGGATCCTACCTTTAGTACTTACACATTTGAGTATTTGAAACTGTGTTGTGAATTTGTTCTCTTATGATGAATTAATATTTTCTGTTGTTGATATGAACTATTTTGTCTTATTATTTACCTTCCACGAGCTTGTTTATTACAGTTTACATTTGTCTGATATGGATGCCTTTTTCCACTGTCAGTTGCCACGTTGTCTCCCATTGGCTGATTCTTGGCCGTTGCCATATGTCATTTATGATTTACCACACTGCTGGTTGCTAGAGTCAATGTGCTTTTCAGTATATATATATATATATATATATATATATATATATATATATATATATATATATAGTTTATTATAATCAGACAAATGCAGATAATTTGTTCCCTGCTCTTAAGAATAAACTCGATAGCAGCATAACCAATTCTTATCTAGCTTGAGTACTTGGATTGGCCCTACAGTTTACATTATAAAATGTTTTTAGGGAACTGAATGTGCTGCAAGGCGTGCTGCTAGTTTCGTGCGGGGAGATGATGTCCTTCACAAGCTGTTTACAGAACTGGCTTATCGGTACAAGTAAGTATTAAGCCTGATGTAATTTCAGTTGCCAGTTTATGACGGTTAATTGTAAGACTGAACAGATATTGTGTTGTGCAGAGACAGAGCTGGTGGATACACCAGATTGCTTCGGACCCGTATCCGAGTGGGTGATGCTGCACCAATGGCCTATATCGAGTATATCTCTGTTTAGTTTCTTATATTCTATCGTCTTCGCGCTTTTTCCGGTTGTTATTTTAGAAACCTAGCTTTATTTCACTAAAGATGTGCATAATTTGTTGTGTTGTTATAGTTCAATTCTTCAAATGCTCTAGGTTGCTTAGAATGATGGTGTTGAGATTGGAAACTTTTGTAAAAAATTATATGTTTTGAACCAGGTTTATTGACAGAGATAATGAGCTCAGGCAGTCAAAGCCACCAACTCCTCAACCACCGCAAAGAGCACCCCTTGATCCCTGGACACGATCTCGTCTCACCAGGCAGTTTGCACCTCCCAAAGTGGAAAAATCTGAGTCTGATTTGTGATTCATTTGAATGTAATCTGGATACTAAGTTTTGCCCCATAGTTTGAGATATCTAAATTTTGGCCTTTCTTATATTATAAATCTCCTTATGGTTTGCAAAATCAGTTCTCTGCCTATTACTACAGGGAAGTATTCATTGCTATCATGTTCAAATAATTTGACTGTAACTGTAATCTTGAAGGGAAAGAAGAGTTTTGATGTTGTGCTCGGATGTTTGTTTAATTGGAACTTCCTATTGTTGTCGTAACACCAAAACTATAGTGAATTGTATTCAGCAGCTTAAAGGGAAAAAGGTTAAATAAACCAAAGTGCCCTTTAATATGACTGAATAACGTATGTGTAAAATCCTGAAGGCCTTGAGCCTAAATTAATAAATGTTACGTTTCCTCATAGGCTCATACTGTCGTATACCCTTCCCCCCTCTCTCTTTTTTTCAAAAGTGGGCCATTAAGGGTATTTTGTTGTTAAAAACAGTCCAGTGGTATTCTACATCTGAACTTGGTTAAATTCCTGCAGTAGGTGTAGTGCTCTGTTTCATCTCTGCTTTTCATAACCCCAAAGGCCTTGCACGATGATGGGTATTGCTGGTACGGGGTGGGGACGGTCGTCGGGAAAGAGGGTAGTAGCCTCGAGTGGGGGTGCATGGAATGGGAATGGAAAGGGGTATAGGTAATAGGGGGTGGCAAAAAGGAGGATCCAATGGAAGGAAATTAAATAGCAAGGTTCTAAATAGCGGTCGCGTTAAGATTTTCGTGATTTCGATCATTACGGCTGTTGTGTTACAAGTTGCGGTCGTCGCGGTGTGAATTAATCACAATAATGCCTAAATTTTACTAAAATTGTTTGTCGCGACAACGGTCACTACCGAGACAGTTTTGTCGCAGCCGTTTTCGGCATAACGGATCGTTTTTTGGAACCTTGGTATTCAGATTAGGTGACATCCCCTGAGACAGTTTTATGCTTCTTCCTAGAGAATGCTCTCATCTTGGAATAGCAAGAAACTCTCTTTTCTTCTCTCACAAGATAGTAGAGACTCTCTTTTTCATTCTTGTTCTATCATGTTCTATCATTTGAAGGTTAGCACCTTTTCGTAGGCTCAAAGGAGTCAAAAAGAAAAATCAGTCAAAAAATGAGCTTAAATAAAATAAGAAATGCTACACATCAGTTTATATATCTGTAAAATATATCTGATCTCACATCGTTTTCCTGCACTTGCACTTTAATTTTAACACCTCGTAACTATGGAAAGAAATTTAAGGCACAAAGCAAAGCACTACAAGATGTATTGTTTTAAATTAGCTTTTGGCCAGCTTTCACTTTGAGAAATGCTCGTGGAGTAAAATAACAGAGGTCGAAACCCTACAAAGAAAACTATCCACCACAGAACAGAAGTAAAGACTGTCTATTCACTAAATCCTTTGCTATAGGGTGCATGTGCTGCACAGGTGCATATTAATAACAAGCATTAAATATTTTGAAATCTAAACTAGTATTTACTAAAATACTAATATATCTAACCAACCAATGTACTATGTTGGTTCAAGTGACAAGTTATGGAGAGGTTGGTTCCCCTCATGTCTAGTGCTTGAAAGAAATATATATCTAAGAGAATGTGTAATAATATGTTTGGATCCGCGACACGAAAAATCAGATGCACAATGAACTTGAAGTTGGTAAATTGAGCTTCTGCAATGAATTTGAATTGCGAGGAATTTGAATTGCAATGTGAGAATATGTTAAATCACCGCGGTCCATGCGAACCAAACATATTACTTGAAATTACCCCAGAACACATTTTTCTGCACTTTTTAACCTTAGAGGTCCAAACAAAGTAGCAGCATCAATTTGAAACAAACAAATGCAATATTTAGTTCCAAAAGAAATGAGCAGTCAATTCATTTCAGACAGCAGTCCCTATAAACAACCAGCACACAAGATTTACACACAAAGTAGTGGACCATTGGGACCACACCTGCACCATTAGCCCCCTTTGCAATAATCTGTATAACACTTTCACTTTGTAGATTTACAGAACATATCATGTGGACCTACATTTATATTATAAATATATACTATATATACTATACCGTTATGTTGCATTTAAAAAAAACAAGCAAAAAACTAGCAGTTTTGCTAGTTGCCAAACCTCAAACATAAATTTTTAAGAGCTATTAGACACTATGTTGGAAGATGCTTTGGATTGGATTGTAACCCGAGCTCCTGAAGCAAGCCTGTTACGTAAAATCAAACTTGTCAATCAATGAACGAAAACTTTATGCGTTTCGTTAACAATCATTAAAGAAAACTAGTAGAAACAAGACGAAGTCAGCGCAGCTTACCTTTCTTCGATTTTGATCACCTTCTCCTCTTCTCTATACGAGTCTATCCTCCTAGATTGCTTATTCTCTGATGAAGCAGTGATTCTTTTGCTGCAACTGTTAGATGATACTGGGGATATGCCTGAGTTATTAATTCTATCATTGGAATTTCTTGATCGATCAGAAATAGGAGATGTCATGGACGATGGAACCTTAACTGAGAGTGGAATGCTTTTTGAATTTCCTAAGGATGATGATTCCTTCATGTCTGGTGATTTCAAATTTTTATATGTCCTGCACATTTGTGTATAGGATTTGTTACAGATGAAACATTGGCCAGGATGTGTTACTAATATCACATCACATGCCTATCAAAATCAACTGCAACACTATAAAACATGAAACCACAAAAGCAGCCACAATAATTATTGATCCCAAGCCATTTTCAGCAGCTTCTAATATATGACAAGTCTCCAAGTAAGGACCTCATTTTGTAAAAAAGTAAGAGAGAATGGATTTGGATCATTTGCTGCGCGCAGCACGTGCTACGCTAGCCTAAATCGTCCAAGCTAGAGAGAAAACTCTAAATCGGATGGTCCATGCTGGCGCAACACGTGCTGCGCGCAGCAGAGGGTCCATGTCCAAGAGCGAACACATTAAACTGAAAGGCTGGAAAGTGGAAACCATAGTACTGAGAAAAATAATTCCTTAAAGTGCAATATTTATTTAGCAGTACTATAGAAGCTAATAATAAATGCTATACATCTTTATTATTCAACAGGGATACATGAGACAGGCAAAAAATCACAAGAAGATTTTAATCCCCATTTGTCCAGCCTGTTACTTTTATTCATTATTTATTGTTTTATTTTATTTTTCACTGTGAAGTGTGCACAGTCTGATATTGGAATTTGGAAGTTCCAATGAAATCTATTTCTCCCCCTTTATAATTATAGAGTCATCATAAAGCAATGACGCCCCCTTCTTTTGCTTTAGACATCTTGTCATACAATCATAAATAAAGATCTAAACAAGCATGTTAAAGCACTTATTATCCATTAAATATTGCTTATCTTTAAACAAGCATGTTAAAGCACATGTTTTCCATTAAATAAATATTGTTTAGCTTTAGAAAGCAACATGCAAAAGAAATACAAAAACATTCGCCAGAGATAACTTTAGAATCTTATACTATAAAACAAATTCAGAACTGACTATGTGATTAGAGAGATAGAAGCAAAATATGAAAGTAGAGCAGCAGACTGTAGTCATTGCATCAGAGTTTTGACTTGGAAATAACGACAACTTCACTGTATTGTTTTGTGTTTGTAATAATAATAAAAGCATTCATTTGGTAATTTATTTGGCTTAATCAGGACAGAATTCAATTCAAGTATGATAGAAAATCATAACATTAACACCAAACTCAAGCATTTTCGACCTTCGTAGTATTGCACAACATATCTGATTATTTAGCCTAATCCAACAATATTCACTAATTAAAAAATGACTATATGCCAAAGATGAGTCCTATTTCTTCCTCAGACTTGCAGTACTTCATATATCATCTCCTTAGCTCTGAATAAGAGAATTCTGAAGTTCTGACTAGAGAAGCCCTTGGACAACCAACCACACAACAGCATGTAATGCACCATCCAACCAAATAACTCAAACCAGTGCTAATTTGTTATGTTGCAAGGAAAAAGTTGAAAGCGAAACCTACCTCCAAGCTTCGAAAGAAGAAGAGCGATTCAGAACATTATGTCTGTCTTCTTCCGTAACCATTTTCGACTGGCTAATGCTCCCGCTAAAATACTCTCTGTCTTCCAATCTGTAGCTCGCCACCTTTGGATTCTCTGCTCTGCAATCTGATTCCCCCAACATAACAGAAGTTGAATACAACGGGGAGGGGAACTTTGAATGGGAAAACCTAGCCTTATAGGAGGGAATAAGGTCAACACTATGATTTTTCACCGACATAGACCCGCACGAGATCAGTTGTATCAACAGATTTGAGGCCTTCAGTCTTGGGTTGGTATGCATTCTAAAACTGTCATCTTCTAGGTACCTAACGCTTCTGTTCATTATACTGGCATCAGCTCTAATAAGGGATTCCAAAGTGTCGGTCTTCCCTCCAGAAGATGATGGACTTGAAATCGGGAGAGGAGGAGAAACGGTATCCTCACAGATGTCTGAAGTATCTTCCACTTCTGCCACTTTGGCTTCATCTATCTCTTGGCATTCAGATTCTAATGATTCATCCTCTGTTGATACACCTCTAGTACAAGTTTCCTGATTTTGGGGTCTTCTAGCATATTCTTCTGTTTGAGTTGAAGCATTTGCCAATCCATCAGCCTTGTAGATTTTGTATTCTGTCATCGTTAAGCTTTGAGAACTGCTCTTTCCATCTCTAGACTCCGGAGAGACATCAGAGGAACGAGATTGTTGTCCTGGAGAAAGTTCGTCTTCTTGAGAGCTTCTACCACCTTCTCTTTCATTCATGCTAGAAGAGGATGAAGATTCATCGTGGCTCCTACAAGAATCTGGCTCGGGTAACTGCTTCAGGCTGTGCATTTTCACATTGCTAATCGTGCTGAAACGATCTGCAAGCCGAAAATTGAAAATGATTAAGTTTTCAGCCTGAATGAGCCTAAACAAACATACACAAGAATGTGAAGATAAACAAAACAAGATCCAACCTGAATTCGATTCGCAAAACAGCTCCGACCCTTTGAGGACATACTCACTACCATGTGCAGGTAAAATTAAATCATCTTCACTGAGATCATGCCACACAAATCCATTCTTGTAGCTTCTGAATAACATTACATAAATAACAAACACTTTAGACACACACAGATGTAAAACAACAAGAACAATAGAAAGCTTAACAAACTAGATTGCTTCTGACCAAACAAATTGAAGACCAAGATGAGCTAGTAAAAAAAACAAACACAAGGTGCTCACCTCTTACAAGACCATGAATACAAAGAAGCAATGCCTCTACCTCTCAAAGCATTAAGTCTATCAATGACATCTGCAAAATCGACACACAAACAATTAAAACCTAAAGAATAAAGCAAAAAGCATTGAATTTCAGTTTTCATTTATGTACCTCTCAAGAATAAACCATCACGAGATGAAAGTGGAACTTCCATGAAATGAGGGTGTTCTAATTGCCTATTCCGGCAAAGATAGTAAAGCACTGGAACCTTCCGATTCTGGCGATACTTAGGAGATTTTTCCTTCCATACTTTGGCTCTTTCAGGACTCACTTGTTCCCTGTACTTTCTAATCCGTGCTTCCATTTCCAAAGTTACTACTCGGTGGAAATTGATTCTTCTTCTTCAATTGATGAAAAAGAACGAGATCTTAGTAGGTTATAAATATGCGATTGATGGAGCTGAAAATGTTCAACAAGAAAGAAGGCAGTAAAGAAAGAAGTAAGAAGCTTTAAAGGAAATTGAAGTGACCAATTATATAAGAGGTTGGTTGGGGAAATTCAAAATAAAGGTGTGTGTGTCTGTGTGTGGTGAAAAGAGTAAAATGGGACGCGCGGAAATAAAGCGATGAGAGAGAGAGAGAGAGTGTTGTTTGTTGTTTAAGGAGATTATGGTTGGAAAAGAAACAAGAGAGAGAGAGAGAGAGAGAGAGTGAAGAGATGAGACTCGAAGGGAAGAAGCTGAGTGTGTGTTTGGTTATGAGGTGATGAGAATTGAGTTTGACAGAATTGAGTTTGCAAAATTGAGTTTAGTTAAAAGTGAGTTGAATGTAACGCGATTTTTGTTTGGATACATTTACGAAAAGTGATTTTCACCAATCATTGTTGTTTGGATAGATTAGATCAAAAGTGCTTTTAGGTGTGAACTTACCAAAATGGATAGGAGCTTAAAATTAAATTAGAAATTTAAAGCTTGATAAAATAGACAACAAAAAATACTAAATAAACATATAAAATATCTAAACTAAAATTATATTAGAGAATATAATTTAAAGTGCAATATAATACTAATTTTTTTTTTTTTGTAAATGTAATACTAAATTTTAATAAGGACTAATTATTTTACTAAAATGGATCTCATTATTAGATTATATCAAGAAATATTTTATATTCATCATTGACAATCAGATATTAAAAAATTCTATGTACCGAAAAAATATATTATAAAATTCTAAAAGTATTAAACCAATTTTACTGAAAATAAAAAGTAATTTAAGAGAAGAGTATTTTTTTTTACAGTTAAGAGAAATCATCTTTCCACTTGATGAGTTACTGATCTCGGTGCCCATTCTTCTAGTTTTTTTGATAAAAAAAATTGCATTCATTTTTCAATTCCTCCATGAATCACACACTGCTTCATTTCAAATGGTTGATCATCTCCCCCCTCCTCGCGGAATCGCCTCGCTTGTGTTCACAATTATGAGATATGCAATAACAGGAGAAACCCAAGTTGCAACAGAGAGAAACAAATGGGTCAGTCCAAAATATCAAGAGGGCAAAATGGACTCATCCGCAACAATGTTTCGTAATCGATTTTAGTCCGACGCAGAAGCTTGGAATCCTAGCTTCAAAGTAAACTTGAGTTTGGGACCATAATCGATTCTTCTATGCTGGATCCAAACATCAAAATTTATGGTAGAATCACGGTGAATGAAGGAAAACGCACGTTTGGGGGAGGTGGACGCAGATCCAAACAAGCACTGAGTATGTTAAGAAGTTTTGTATTATTTTGCGGTAATCTTTTTTGTCTGTCTTGAAGTGACCAAAACAAACTTATTTTGAATTTCCCCAACCTTATTTAGCCTCACACTTTATGTCACACTCTATTATCTCCTCAAAACAAACTCCTTTGCCTCGGTCAAGCCATACTAAGCTGCAAATCCTTTAGACCTTAAGTATTATCTCCTCAGTTGAGCTATCTCCTAGCTGAGTTGCTTATACTCAAAAAGAAAAGTCATCCTCTTAGCATTTTCGCATATGCCTCTTAGCATTTTTGCATATGGGTTAAGTCTGAGCATAACATTTAGGGTCTTCCATCAAATCTTCTTAAGAATAGCTCTCTTTTGCCTCCCTTAGCAAGTGTTTCTTCTTGAAGCTCCTAACAGGCCTAACCATTGAACCTCCTTAGAGTTGATGATCTTCAGCCGAGGGGAACCTTTCACGTTAGTTTTGGGTAGCACATACCCCTTTTTCGTCTCATAAACATTCCTTCTTGGCCATATCTAGTTGAGGCTACCAACATATCTTGTGTGGTTGCGCTACAGTAGAAAGAATGAGGTAGACATAGGCTATTTGTAGCCTACTCCGCTTTTTGCCCATAGTTTAAGCAAATCGGCTCCATATGGACTCGATTGGGTCTTAACAAATAATGAATCAAATGGCTAATAATTAATTAGTAATAAATCCTAAGCTATTTGCTTAGTATCGTAAACCTTAGCCGATAATGATGATATACGATAGACATCGCCAATATGCTATTAATTTTTATTAATCAAAGTGGCACTAATAACTATTTTACAACTGTCTCCGAGGGGATTGAACTCAGTACCTTGAAGATATAATGTTGACTTTTACCACTGAGCTAGCATCATAAGATCACTATGCTATTAATTTACCAAAGGTCCATTGAGAAAAAATGTGAAATTTTTTTTGGTCAAGCATGAGACAAGTAGTATCTCATAACTTTTACAAAGGTCCATGTGCTAAAGCATAGAAAGCACATAAAACGAATTTATCCCGTTCCTTTCTGAGTAAGCAATCCATAATAATATATATTAATTATTGCCCAGTTATCCCTACTACAGATCTATATGCAATTGTGGAAGTTCTCTCCCTTTCAGCATACTAGGACGATTACCCGTGTGATGCATGGGGAGGTGATTAACAGACCTATGTAGTTTCGAAAAAACATCAACATTTTATAAGGGGGTATAAAAATACGCAACACATATATATAAGACGAAGAGACAACAATAGCCGGCGGTAGGATGAGACAACAATGTCGGTCCAAAAATATAGAGTGAAGGTATATTGGTAAACAGTGTGCAGTACAAATGAGGTACATTTTGATAATAAAAAAAGTCTTGGACAAAAAAAAAAATTTGTCGTGTATGTCGACCAAAAATATAGAGTGGGATATATTGGTAAATAGTGAGGTACAAAATGAGGGGTATATTGGTAAATTGTGGGTACAAAATATAGAGTGGGGGTATGTCGGTCCAAAAATATAGAGTGAAGGTATATTAGTAAACAAAGTGGAGTACAAATGAGGGTATATTGGTAAATG
The DNA here is from genome assembly GCA_020916435.1 of Oxytropis ochrocephala. Lineage (NCBI taxonomy): Eukaryota > Viridiplantae > Streptophyta > Magnoliopsida > Fabales > Fabaceae > Oxytropis > Oxytropis ochrocephala. The sequence continues at coordinate 112,834,909 of CM037093.1, forward strand.
GTGGGAAATAAAATTTTCCCACCAAAAGTGGATAAAAAAAGAGTGTTGGCAAAAAAAAAAAAAATTTATCGAGGGTATGTCATTCAAAAATATAGAGTGGGGTATATTGGATTGGGGTAGAAAATGAGGGTATATTGGTAAATGGTGGGAATAAAATTTTCCCACCAAAAGTGGATAAAAAAAGAGTGTTGGACAAAAAAATTGTTAGGGTATGTCGGTCCAAAAAATATAGAGTGGGGGTATATTGGTAAACAATGATGAGTACAAAATGAGGGTATATTGGTAAATGGTGGGGCACAAAATATAGAGTGGGGGTATATCGATCCAAAATTATAGAGTAAGAGTATATTGGTAAACAGTGGAATACAAAATGAGGGTATATTGGTAAATGGTGGGAAATTTTTTTTCCCACCAAAATGGCTAAAAGATGCCTAAAAGATGCGATTGTCTTTTAATAGATAGAGATTGTGTGACAATTGCAAAACTACAAATATACCAACGGGAAAAAAGAATCAAAAGATTATAGAAAAGAAATGTATGTGTTTTCAATTTTCATGAGATATATACGAAGGAAGACAGTTTTCAATGACTCAAGATATCTTCCTTTTTAAGTTAAGGAACAATTGGGATATTTTTGTTCCCCCTTCTATCTGTCTATTGCTTTATCTTCTTATTATTACTCTATCACTATTAGTGTACATTGCAGCAAACAAAAGTTACACTAATGAATTTTATGTGCATATATTTGTATCGCAATTCGCAAGTTTTCACACTGTAAAATTTGTTGTTATACTATTGGGGGAGTTTGAGGAGCACCAACAAGATAATGATCAGATCACTAAAAAACTTGGACACTGTATCTGCAATCAAAACTTTGAGGCATATAGTTCATTCGTAATCGACGTGGGATTAATCACTCACACTTGAAATCCTCAACAATGATAAATGAGAAATTTAATTAAAATAATAAGGGTTAAAATTAAAGAGAAGAAAATGAAACGTTATAAGCTACCGGCTCAAAAACTACTTCAAGTAGCGCCTCAAAAAAGAAAAATAAACTGGTAAAAAATCCGTTATAAATTAGTCATATAATGTATTTATCCACCATAAACTATAACTTTAATATAGATGTACTAATAAAGAAAATTTGGTGTCCTCCTCATAAAGTTTCTCCGTGAGACCATGTTTAACAACTATTGCCTCACATTTGATGAATCACCTGCATGAATATGATGCAGAAATATCAGTTTATCATATGTGATAAAGCTTTAAAGTGTATACATTATATCAACCAATTAATATACTTTAAGTGGTGCAGATCTGGAGTTACATATTACTCTTTTTTGGGGGTCTTGAAGAACTTTATAAAAAAAGGTAAGTACCTAAATATTATAGTAACATTATGCAAGTGTAGTTGTGTGACAACTTGTTCAATTTTATTAACCCAACAACCTGCCTTGAAGTAGGTTTTGTAAAAAATAAAAATCATTTGAAGTAGGAAAGTTGATCATGCATTTATCTCCCAAAAATGTTATTTGGACATAGCATTTTTGACAAAAATAGACAAAAATCAACTTATAATACCAATTAATCGTTTTTTGATTATTTAAATGGCCCGCTTTTTTTGATTTTTGAGCGTTGTTTAAAAACTTGCTTAATTGATCACTTGGCTAATAGTCTAAAAAACTTAATTAATTAGTGTTATAAATTGATTTTTGTCAATTTTTGTCAAAAATAATTTGTCCAAATAACATAACCGTGTATATCCTTAGACAACTTTTTTTTTAAGTATAAATCGGACATCTCCAACATGATTGCTAATTAAAAAACTGGATGGTAGAGAGACTCTTACGATCTTTGAGTTCTCATAGATTTAAATTTTAGTATTTAAAATAAAAATAAAATAAAGGCATGACATTGACATGAGACAGACAGGCAAAGTAGTATAGTTGTTTCCTATAGCGACTGCAGAAGACATTTATATGGTACGGAGGAATATTTAATGCGACTAACTGACTATGAAATCGGTTAATGCAGAGAAAAGAAGCATAATTAAATTTAAAACTCCACATGGATCAATCAGAGGGTAAGCTACTATCCACAAACAACTGCTCCCTCCGTCAAATGACTTTTTAAACAAAAAAAATTTATTTCATAATACATGACTTTTTAGAATACTAATATAATATTAATTTTCTTTTCCAATTATACCTTTCATTATTTAATATATATTTTCTTATAATTCTACTTTTTATGTTTCCAATATCATTAATGAAAAACAATTTGGTAAACTAACTAACAATTTCTCTTTCCCATACAACATTAACTACTTTTCTTAATTCCTGTGTCACAACCTTAAACGACATATAATATGGAACGAAGGGAGTACATACCACGTAGTACTACCCTTTTCCATCAAGTGCAACATTGGTATTTGGTGGTGAGATCAAATACAAAGGTAATTGTTTAGTAAGAGTGGTTGAATTTATAGATCAAACTGATATTTTATCCGTGCATCCGCGTGGTTGATCCAATATTTGTTATAATATGATATAAATTAATAAATATTTTTTTTAAACAAACAGAAAAAGTGTCCGAATTTATTAAAAAAACTTAATAAAAGAAACAAAATTTGATAAAATAGTTATATTTCAACTTGCTTAAAAAACTTGCGTTGCAGAAAGTTGGAAAAAAGCAAGTACTTCTTTCGTATATTAAAATAGCGTTGCAATTCCCGTTGTCAATCTCGGTGCTGATCCTATTTCCACTCTCGCTATCGATCTCGTTTCCAAATATCTATTTTATATGAATAGACTCAGCTAGAATTTTACACCCATTTTACCAAACTACCCCAAATATTGGACATGTGACATCTTAAGATGACTAAAATGGAAATTTTACTAGCATATGAGTTTATTAGAGTAGAAAGTAGATAGATAGATTATATTAGAGTAGATTAAAATATTTTTTTTGAAAGAAGAGTAGATTAAAATATTAGATGAGCATACTTATAATTTTTAATTAGTGCCGTCAAAACGATATATCATCAATCATTAATTAGTTTGAAATTAATTTCTTTTTCCTTTTCCAAATAATTGAGTGCTAAGGAAATACTAACCAAACACTAATTTTTTGTATCATCTTCTATTTAGCACTCTAAAATAAGATTATTTTTTTTAATAGACAAATATTAGTAATTTATTAATTATGAGGAAAAATTGATTGTTTGTAGGAATCAAATTATGTACCTCATATTTAGCACTCGTTCAGTGTCCCAACTGTATCATTGATGAGCTACTCTGATGGGGACATAAAACTGCAGGATTAGTGATTTACATTCATACACATTTTTAATCAAATTTCACTTTTAGGTAAAACTAGACTATTAGTGTACTATACCAATACTCCATATCAATAGTGTAACATAAGTGATAGATACTTGGATCTATTAACCATCTAATTAAGTTTTCGATCTCTGGCCGATGCGTAACAAAAAAATATCTACTGGAGAGATCAAACCTTTAAATGAATCTCAGAACCTTACCCTTGTTGGACACCCAATAATACCTGGCATTGTTCAACCTTGCATTCGCTTTCATGCATATATAGTACCATGAATTAAATTTCATATGCATATATATGCCCGACTCATCAAGGCAAAAAGCTTATACTAACTAACTCTGCGTGACTCAGAGCCACAAATAAAGTCAGACAATTATTTTCTCTTATAGGAACCTACTTTTCAAAGGAGCATTAAAATTTCAAAAGGGATAGATATGATTACTAGATAATTGCATGCATCATTTTTATTTTTATGACTAGGAAACATGATCTTGTTCTTCTTCCATATTTCTAGGAGCCAATTTTTGCTTAGGTAAGATTCATTAAATTATGGGGTAGACTACTTTTTTTAAGTGAACATGTAGTGCACTCTTGCAAGTCTTGTATCTGGCTATCTGCCATACAAGTTGCCCACGTTCAACGCAATTAAACCAACAAGGACATGAAATGAAAGAACCCTATATATAACTCTTGACAAAAGGGAGTACTGTCGCTCTTCCCTTTTCTGAAGGCAACCTATATCATGCAGAAGTTTGACCAGATTTTCAATATATAAATAAATTCTAATATGAACACTACACAGAACTCTGCTTGTTTACTGCCGCATGTCAACACTTATTAAAAAAGTTTGCACAAGCATTGGCAGATCTTGACTAAAAAACTCGGGTGAGCCGCCAATGAAAGAAACATGGAAGAACGATAAGGTAGAGATCGACGATGATTGGAACGACAAGCGTGAGAGAGGATGAGAGGGAGAAGAGTTACGCGTGCGTAAGAATAGTTAAGAAAGATACAATTAAAATATATAAATATAAATTCATAACTATTTATGCACAAAGATAAATGACTAAAAACGTAATTTTAATTTCACATAGAGACTCAATCGAAGTTGTTTGTAAAAATATAATTTTAATTTAAGATGTTTTATTTCCAAAATGCTGAAAATATTTTTTTAAAAAAATTATCAATAATTGTTTTATAATTTCTAATTCTAATATAAGATATGTGAAAAAATATTATTATTGAATATTAAAAATATGAATAAATGTTATATATATATATATATATATATATATATATATATATACTTTATTATCAATGAATAAATGTAAGACTATAGTTTATTGGTAAGTAAGTAAATCTAAATAGACTCACAAAAAAGTAATAATTTAATAATTTGTCAAAAAAATCAACCTAACTAATATCATTTGTCAAAAAAAAATGTAACTACTATAAAAATTTCAAAATAACTTTTTCAATAGTTTAATAATTTAATTAAATTAATATTAAATGATCTAAAATTATCTATTTACTATAACATATTTAAACTACTAAAATCAATCAACTTGACCACTAACGACTGTAAAAAAAAATTCAACCACTAACAACAGTAACAACGGGAGCGACAACAGGGTGTAAATCTTATATTAAATATAATTTTTTAATTTTTATTCAATTTTTAATGAGGGGCAACGTACAAGAGGTTGATAATGGGAGGGGCAACGAGAGAGGCAAGGCAGCATGAGAGCGGCAACGACATCAGCAACAGGAGCGACACTGCTGGGAGCGACAATGCGGGTGGGTGCATATCTTATATTAAATCTCATTTTCTTTTTTCTGAAGTTTTACTCTATTATTAAGATAAGAAGATACCGACTTTTTTTTAACTTTTTGCAACACGCGTATTTTAAGCAAGTTGAATTATAGTATTTTTATCGAGTTTTTCTTTTTCTTTTATTAAATTTTGCAAATTTCAAAATATTCTAATGTTCATAGCAAATCATACAATATATTAAAATCAAGTGTTAATAAAATATTTAAACTAGACATCTTGCTAACTTGCCATGAACAACTAGGGCTATTTGGTAAAATTGCCACAAAATGCCAAAAAGTTGACATATTTTTCACCTTTTCTCTTTTTTAACTTTTTAGCTCTTTCCTTTTTTCCATTTTTTTTGTTTTTTTTGCTTTGTACTATAATCTATCTATTAAAAATTACTAAAACCAATCAGCTTAACTAATAACATTTATGGAAAAAAAATGTAACTACTAATAAAAATTTCAAAATAAACTTTTTAATAATCATACAATATATTAAAATCAAGTGTTAATAAAATGTTTAAACGTCCGGTCAAAAAAAAAGTTTAGACTAAACATCTTGCTAACTTGCCATGTGTACAACAACTAGGGAAATTTGGCAAAAATGCCAAAATTGGCAACTTTTTCACCTTTTCTCTTTTTTTAACTTTTCAGCTCTTTCATTTTTCCAATTTGTTTTTGTTTTTGTCCTTTGTACTATAATCTATCTATTAAAAGTTACCAAATCAAGTTAACTAATAACATTTGTAAAAAAAATGTAACTACAAACAAAAAATTTAAAATAACTTTTTTAATAGTTTAATAATCTATTTAAAATAATTAAATTAATATTAAATGATCTAACTTATCTATTTACTATAATCTACTAAAACTATTAAAATCAATCAATGTGACCACTAAGGAGCGTGCAACAAACTATATGCCTCGTTACCAAGGTACCAAACCTGCTTAGTGCAATTGAGGCCCTGAAAACTCCAATTTCATTGACTCCACAAGAAGATAAGTTAATGTGGCCAAATAGTAAAAGTGGTTGTTACTCAGTTAAGTCTGGATACAGATCACTTATTGAGCCTAATTCTACCAGTCATACCCCCCAAACCTCACTTTTACTATTTGGCCACATTAACTTATCTTCTTGTGTTAAATAATCTTTGTTCTTTGCTATTCCTTCTAACTTGGGCTTATATCAGAAACAAACTGGACTTGGGCCTCTGATGTAACTATGGTCAAAATGGGCTACCCCAGTTTGGACTTTGGGTAGCTTTTTTGATCCCCACAGTCACCGGTCATACCCCCCACTTAACAGTTTCTTTTTTCCAATTTTACCTTTCAAAAATATGCAAAACAGATTTATCTTTTAAATAGATAAATCCATTGTGAAAAAATTAGACAACAACTTCATATATTTGTTAGATAAATCTGTAGTGAAATATCCAAAACAGATTTACCTAACAAATAGATAAATTTGTTATCTAAAATTAACACAACAGATTTATCTATTAATTAGGTAAATCCATTTTGGATAAAAAGTATATAAAAACGGAACTATATAAATCCCATGTTTAATAATAGATACAAACATATTTATCTATAGAACTATATAAATCTGTTCTTTTATAAATTGCTGAGTTTATGCCCACTTTAGTTGGTTTCTCAGGTAACTGCATTTCTTTGCTAAGCTTTGAACTCATAGTCTAATTTTTCACAATGAATTTATCTATTTGAAAGATAAATCCGTTTTGAACATTTTCGAGGGATAAAATTTGTAAAAAATAATTGAGTGGGGGGTATAACTAGTGACTGTGGGGGTCTAAAAAAACTACCTTGGACTTTTATTTGCAATGTCATGTGAACTCGAGACCGGAGTTGTATGTATTCGGAATAGGCCCATACTTCTTACAACCCTCCCTTCTACTCACTTGACACCCCCAAAACTAGCGAAAAGATCAGAATGCAATTAATGAAACACGCACTTCCATTTTTTTCTTCAGAGATTTTGTTGGTTCGAAAGTTCCCCACCGAACCGGTTCAAAAGTTTACCACAGAGTGTTGTATCTTTACAGACACCCCCCTAATATTGAACTTACCAAGTTCGGAAGTTCACCACCGAACTGGTTCGAAACTTTGAGGCCGAACCATTTAGAGTATCAGAAGAAAAAAATAAGGGCATTTTGGGGATATTAGGGTGTTGGGGCTGTCCACTGACTAGGGAGGGGGTTGTATGAAATTGGGGCCTCGGATTTCATACAACCCCAACACCCTAATATCACCCAATTAAGTCAAGATTTAACACACACGAACGATGTCATTCGAGCTCGCTCGAAGCGCCTGTTCGAGCAGTGAAATTTCGTGAAAAAAGAGGTTTTACTTGCTGCTTTTAGTTTTTCACACTCTTATGGAGTGTGTTTAGAGTAGGAGGGGGCGTGGGAAAAGCAAGAGCCAATTCTGATATGTATTCTATTCAAAAACAAAAAAAAAGTTCTGATATCTATTGTCTATTTGTGTTGCGATCATCTATCTCATCACATGCTTGGCGTTGGCGCCATTCGCGGCCTATGTATGTCACTGTCAAGAATTCAGGTTAGCGTGTCTTTCCAGAACTCGCTGCCGTCCAATGCCAACAATGCATTGACATGATGTTTTAAGAACTAAGACTACACACTTAACATTTCTTGACCAAAATAACATTTGACCATTTGAATTTATGAAAGGATTGAAAGAATCATTTGGAAATAATCAGTTAAGTTTTCATGTAACAGAAGTGTGTAGGCTTTACCCGGTTACATATTAAAAGGGTAAAGACAGTTTGGAAAAATTGAGGATAAGAATGGCATACGAGGAGAATGAGAGCCAAAGCCAATCCAAAAATGAAAATGAGGGACATGGTACTTACCTTAAATGATTTTTGAGCGTCAAAAAAAGGACACCCATATGATATCCTTTTTTGTTTTTGGGTATAAACACGGTGTTTTTTTTTCCTACATAAAATTTAGGTGAGAAATGGTGTCCTAGTCTAAGGTAAGAAGACCTTCCAGTTCTTTGAGAACACTCAAAGGAAACTAGCAAGGATTTGAATCCACCTGTTACAATCTATTCTTTTAACAGGAACAGAATCGAATATAATGTTAATGCGACAAGAACGTAGAATGGATCTGGAAAATGAGAATTGAACTCAGGGTCCCTTTGATTGGCCTCTCGAGTGTCTTTATATATTACAAGGTACATCAATAGCAATAAATGTGATTAATGGTCGGGTCTACATTTACAAACAAATGGAGGGAAATCAAGGATTTCGTCTCTAATGTTGTTGACTGCCAATGCCATAATGACTGGTGAGTCTAGCAGTCCAAACGAGGTATTCGAGGACGACTAGTTAGCTTGCACTTGGTAACCTCTCCTTATCTGAGTAGGGCTGAGCGAATGTGTATACCGGCCGGTCCAGATGGAAACACCACCTCTCGAATACAAATAATGTTATGCTCCACCAGACAAATAAATGTTGAGATAATTTAATTGAACCTCATTTTTCGCATAATAATATTATACTAGTAGTATAATCCAACACCTTTTTTTTAATCATAATGTATAGCATGTTTCATTTGTCTGTGGAATCTAATTTATTTTCCTACTGCGATGCTTCCATTGAACATGATTATACTATAGTCAACATTATCAACTCTTCTCTATCATAAGAAATATATATATATTTGCTGAGTTTCAATTGAAGAATTACAAATCAAAAGAGGTTAAGTGGGAACAGATACTCAAAATGGGCTTAGGTGAATTACTAACAAACAGTAACTAAAAAAGGAAAGAGAGACAATTTCTTCTTTTTTCTTGGTGTGAAAAACAGAAGATAAGACCTGAAATCATAATAATAACTTGCCTAACAAAAAGCTTAACAACATAATCATAGATTATGACAGTAATATAGATACTGATTCTAATATTTGGGTCCCAATAACCCGACAATCAAAGCTGAAAGACCTTCTCTTTGGTTGTTGGTCACACTCACTTCCTCCAAATCCAACCACTCCACACCCATTCTCACTTAGTCACAAACAAACACAACACACTAACTCAAATCACATGTTTGCTGGACTATACAGTATATTTCTTAGTAATAATTCTAGAGTAAAAATAAACTAACTAACTCCTTTTGCATCAGGAAACAAAAGCTGAATGTCAAAAGGGGGAAAAATGCCAATTACCAATCACAAATTCTTCGTATCCTTCTCTAAATGAGTTAAATCTGGATATCTGTAATGCCCAACTCAACTAGCAAAATCTTTGAAACTGTTAGACCGAAAAACCATCACTTGATAAATTTGAGATCTTGCAGTTGTGTGTGTGAGCTTCAGATAGCATTTACCATTAAGTCTACGACAAAAAAAAAAAGAGTAAAATCCGGATAACTTATATGATCCTAGAACAAACAAACCACTATACAGATGCTAGATCAGATGAGTTGAGCTACATAATTATATCTTCTAACCTTAAAGTATCCTATGAAGTTGTTGTCACAAATACAGACATATAAAAATTAAAAACTATGTGGGTAAGTAATACCGACACTTCAGGTTAAAAACGTGTCTAATCTCGGTGTCTGTGTGCCGGTGAATTAATCTGACTTAGTAGTAGAAGTCAGTGAAGTACAACCCTTTGGTACTTGTTGTGTGAAGGAGAAGAATCAGACCCATCACAAAAGTTTCTTTTTTTACTTACTCTTCCACACTGAGAATTAGTATTACTAGTACTAATGTTGTTGGGGCTTCCAAAAACTGTGTCCTGTTGTTGGTGGAGAAAATGTGGTGGTGGTGGTGGCGGCGGCGAGGGTATGGTGACAGGAGGAATTTGAAAGGACTCAAGTGGTGGAGGAGGGTGTCTCCATTGAGGAAGTGGACCAGCAAGTAAAAGTGTTTGAAGAAGAGGACCAGCTTTCATTACAGCTTGTAAAAGTTTACCTTTTTCTGGTAATGGTTTATCTGGTGTTAGTTCAATATTCATTGAATTTGAATATTCTGGTGGTGGTGGTGGTTGAATACCTGGTGAGGAAACAATGCTTTCTTCACAATCTGAAGAGGAAAGAGAAAGAGCATTGTTGTTGTTGTTGTTGTTGTTGTTGTTTTCAATGCTAGAAATTCCAGAAAGTGGTCCTTGTTGTTGGAAAATGAGATTGTCTAAGAAAAGTCTTTGGTATTTCTCTTGTGCTTCATCTCTTTCACTTATGGTTTTGTTAAGTAGATCTTTTAGGTTTAGAAGCTGTTCATCTTTCTTTCTAAGTTCTTCTTCTGCTGCTCCTCTTGTTTGTTCTAGCTCTAGAGTTGTGTATACAAGACACTGCCTCAAATCCTCCATTGACTGTATGTACCAAAAATAATAATAATAATAATAAATTAGTCTTCAAATTCCAAACATTTTTTTATGAATGGAAAAAAATATATAGTTGAAGGATTGATTAGTTAAAAAAAGAAGGTACCTTTCCTTGGAAGAAGTAAGCCCAATTTAGAAGAGAGCTACTTTGATTGTTCATCTTGCATTAATAATATTTGAGAGGAAGAAAAGAGGAAAGGGAAAATGGAGGGAAGGGAAGTGGAAGAGAGGGAAAGTAGAAAGAAAGAGATAGGGGAATTTGTGTGGAGGTTTCAAGGTATTTTATAACAAGTAGTGGTCCAAGTTACTGTTGGTAATAGTTAGTGTGGTTTAATGGAGATAAAAGCAAAAAGCCTAAAATAGAATCCTAGTATACCGTGCTCCTTTATCTATTTTTATGAGTATGAATAATAAATAATGAGACTTTCTTTGTAACTGAAGAGTAAAGGGTTAACATAGTAGTAGTAGGGAGGGGGAAACAAAAATAAATCAGCAGTGAAAAGTGGGAACAAGTAAAGAAACATGTATTATCTTCGACAAAGTCATCTTCACGTTTGTTACTTTGCTTTTTCAGCCACTCCCACTAATGTTATTGATACTAAGCACTAAAAACACTTTTTTTTTAACTCCTGTTATATGATCAAGTCACAATATTAGTCTTCAAATTGTTTTAAGGTTCTTTGCTTGAACTTGAATGAGTCTCAATGAAAGAAGATGCAATTGTTTTTTCCTAATTTAAATAAAAAAGTAAGATTTTTTTATTTTAAATCCTACCTGGCAGTCCCGCGTGTCGTTCCACGTAGGATTAATTAATAAGTGACAAGTCAACAAAATGTTTGGAAAATGGGGAGACTAAATTCGTGAAAAAAATAGTTTGTGGACTAAAATCGTAAGTTGGTCATAATAGAGAGACCAAATCTGTAATTAAGCATTTTTTTTAATATATTCTCTATTTATAGATTGAAATTCAAACGAGTTCTACCCAATTATATAGATCTCATGTAAATTTGATGAAACTCATATCAATTTGAATCAGTTGAACGGTGTGTTGAAAAAAGTGTGTTTTTTGTTATTGTGTTATTGGTCTGTAGTTTTTATTGGCTTCTTCAATGACCGATCTACGTCGAAGAATTTGGTTAATGCGTGTCTTTCGGGCTTTGTCATTCAATATGGTTCTCCCTCCCATCAGAGTTTTTTTCACATTCAAGACTCAAACTTCAAGACTATGGAGTGAGATCCAAACTCGCCATGTTTCTGGATCATCCTTGTTGGTAAAAGAATATTTCTATTATTTTTCTATAAGAAAATACTATTGACATATAAAAACCCACCAAATAACAAAAATGAAAAGTTGAACGCGACATCTAACTTGAAAAGAAGGCCCACTATGCTCAAATCAAATTGTATTTATTGATTTCCCCTTTGAACACAATTTTTTCTGTTACATATATGATATATAATAACTACAAAATTGAAGGAATGAAAGTCTCGCGAGATATTTGAAGAATTGTAATCATATACCCTCAAGCAGTGCCTTAATGTTGTTCACTAACAACAAGTTCCAATGCGGCTTCATGATTGTGGTACAAAACATGTGGCCAAAGGAGGGAGAAGTGGTTTAGGTACGCGACCTACTCGTGTGGAATGTCTCGGCTATTTGGGCGAGTAGGGATGTCCTCGAGTCTTGCCCGAGGCAAGTTTCAATTTGTTTACTAAGGTGGGATTCATTTTGTGGTTTCCTTGATTGGACATACAAGCCTTTTGTAATTTTGTTGTTAGTAACCTGCCCATTTTGTACTTTGTGAAGTTTAAATATGAATCTAAGTTCTTATCGCTATGTTCCTATGAACTTGTTATTTTTTTGATTTGCTAAGCTGCTTTTGTGAAGGTCTTATGATGCTTAAGAGATTATTTGATACTTTGCATAAAAGTATTACGTATCTGCTCGTGCCTCATCGATGTTTGATCACTTAACGTGTATGCCTTTTATCATAAAGGTCTTGCGTAGTCGCCCCTTTAACACAATTTCCCCCTAACATAAGGGTCTTGCATAGTCATCGTTTTAATTCAATTTCCCTTTAATATAAGGGTCTTACATTGTTGCTCCTTAAACGTAATTGCCTTTAACATAAGGATCTTACATAATCGCCCTTTTAAAGTTATTTTATTTTATCCAATCTCCTTTGTTATGTACTCGCATTTATTCGTTTACGACAAAATGAAGTCTCCCTTTATCATTTAAGGTCTTTAAGTGACTTCCCTTTATGAACTTCATTCTCACGTAGTCGTCCTTTTTGAATTAGGGTCTTACATAATGGCTGCCCTTTATGAACTTAGGATATTACTAGTCGCCCTTTTTGAATTATCTTACATAGGCGCTCTATTGAATAAATGTCTTCAGGTCTACTGCCATTTATTAAGGGTCTTAAGTAGTCACCCCGCAGAATCAAATGTCTTCAGGTTAATTTATTGCCCTTCAAAAAGGGCAGTATACTTGAAGACCCTGATTCAAACTGATTACAACATTGTGAGTCTTAATTTGTTGAATTAGTGTCTTCAGGCATACTGGTGAATTAGTGTTGTAATCTGTTGAATTAGTGTCTTCAAGTATATTGTCATTTATTAAAGGTCTTAAGTTGCACAATGTTGTAATCAGCTTGATTACTGAAAGAATCCTTTTGGCCAGAGTGTAGTAGAGACGATCGCTCTAAAAGCATAAACATCCGTCTCCTTTACATAACATTGTAGTAGAAACAAACCTCTTTTTTTTTTTTTGTCTTAATCATAAGCGAGATTATTATTTCCACACATCCTAAAGGGTGATCCCATCTGAAACCAATTAAACTAGTTTTACACATAAATAGATTTTTTGTCCCTACGAATATAGAGATTTTCGCTTTTAGTAATTGCGAAAACATTTTACTTATATTAATCCCTTACATTGTCTCACTCTTTAGTTTTAGTCTTGCAAAATTTTCCCCAAATATACACGTCATCTCATTAAACAAACTTTACACCCACTTTACATCACAGTTAAATTATTAAAAAGAATGTCACTTGAGTTAAATTGAATTGTATTACAGTTTCAACATTTGTGTTTGTCAACGAAAACTTCCAACATGAACTCGCGTTGGTCAAATAAATTTTCAATTAGGTAGGATTATTTTAACTTATGCTTAGAGCTTCGAGAGAATTTTTGTTTGATTGTTTAAAGTTTCCCGTTGAAAAAAACCCATTCGCCGGTTGCCCCATATTCTTTCACCCTTGGAATGACTTTGATTTTTCTATTAAATTATAAGAAGTTTACTATCTAGAACTAGGTATTTCAACTTTGATTATTTATTTAATAAAAAGGGTATTTCAAATTTAACTATTTATCTACCTACCCTTTGTGTTTTTTTGAGAAAAAATTGTTAATTAGGTTATGGCCTATGAGATACTTTAGGATACGTTTGATTAGGTCTACAGTTATTTAAAAAACTGGAAAGCCTTTTATAATTTTTAAGAGCTTTACTTTTCCCACACCCTCCTACTGAAAATGGATCTCTTCTTAGCAGGGGAGCGTGAGAGTGCGATTAGTGTAAATATAGACTTTTGAAGTCGGTTCGTTTATAAAAACGATGTTAAATATCTCTTACACAGAGATATTTAACATCGGCTTTTGCAAACTAACCGACTTCAAAAGTCTATATTTACACTAATCGCACTCACTCTCACGCCTCCCGCGTAACTTCAGAGGATCCCTTCCTCCTACTCCAAACACACCCCTTACCCTACACATTTACCAAACTAACCCCACTTAAAATTCAATTCCCCTACTACCCTCTCCCTCTTCTTTCTCCTACAACAAACACCTCCCTCTCCAACACCCAAACCTCCCCTCTCTCCACTCCAAAACCCATCCATCCTCACCTTCATCATTCACTCCCATTCAACTACCCAACATTGGCAACTAGCTCAAGGTAATAACCCTACCAAACTTTTTCATTTTAGTTCTGCTTTTGAGTTTTTACACCATTTTTTCTCGCAAACGCTTCGGTTCGAGCAGGTCGTTCGAACATGTTCGCATGAACGTGTTCGAACAGGTGTTAGCTGGGATGTGAATTTGCTTTGTTCGAATAGCCTCATTCGAGCTCTGTTAGCATAAGGCCGTTCGAACAGGCGTATGACAAAGAATCGATAAGTTTCAACTTTTCGTGCGAGTTTTTGTTGGTTAAATGGAAGAAAATGAGGGTGCATCTGGAGCAGTTGAGTTGTCAATTAGCAGCTGAGATGTCAACTGTCGCAGTTGACATGTCAACTGTCGCAGTTGACATGTCAACTGTCGCAGTTGACATGTCAACTGTCGCAGTTGACATGTCAACTGACGTTGTCGAATCCCAAGACTTTACTAGTTCGTTCCAAACTGATACGGTAAGAATGACTATACCGGATATGGGGTATCTAATCAGTAACAAGTACAAAGTCGTTCTGACTTGTTGGTCACCTAATTGTTGTTACACAATTTTTCCCTTCAATGTTGTGCCATTCAGAAGTGACCGACAGTTCAACATCCTTTTGGTACCAGAACACAAACACTTTGTACTGGTAAAGTGTCTTCTATTTAGATTCAGTGTAGTCATTCCAAAACATTACATAACATTATGTTTTTTGTTGTCTTTTTGAAGATCTTTATGAAGCCTGGAAGTCCAATGCCCCTGCCGGATTTGATGTGGAATACTAATAGGGCACCCATAGCAAAGGGTTGGGACTCGCTTTTTATTAGCCGCGTGCAAAAGTGGAAGTGTTTGCTCTTACAATCACAACCCCCCATCCCTTTCCTTGTGTAGATTTAAGTAAAGATACTGATGGTAGTCAATGTTAAGTTAGATTTATAATTTTGGTACACAACGTTGTATATGACTATTGGTAGGCAACTTTTGAAATCAAAAAAACTGTGTTTCTGTTTCTGTTTCTGGTTTTTAAGTTTCTATTTCTGTATAACATTAGTTCGAATGATACCATTCGAACACCTGTTCGAACACAAACCTTCGAACATGTTCGAATAAAGCCATTCGAGGCAGCAATAACACACACTGTAACCAACAGTTGACAATATTCCTTAACACACATGAGTTCTTTCGAACAGGTTCGAACGATGTCGTTCGAACAACAAAAATTCCTTAACACGGACAAGGTTGTTCGAACCTGTTCGCACAATGTCGTTCGAACAGTCACTTAAACCACGCTACACGAGCGTCCCACGCGAGGTCATTTTTGGAAAAAAAAAGTTTAGGGGTGTGCGATGAGTAGGAGGGGGTGTGGGAAAAGCAAAAGCCTTTTTTTAAAGAGAAATGATGGTTAGTATGAATACGAATCGTACGGACAGGCATATGTGTTGGGTGATTTGGGTTTTTATCTCTCCAGTCTTGTTTTTCTCTCCGGCGTTGTGTTATTCTGACATTTCATCTGTCACAGGTCGTACCAAATAGCAGTATTTTTTAAAATAAATTATTTTTCTTAAAACTGTAACCGAACAAACCCTAATTATTCCTTTTTTTGGGTATTTTAAAAAATATTCTTTAGTTTTAACTTCAATGTTTTAACAACATAACATTTCAAAAATAGAAAATACAACTATTTAATGAAAAATTAAATACTTTTTTATACATTAATGATTAATAAATCGATTAGAAAGTCCAAGGATTGAACTAGGCGCCTTGAACCCATGAAGCAACACAATTTTCATATTGATAAGAGGCTTTGGACTCCTCGTCCTCTTGGCTCGCTTAGTTGCTTGTGATGGCTCTGTTGCTGACGGTGGAACTTTTGCAGGATGTGGTCGGGTGACTAGAAGTGACAAAGGTGCCATTTTATTGGCTTTCTCCCATAAATTGGAGGATTGTCCAACTCAAAAGCTGAACTTTGAGGCCTCTATCATAGCCTCTGCATTGCGTGTGGGAATGACTACGATCTTCACAAGCGAACTCAATTATGCTATCAATCAAATAAAAAAATAGACCCGGATACAATCAATCCAAGAGGAATGAAGTTTGTGAATTTTAAGCATAAAATAAAAAGAAATCCTAAGTAAAGTAAATAAAAGACAAGAGTAAAACACTCAAATTGTCAAAAGAACTTTAACATTAATCAAATTTGAAATACAAAAGAAAATGGCAAGAACATACATTTTTCACCACAATTGCCAAGGATCATGTGTAATAGAATGTGTTAGGTGTGTGTAGGTTACTGAATGTTATGAATTCAGCTTCTAGTGCTATGTACTTTCTCTTATTTAAAGAGTTTACAAATGATAACTAGCTACTTGCAGGGTGGACACATGTCCATTCGAAATAAATAAATAACTAACTAACTAATCATTTTCCAATGATTGGTGATGATCTGTTGCCACCTCATTCTAATTGCATTAGATGCTTTCCACTTATCTAAAAGCCTCAGGCAACTTCTACAAACCGCTACTTAATGTCTTCTAAGATTTCCGCGCCTCAGTCCTTGATTTCAAGACTTAGCTTGAGTCACGTGCCTTCAAACCTTTTCTAAGACAACCTCGAACCGTTGCCGCCTTCAAAAACTTCTTATTAAACAAACTTTTTGCTCGAGACTTTTTCTCTAACTAACTCACATAAGTCACAATATAAAGTCATTAGTAAGGTAGGTTTATTTATTATTATTATTATTATTATTATTATTATTATTATTATATTGCAAGTAGGCACAATATCTAGATACTTATAATGTTTTGTGGTGATTTGGAGGGAAGAAAATAGGAATTAATTGAAGAGATGTGAAAATGTGATTTTTATTCTCTCCACTAACAATTTTAAGTTAACTATATGATGATTAATAATTACCATTACAAAAAGTCTTTCTTAATATTATTATTTATTTTTTCTACAAAAAATTTAGCCGAGTTAGATTTCAGAGGCTTACTAGGGTTAGGGAATGCCTTAAAGCTCTTTGAGCGCTTACAAATATACATACACATTACCCACCAACAAAACTCTCACTTCAACAGGATTCAAACTCATGTCTTGTCAGATGTGTGTTGGATCCTTACCAACTAAACCAATCAAAATTCTTAATTACTTAAACAACGTACACTATTATTATCTTACCTTAGGTACTACCATTTCTCGAAAGGATTTATCATCCACATGGCTAATTTATGTCTGAGGCTGAATTCATCTCAGTGATAGAATATTGGTTATAGACACCTAATTGTCGGGTTCGATCCTCCCAGATGTCAATTCCTTGTTTTATCGTTTGTGTGTGTTGAGTTTTCTTATGTAAAACATGCCTAGGTTTTTGATGATTGTAATTAATAAATAAACCTTTTAATGTCTTGATATACATATATTTTGATTTTTTCTTTCTTTTTAAGAAAAGCATATAACGGTTTTCTTAGCATGTCTTTTTTGACAAACCGAGTAAATCAAACAAAATATGTAAATTATCAAACATCGATCTCATGATGCACTCATCTTTGACTTAAATTCAATTAAACATCGCTAGCAGACTGCCTCAAATTAGTTTTATTGGTCAGAGAAAGGAGCTGGTAACCAAATTTTCCCAAAAATATATTTGCCCAAAAAGGTGATGGACCCCTTAATTTGAAACTATGTAAAGTCCTATAGAAAGGAAAAGCTTCCATGTGACTTACATAAGACCCTAGCTGAAGTTTGTAGGAACATTAATGACATTTTGATTAAGTTAACTAGGGTGACTCATATCTTATGAATATATCTATACCCTCTGTAAAATAAGACACGTGTACGGTAATCAACCTTGAAGACAACTAACTAGCACATGTTTAATCATTTACAATGTGGCCGGTAAACATATGATGAGGGGATATACATAACACTAGTTAATTCATTGATATTATCAATTAGTTTTTTAAACAACCTACTAGTCAAATAATCCCTCCAATTCGTATTATAAAAAAATAGAATGACTTCTTTTTTTAGCTTAGTGGTCTTCTACCTCGAACCATTGTGCAAGGGAAATGAGCCTTGACTAATCTGACATTCGTTCGGGAAGTGAGTAAAGTCTAACTTAAATTTGTTCTATTATCGGAAATCGAACTCGAGTACTAGCCAAGTTCATCTCTTTAAATGAAATGCGTTAACCACTTGCACTTAACCTTTGAGTTAGTCTGGTCTCCTTTTTTATCCTAAATATAAGAAAAGTACATTTTTTTAAATATATATATATATATATATATATATATATTAAATGCTAGATTTATATTATGTATTAATAATTAGTTACAAGTCATCATTTTTAACCATTTCACAGTAGGTGCACTTTTGAAAAATAAAATAAAACCTTTAAGAGTATTACTTAAAATTAGCTTATTTTTTTATAAGCAAATTAAAATTAGCTTATATGATTATGATTATGATTATGAAGTTAGCTTATAATTAAAATTAAAATTAGCTTATGACTATGATGTTTTTCTTAATCTATATGTGCATTATTGTTTTGTTTCTTATAATGTGAACATGGGGAGTATATATATATATATATATATATATATATATATATATATATATATATATATATATAAAAATAGAGTACTACTCTGCACTCAATTATAAGCAAACAAAGGTCTAAATTAGCTGGACTTAAATATAAGAAAATATCAACTAAACTATCCTTTTAAATGTTATTATTCAATAAGTACCGTTAAATTAAATCATTAATATTGGGAAGAGAGGATCGTTATAATTAGGGATAGTTTTTTTTCTGTAAATTATGTATTTAATTTCTTACCCAAAATATAGAAATTCATAATTATAGGGCATCTTCATTTCAGTAAAAAATAAAATAACATGAAAGGTTACATTAATATAGTTTTGTTTTGGGTGTATAAAATATAGAAATGCATAATTATAGTAACTCCATAGGTATTTTTGCTTTTCTCTTATCAAAAAACATAAAACTCTTACCAAAAACTATGTATTTTGGCTTTTAATTGATTTTTGGAGAAAGTATATATTTTTCAAACATGTGCAACCTTACACATGTTAAGCTTCATTAAATATTTTTTTATTAACTACCAATTTTTATTGGGTAGGAAGGGGGAGATTACATGAAGAAAATACAGAAAAATTATGAATTAATAAATAAAAATATTAATATTTAATATATATTGGATACATTAATTATTTAATGAACCTAAAACTACATATTTTTCTTAAAATAGGACCAGAGTAGTATGTGGCAAAAATAGTATATATCATTGTTTTCTACTTCCAAGAAAGTGAGTGGTAAATCCAAATGGATAATACAAAGGTCAAACCAAAAGGAATAAAATGGGACGCCGCATCTTTATGTCTTATCTTAATTTTGATTATTATCTTTCTGCAAATTGGTTTTAACTTTCTCTAAATTACTACATGATCAAGTGCGCCAATCAATGTTTAATAAGCGGCAGATTGAAGCATCTAGTGATAGCACAAAGGACATGAAGATGCCAGACAAGAATGACCTTAACTTATGTTTTTAAGACTTTCTTGCTATGATGCTCATAATAACTCATTGGTGAATAAATAGTGAGATTGATTTCTCCTAGTTTTTTTCTTCTTTATAAAGTGATTATTTGAAGGGTTAAAGAATTTGAGGATATAGGCTCTGTTTGATAAAAAGTAGCGGATAAATAATAAACTAAAGAGATAATGGATGAGTTAATTGATAAAGAATTGATGTGTTTGATAAAACTAGCAGTTGAACTACTTGATAAAGGTAAAATGACATTAAAAGATATATTTATTTAATTCATGATTACATTTATTTAATAAGGATAGATTATGGCCTTGATTAATTAGTGTGTGGCATGTGTTATCATACACCTTAATTAGAGTTATCATACATCTTAATTAGCAGGCGTGAAAGGCCATTTTCCTACTTGTATCTATATATTTTCGTATAATCCAAGTTTCTTATTTCATATTTTTATATTTGCTACTCAATTGACTTCAAAAATAAATAAATTATGGTACTCAATTTTGCTCTTTTTTTTGACTTCATTCAATTTTGATCTTAAACAATGTGGATAAGTGGAAATGCACTATTGTAGTGACTGTTTTTCAAAGTCATATAATTGTATGTCTTGGGCATGTTATGAAACCATAATTTAAATGGTGATAGACATAGCATGATACTGGCAATTATTATAATTAATCAACCGAATAACGGAAAGGCAAGCCATTGTATCTTCTTGTTATGCAGAATATAAAGGTGTGTTTAGTATCACTTTGTGGGAAGCTTTCAACCTCTTTTAGAACACTTTTAAGATGATGTTTAGGATATAAATTAACATGTTTGGATCTTTTAAAATGATGTTTAGGATATAAAATAACATGTTTGGATGCGTTATTGTGTAGAAGTGGAGAGACCAACTCTTTAGTAAGTTAGGGATTTGGTGTAAGAGTGAAGTCTCTTCCTCCTTGTGAGGAAGCCCCTCTTAAGTAAGGTTTTCCAATGGGCCCCTTACTGATTAAGCATGTGCTGGACAAGATATAGATCCATTTAACGGGAAACTTAGCTATGTTAGTATAGATGACGAGGCATTTGACTACCTTAAGAGAGTCAACTCGTAATGGAAAACTTGGGCTTTGTGTATCAAACAGTCAACTCATAACTAGTATGGATAAAGGGAATTCGACTATTTAATTAAAACATAGCATTGCAATGGTCCAAATGGATGTTGTACGTGATGAGATCTCTTCCCAGCGTTCTGAATGTCAAAGTGAACGGCAGGAGTAACTATGACTCTTTTAAGGTGGCCAAATTTTTTGTCGTCTGAACTAACATAACTATGTCTCTCGTTAAAGGGCCCAAATAACTTGGGTCCACCTTGTCCAGCACATCTAGCCCAATCAGTAATGGGTCCACTGGAAAACCCTACTTAAGGGGCTTCCTCACAAGGAGGAAAAGACTTTACTCTTACAACAAAACCCTAGCTTGCTAAGGAGTCAATCTCTTCACTTCTATGCAAGAACATGATGTATTTTTTTTATCAATTGCGATGTTATATTTAGATGGGCATTACATTTTTAAGACAAAATATTCCTTACGTTTGAAGTGAGAAAATACAATTTTTTTTGACTAATTTAAACTAAATGAAAAATAAACACCACACTTTACATGATTAACCATTTTTAAACCTGAGAGCGAGCATCTCATGTCACTGAAATTGTAAATTTTATCATAAGTTAAAAATATTTTTAGTCCCTATAAAATTTTACAATTTCGTTTTTAGTCCCTATAAAATTTTTCATCAAATTTTAGTCCCTATAAAATTTTACAATTTCGTTTTTAGTACTCCCTATAAAATGCCAACTTATGTATACCCATTGAATTTTTAAGTGATGATTTTCATACATGTTAAGGACATTATAAACATCTATCCGACAAAAACTTTGAATTTTATAACAAGGGGTGGATTAAATATTAATTTTTTAAGCGCAAAAAATTCAAGAAACAAATTAAAGGAAATATTAATCTAGAAATCCAATTTTGAACTTATTATTTGTGAGAGATTTTTTTAATATCCTTAACGTGTATGCAAAATATCATTCAAAATTCTAAAGATATACACGAGTATTCATGATTTTACATTTTATAGGGACTAAAAGTAAAATTATGAAATTTTGTAGGGACTACAAGTTGAGGAAAATTTTTATAGGGACTAAAACAAAATAGCGATTGTCAAAAAAAAAAGCTAAATTTTATAGGGACTAAAAATATATTTAACCCTTAAAATAATTGCCCAGTACTCTAATACCAAAAGAAATTACTACTCTGCTAATTAATTATATAATTTCTCAAACTTATGCTTTGTGGGAGTGGGGGGACCAAATTCAACTTATAGCCCTACATATTGTTAGTTTGTGGTGCCCCTCTTCAGTTACCAAATATATAATACAATACTATGTTGGAGCAATGGCTATAACAATTATCCGGTTTGCAAATTGGAGTGCAATATTCTAGTTAAACTATGAGATTTAATGAGTATGAACCCTCAATAAGCCTACAAGTATTCCAATATGCTTTCAAAAATGGGAATCAAAACAACAAAATTACAGATAAGGGTTCTCCCATTTCATTTGGGTAATTGCTATTTGAGATATTCTTAGCAGTAGTACTTTTTGTTGGACACAAACACGTGAGAGGTGAGTGGTTATTTCATTGCTTTGGCATCTATGTCTTGTCTTAGGAGTGAAATCTACTCCATCTCCTTGTCAGTTATTTTGTTTTCATTAAGGAATAAAAAGAAGGAAACAAACCGTAGATACTTTCGAATCTTTTTTATATTTTTTTAAAAAAAAAACAAATAGGATATTGATTTTTTAAAGCAGTAGGTTTGGAAAAAAATAGTTGAGGAAAACTGAGCTCCCCTAATATGCTCCATTTGAGAGTTTGAGGGGAAGGGCTTTGAGAGAGGAGATGAGAGGGAAAGGGAGATAATTTTTTCACTTTGAGATAGTAAACTTTTAGGGACTTCGTTTGCAACTCAACTATAACATGTAAGTTATGAAAAAATAATAAATGCGAGGACTTCGTTGATAATTAAATAATAAATATTAAGTATATGTAAGTTGATGTGAGGACTTATGGGGAGTAATTTTCACATCTCCTCAAACCCTAAAAATATACTATCTCAAAGTGAAAAAATTATCAACGAAAGGGAGTAATAAATATTATTAAGTGTGTGCTAGATAATTTCCACACTTATGGGGAGTAATTTTAACTCAACTATAACATGTAAGTTGATGTGAGGACTTCGTTGATAAATAATAAATATTAAGTATATGTAAATTGTTTTTGACTATAGACTTTCTCTATCTATAGTAAATATTGAGTAAATAAAACTATAGTAAGTCTCGAGACTCAACTCACATAAAATTTTTTATTAAGAAGAACGGTGGAATATACATTTGATTAATTTCGAAGAGATTAAGACTCTGTTTAGACCACTAGCTTAAAGCAAATGAGTCTTTTGTATGTATTTGGAAACAATAGCTTATAGTGCTTTTTAGTAGTTTATACCGTTTTCTGTTTGGGCTTATAGCTTATAGTGTTTTATTTTTCTCTCATTCTTATCCTTGTTTCTTTAATTAAATTCCCCATTTGTCCCCCCATTGAATGGATATTCTCTCTCATATTTGAATATTAATTACAAATATCTATTTATGACATTATATATATATAAGCTTAGTTTAATCGCTAATTTTATTAAACACTTTAAATTTAATCTGATAGCTTATTTGCTATCAAGTTATCCGCTATAAACTAACTTAACTCCTTATCCACTACTTTTTACATAGAGACCCTAATAGGCTAATACATAAAAAGAAAAATACATAAAATGAACCCAATGGATTTGGCCTAGTGGAAGCGGGCTATGGTCCGTAAGGTTCGACTCGGTTTGCTCCCGGGTTCGATCCTCACGAAAAGTATTTCCTTGGAGAGATGAGATCACCGCTGCGCTTCTCTCTCGCCGCACAAGCTTCCTCCACAGTTTTTAATCTCAAAAAAAAATGCTTTAAGTCCACCATAGTGGGGTATTAACGGGTAACAATTGTCGGAAAAGAAGGAGGAGAATCATGGATGCCAACTTTGTTTAAACCGCGTGTGATCCATTAGCATCACCAAGAACATATATAAGCATAATAATAAACTAAAAAAATGGGTCTCTCTTATAGACAGCCCTTTTTTTTTATTGAAGTCTTTAGGTGGGTCGTCAATTCCATTCCAACCATATCGTGGTTTATAGATCTTTGGAATCTCAACCGCCGTTACAAAAGTTGGGGACCATTTCTCCAAAGTTTATGTTAGATTCTTTAACAAAAATATATTACATTCATGCTACTTTATTTTATGTTTAGGGTGTGTTTGGTGGTCGATAAGATAGAGACAACATATAATATGAAGTATGATAGCGATAGATAGGATAGTTTCAAGCAATTTGAAGGTCTTGTTCAAATCTTAAAAATTAGTCTCTAATTATACTTTTATCAAATGAATCAAGAAAATTGGGTCTCTAATTGTACTTTTATCAAATAAATCACCAAAAACTCAAACTACTTTATTTAAATTGCAAATAACATCTCAATATAAGTTCAAACTATTTACACTTTTATCAAATATATATACTAATTTGGGGGCTAAAAATGGTATTGGATCCAGGGGTCTCAGTGCACTAAACACACTGCACGCCTATTAGACGGCTCTTAGAGGCGTTAGCGGACCCAGACATGGGTTAGGGTGTTCAAAAAATTCATTATCAAAAATTTTGGTTCTTAGGATTGTTTCAATTTTTCCCAAATATCCTCATTAATTTACTAAAATTAAGGAATTAAGTTATCTAAACTCCAAATTCATTTATGAATACATCGTCAACTTAGCCTCTAAGTTTATTCACCATTTTCTATTTAAGTCTTAATTACAGTATATGAAAATAAAAAGTAGTCCGTAAAAGTATGTAATATCGGTAAAAGTACTTCCTAAAATTTAATAAATAGTCCATTCTGGAGATCAATAAGACAAATTTATTAAAAATTGGGTGCAAATTTAAAATTTCATGGGATTCAAAAACATTTTATATAGGGTTACTAGTACACAATTTGTTTTATTCAGAGGGTTCAATTGAACCCCCTGAATACTACATAGGTCCGCCACTGCTTGGAGATAGGATATGATAGAGAGATGATAGCACTAGCATATCATGTTTTGATATGCAACACCTAATAAGATATAAGATTCTCTTCTTGGAGATAGGATATGATAGAGAGATGATATATTATTCTCTTCTTGTCAAAAAAAATATTATTATTCTCTTTTTAAGGTACATATATGTTATTCTCTTATATATTTTAGATAAGCTCTTAAATAATGATATGATATGTATATATTATATGTTAATGACAAAACTACGCTCATTTGTTGAAAAATTAAATTAAATTTCTATCTTTATACATTTTTGATAATAAACTTAGTTTTTAATATTTATTTTAATTTTTCAAATTTTCAGTAGATTTTTTAATCTTTAGATTGTATAAAATTACCCTTCTCATAAAACATACATCATTTTTAAAATTAGGTACTAATATTTTAAATTTTTACTTTTTTTTTATCAATAATAAGAAAATAAAAACAACGGAAAAACCCAATTAGGGTCTTAATCTAGCAATTCCTACAGCATCGGCAAGCAGAGATGAAGAAATAGCTGATGGACAATTATTCCACAAATAAACTTCATGCTCCATAGATGAGCCTTGCTTTGCCAGGCAATCCGCACAAAAGTTACCCCCGCCAAAAAGAATGTTGAAAGATGAGCTACCAACCACGTTCCAAAATGAAAGAATGTGATCGATAATAGGCGCATGAGGGTGAGAAGTAGAAACTCCTCGTTGATGAACTTCGGAGCGATCAATGAATTAGTCTCGCAAACCAATTTCTGGTACCCATTTTGTTGAGCAATATTGAGTGCCCAAGAAATTGGTTGTAATTCAAGATTTATGTATCCACAACCACCGGAGAATCCAATAATCCGATTCTGCTTGTGGTCCCTGAAGAACCTCTCTCAGAACCGAGCGGCTAGGGTTTCAAAAGAGCTACCATCAACATTGAGCTTGATGAAGTTTTCCGGGAGGCTTCCAAGAGACAAGGTGAGGTTCCTTGCAAAACAAAGTGGTAAGAACGCCTCGCACATAGCATCCAATAGAGAATGAATACAATCGACTACTCGCGCTGTTTCCCGTATATGATGTCCGAGAAAATTCTTCATTCCTAGACCTCCAAAGCATCCAGCAAGTAACAATAAACATAATACCATAATTGTTTGTTGCATTTGTTTCAAACAAGAGGCAAGGATCATCAGAGTTGAAATCTTGCAAATTAGAAAAACCAAGGAGACGCCAAATAGGATGGGACCGGTCGCAGTCTCTTAAGGCGTGGAGACAATATAGATTTCATATTTTTATATTTTAAAATATATTTTAGAATGGTAAATGAAAAAATTATTTTCTTATCATATCTTGTTGGTTTCTAACACAGCTCAAACTCAAGATAAAATTTTAACTAGAGAGACGATATAAGTCACAGGACTAATTTATCATATCATGCTAGATTTTGTGGCCAGACAAAGGATATGACAGATTTATGATATCTTGTCTTCTTATCTTGACCATCAAACGAGCCCTTAAGGTTTTGACTCACATATTAATAGTAATCCAAAATTTATAATAATTATCTAATACTTTACTAATATGCTCATTGTTATTTCATCTCTCTCTCTTGATAATTAAATATTGAAAGAATAAATCTACATTAATGCTTCAGGGGTATGATTGTTACCATGTTGTTATTGTTAATTTAGTATTTGTCACGTCTATTGTTAGATGAATATTTGCCACTTGTTTATTGTTATTTGAATATTTTTCATACTGTTTAGTATTATATAATAGTATATTGTTAATTTAATACTGAGAAAAACTGCAATATCAATAGGAAATCTGGAAACTCTAACTCATTTAAGTAAGGTACCCTAGTACCGAACTAGTTCGGTATTATGGTACTGTACCTATGCAAACAATCAAACAAAACATCTAGTACCTTAGTATCGAACATGTTTGTATAAAAGTACCGAACTAGCTAAGGTACCGGTCAAATTAAAATGCGGTGTGGGGTGGGTTTGGGAGTGTGGAAGGATGGAGGGTATTTTTGGGATTTTAAAAAATGAGGGGAGAAGGGTGGGAGAATAGTGGGGGGTGTTTCATAAAAAAAAAGTCCAACTAAAATCTCAAAATATAGGTCTTGCCATAGCCTATTAAAGATCAAAACTCGATGGGCTTAGTTCAACTAAAGGGTTTTGCTTTTCCCACACTCCTACCTACTCAGTGCACACCCCCAAACTTAAAATATTTCAAAATTACCCTCACCTGGAAACCTCCCTACGCAGTGTTTTTGACGGGTTCGGACGCGGGCAACCGAACCCGTTCGAACACCACCGTCTGAACACTTCTTAATATTTATGAAAGGTTCTTCATTTTTGTCAGAGAAAAGATCAACACATTGATTCTTTTCTTAAGAAAGATGGGTTGTGTTGCTTCCAAACTAGAGGAAGAAGAAGTTGTAGCTATTTGTAGAGAGAGAAAGAGGCAGTTAAAGCTAGAAGTAAAGAAAAGATATGCACTTGCTGAAGCTCATTGTAAGTATTTTCACTCTTTGAATGTTGTAGATGTAGGTATTAAACTCTTTGTTGCTCGCCATTCTTCACCTTCATCACCTTACCTCATAACTTTCCCTCCTCCTTCTCCTTCTCCTTCTCCTTCAACTCAAAATGTTATTTCAACCCTATGTTCCTTCAACTTACACCATCTGAGACTAAACATGAATCCATTGCTTGTAACTATTGCATTGCTTCAGTAACCTCAGAACCTTGCATGATTTGAACTATTCGGATGGTGGTGTCCGAACTGGTTCGGATGGGTCCATCCGAACCAGTTAATTTTCACACAACGAGGGTGTGTGTCAAAAATTTAACACACTCGGATGACTTTGTTCGATCTGGTTCGGATGCTCGTGTCCGAACTGGTGAAATTTTTTGAAAAAAAAAAGACACTTTGGCCATTTCATTAATGCCCTTTTGGTCTTTTTTCATGATTATGGGTGTGTGTTTGAGTAGGATGGGGAGTGGAGAAAGTAATGCCCCAACTAAAATGAATTTTTTTTTTGGTCAACAACTAAAATGAACTTGATAGGCTGACGGCTTACCTAAAGGTGTGATTGGACCAAAAAAGTACATGTTGAAAATTATTAAATACACCACCAGGATTTTTAGCATCTACTTCCCAATCTTTCTTCTACTTTCCCCCATTCTTATCTCCTCCAGAAATAACTTCTTACACCAAATTTATTTTAGAGGACTTTATATAAAAATAGAGGAGTATATTCTTTTTCCTTCTAGATGTTTTTTTCTCTAAAAAGAGTTTTGTACTAGAAGGTTTAATGAGACTTCTTTCTTTAAAAAACAAAACAAAACAGCTTTTCAAGAAATGAGTACTCTTGTACATTGAATCTTCTAACGTATTTCAAATAAAGATCCCTATTACTTATATAGCATAGATGTCTATTAGAACTACTTGTTCTATTTCCCTTGTTTATATTCCTTTTTCTTCTTTTCCCGTTTGTAGTTGAAACTTGACTCTAACATGATTCAATTATGATTAGTTTTGGCAGTTGTTTTTATTCACTATTAGCTTAGTTATATTGTGTTACATACTGTTTTAATGACCAGCTAATCCTACTCTACATATTCAACAATTAGACTTGTAGAATAATGATATACAATTGGCTTTGTTGATTGTACGATTCCCCAACCATGTTGCTTCTCTCCACCTTCTCTGGTTTCGCAACAACATTGTGGTTGCTGAACTCGATTTCTAAAGAACACCACGAGCGTCGCCTATGTGCAAACTAGAGCTGTAAAATTGGCCCACTCAGCCTGACCTGTTGCAATGGGCCAAAACGTAAAAGTGGGTTGGTCTAGAATGGGTTGCGTGTTTGAAGCCGAACCTAACCCAAAATACGAAGCTAGCAGCTCGGCCAATCCTACTTTTTTAACAAAGAAAGGAAACTACAATAAGTAATTAAAAAAGCATAAAAAAAATGGGTCTAGTCTAGTCCATGGGCCAATTATTGTAGGCTGAAACACCCTTTTTTTATGGGCCTCTATTTAGGATTCCTAAAACACCGAGCCATCAAATTGTCTGGCAGGGACAAAATTGACACATCTAGCGCAAAATTCATCATTTAACTGGTTGGATCTTCATCCAATGCTAGGGTAACTCGTTTGTTTCTTTGTTTGCAATTTCATGATGTAGCATTATTACAGCTGAATTTTATTTCTTTAATGTGCGTGTACATTGTAGAATAAATAAGGCTTGTAATTTTGAGTCTGTAATTGGGCCTTCCTTTGTATTGGGCCTTGTGTTTCTCGGCCCAGTTTAGTTCTAAGCTTTTGTACAAATACTCTTGTAATATTGATTACTCAATCAATGCAATTTTTCAGTTGTAACAAACTTTCCCTTTCTGTTATTCTCTACAATTGGCATCAGAGCCCCACGACGGGGCCTGGTCGTACACCACCGCGATTAAATAGTTACCGGCGACAATAATGGAAGAAAAACAGCTAAACGGAGCATTCGTTTCTCCGGCTATACCTCGTTTCGATGGACACTATGATCACTGGGCTATCTTGATGGAGAATCTCCTTCGGTCAAAGGAGTATTGGGAGGTTGTGGAGGATGGTGTTTCTCCGGTAGAAGCAAATGCATCTCAAGAACTCAAGAAGGCTGCAGATGAAGCGAAGTTAAAGGACTTGAAGGCCAAGAATTATCTGTTTCAGGCTCTTGATCGTAGCGTGCTAGAGACGATCTTGAAGATGGATTCTGCAAAAGATATTTGGGACTCACTGAAACAGAAATTCCAGGGTTCCTCGAAGGTAAAGAAAGCTCAATTGCAAGTTCTTCGTGGGGAATTTGAAGTTCTGCGTATGAAGGAAGGGGAAACGGTAAACGAATATTTCTCTAGAACTCTCTCAATTGTGAACAAAATGAAGTATTTTGATGAAAAGATAACTGAGACACAAGTAGTTGAGAAAGTGCTTAGATCAATGAATCAAAGCTATAACTATGTTGTGTGCTCTATTGTACAATCCCGAGATATTGAAAAATTGTCAATAGATGATCTCCAAAGTAGCTTAATAGTTGAAGAGCAACGTATGAAGGGTTCTCAGAAGGAAGAGGAGCAAGCTTTGAAGGTTACTACATCTGGTAGAGGTAGAGGTAGAGGGAGGAGCCCGGGAAGAGGAAGAGGAAAGCAAGTATCCAAAGAACACATTGAGTGCTATAAATGTGGTAAGATGGGACACTACAAGAATGAGTGTCCAGATCTTGAGACCAAAAATGTTAACTATGCTGGGTTCGATGATGAAGAAGAGATGCTTCTCATGACCTATGGTGATCATTCAAAGGGTCCTAATGGAGAGCGTTGGTTTCTTGACTCCGGGTGCAGCAACCACATGTGTGGTGTTAAGCATTGGTTCTTCAATCTTGATGAGAGTTTCAAAGAGACAGTGAAACTTGGTAACAACATGAGACTGAAAGTGGAAGGAAAAGGTAGCATCAGAATCAAGATTGAAGGTCGTGTGCAAGTGATATCTGATATATACTTTATCCCTGAGTTGAAGAACAACCTACTGAGCATTGGCCAACTTCAACAAAAAGGATTGAAGATTGTCTTTGAGGACGACATGTGCAAGGTTTATCACAAGCAGGAAGGTCTGATAATCACCTCAAGAATGGCAAACAACGTAATGTTTCTTCAGAATTGGCGCTACACGCTTTCCAATTGTCTACAAATATCTACTGAAGATACAGCTTCATTGTGGCATAGGAGATATTGCCACTTGAGTCACAAAGGGCTGAGGCTATTGAAATCAAAGAAGATGGTGGAAGGACTGCCTGAGTTGAAGGAGCCAGAGAAGCCATGTACTGACTGTCTAGTGGGAAAACAGCATAGAGATCCAATATCCAAGCAAACTAAGTGGAGAGCAACTAGGAAATTGGAACTCATTCACTCTGACATCTGTGGGCCAATCTCACCAGAATCTAATAGTCATATGAGGTATTTCATAACTTTTCTTGATGATTTTACTAGAAAAGGTTGGGTATATTTTCTATCTGAAAAAAGTGCTGCCCTAGAAACATTCAAAAAGTTTAAGGTCATGGTTGAAAAAGAGTCTAATTGTGTAATTAGTTGCCTTAGGACTGATAGGGGTGGAGAGTTTACCTCTAAGGAATTTAATGAATTCTGTAGTAATAATGGAATTAGGAGGCAACTCACAGCTTCCTATACTCCTCAGCAAAATGGAGTTGCTGAGAGGAAGAATAGGACTGTGATGAACATGGTAAGAAGCTCATTAAGTGAAGCCAAACTACCTAAACCTTTCTGGCCAGAAGCAGTTAGATGGTCCTTTTACATTTTGAATAGATGTCCAACCATTATTTTAGAAGATAAGACACCTGAAGAGGCATGGAATGAAGTGAAACCTTCTGTGAAACACCTGAGAGTGTTTGGATGCATAGCTCATGTGCATATTCCTGACACTCAAAGGAAGAAACTAGATGATAAGAGCACCAAATGTATTTTTTTTAGGAGTAAGTGATGAGTCTAAGGCTTATAGGCTCTATGATCCTATCAAAAGGAAAATAGTGACAAGCAGAGATGTTGTGTTTGAGGAAAATGAGTTTTGGAAGTGGAATGATGAGATAAATGACAAGATTGTGTGTGATTCTGATGATGAAAAGAAAGACACTGATGAGGTGAGTGGTAGAGGCACAATTGAGGTGCAGGGCAACCAAGTTTCTGAAAGTGACAATGAAGTAACAGAAACTCACACTGAACCTACAGAACAATTAGAAGACAGAACTCACACTGAACCTACAGAACAGTTAGAAGACAGAGATGAATCATCACCCCAAACCTCTAGAACTGGTAGAGCAATTAAACCTCCTGCCAGATTTAATGACTTTGTTCTGTTCAGCAACATTGAAGAGGAGAATGTGCTTTGATTGAGGTGAGAATTTACACGCCATTCTTGTGTTTGAGAACTTCTCTCGATCCCATTACGCATGATGATCTTTGTAAAACATGAGAGGTGGAGGAAAGCTATGGACTGTGAAATAGAATCCATAGAAAAGAATTGTACCTGGGATCTTGTAGATCTTCCTCATGGTGCCAAAACCATTGGAGTAAAATGGGTTTAAAAAACAAAATATAATGAAGTAGGGGAAGTAGATAAGTTCAAGGCTAGGCTTGTTGCCAAAGGGTATGCACAACAATATGGGATAGATTACTCTGAAGTATTTGCTCCTGTAGCTAGGTGGGACACTATTAGATGTATTCTAGCCCTAGCTGCACAAGAGAGATGGAGTGTGTATCAACTTGATGTCAAGAGTGCGTTTTTATATGGTGAGCTAGATGAAACAGTTTTTGTGGAGCAACCCGAAGGCTATGAGGTGAAGGGGAGTGAAGAAAAAGTCTATCAATTGAAGAAAGCTCTCTATGGCTTGAAGCAAGCCCCTAGAGCTTGGTATAGCAAAATAGAGTCATACTTTGTCAAGGAGGGGTTTAAGAAATGTCCTCATGAACACACCCTATTTACTAAAACTAGCAATACCAAAGATATTGTCATTGTTAGCCTATATGTTGATGATCTGCTCTATACTGGTAGTAACACAGCTCTGCTCACAGAATTTAAAGAGTCTATGAAGAAATATTTTGATATGAGTGACCTTGAGAAAATGAGGCACTTTTTGGGTGTGGAAGTCACTCAAAGTCACAAAGGTATCTTCATTAATCAGCAAAGATATGATGTTGAAGTGTTAACAAGGTTTGGACTGCAGGACAGTAAACCTGTTAGCAATCCTATCTCTGCCAGTGACAAGCTAACTAAGATTGAAGGTGGTAAGACTGTTGATTCTACCTATTTCAAGCAAATAGTAGGTAGTTTAATGTACTTGAATGCTAGTAGACCAGATATCATGTTTGCTGTTAGCCTAATCAGTAGATTCATGGACAGAGCAACTGATAAACATCTAGTAGCAGCAAAAAGAATACTGAGGTACTTGAAGGGGACAGTGAGTCTAGGTATCTGCTATAGAAGTGAAGGAAAGCATGAATTGGTGGGATATAGTGATAGTGATTATGCTGGGGACTTGGAGGATAGGAAGAGTACCACTGGTTTTGTTTTCATGATAGGGTCAGGAGCTGTATCCTGGTGCTCCAAGAAGCAACCAATAGTTACTTTGTCTACAACAGAAGCTGAATACGTTGCTGTAGCCTATTGTGTATGCCAAGGAATTTGGCTTAAAAGAATTCTTGAAGAATTGAAAGTGAACCAGAACAAGTGCTTAGTTGTTTATTGTGATAATAGTTCTACCATCAAATTAACTAAGGATCCAATTATGCATGGTAGGACTAAACACATAGATGTTAGGTTTCACTTTCTCAGAAATTTATGCAGGGATGGTGTGATAGAATTGAAGTTTTGTGGCACACAAGACCAACTGGCTGATCTCCTAACTAAGGCAGTGAAAAATGAGGCTTTCAACAAACTCAAGGAAGAAATGGGAATGCAAGGAAGCCTGTAATTGTGTTTTGCTGATATGTTACTCTCTGCTCTGTCTGCTGCTATGCTGCTAGTCTGTGTTCTTTTGTTTTTGGTTTTGAATATGTTGTTGTAATTTGATCTGTCTTTGAACTTGTTGTTGTAATCTGGATATGTAATCTGTCTTGCATCCAGATTAAGGGAAGGATTGTAGAATAAATAAGGCTTGTAATTTTGAGTCTGTAATTGGGCCTTCCTTTGTATTGGGCCTTGTGTTTCTCGGCCTAGTTTAGTTCTAAGCTTTTGTGCAAATACTCTTGTAATATTGATTACTCAATCAATGCAATTTTTCAGTTGTAACAAACTTTCCCTTTCTGTTATTCTCTACATACATAACACAGGCTGAATATTGGCTTCGAATTCAAATGTGGTCAAGGGAGAATCAGAAAGCATTACAGGAAATATATAGGTACGATATTTCGCCCATGATGTAGAAGACCATCCACAGACCACAAACAACAAAATGTACAATTACAAAGTAAACTCTAAAATTAATTGGCCTTATTGAAGAAATATTAAGAGAAGCAGATGACTGAAAAAGAAAATAAGAGAAAAGAAATGACTTTCAAGAAAACAATGGAATGCGTTTTACCTCTTTGATGATTTATTTCCATTTGTAATAGGCTAAATACCACTTTTGGTCCTTTATCTTTGCTCTAAGTTTCACTTTGGTCCTTTATCTTTTTTTTGGTCTGTTTTGGTCCTTTATCTTCATTTTTGTGTGAGTTTGGTCATTTATCTTTATTTTGTTTCATTTTGGTCATTTATCTTTCATTTGCTGTTTCATTCTGGTCTTCTTAAACAGAACATTTTGGTCGCGTATTGCAAGAGTTATTCAAGAAACAAGAAATCAAAGTGTACTTGGTGTTCTTTAGCACATTCATAGTGTTCTTCATTTTTTATTTTTGTTTAAGAGGACTAAAATGAAACAATAAATGAAAGATAAAGAACCAAAGTGAAACAAAATAAAGATAAAAGACCGAACTGACACAAAAATGAAAGATAAAGGACCAAAACGGACCAAAAAAAAGATAAAGGACCAAAGTGAAATTTAGAGCAAAGATAAAGGACCAAAATTGGTATTTAGCCTTTGTAATATAATCCGTTTTGTGAGAACTGAACTGAACCAAGCAGTTCAATCAGGTTAAACCGTGACTCAGCGTCTGACAGTTTGTTGAATCTAAGTTGGACCATAGTTCGGTTGATATTAGAAATATAGTTTGTTTGTTAGGTAATTCGGTTAGAGTTAGTTTTCTAGTTACTAGTTTGTTACATATTAGTTAGGTGAGATT
Source organism: Oxytropis ochrocephala (assembly GCA_020916435.1). Taxonomy (NCBI): domain Eukaryota; kingdom Viridiplantae; phylum Streptophyta; class Magnoliopsida; order Fabales; family Fabaceae; genus Oxytropis; species Oxytropis ochrocephala. The sequence continues at coordinate 112,869,976 of CM037093.1, forward strand.
AGATCTATATATAAAGACCAAACTCTCATTGTAATCAATAACCTTTTGTATCAATTTCACTTTGATGAATATTAGAGTTTCTTAACCTTTTCTCTCCTATCTTCTATGGATACCATATTTTTCAATATGGTATCAGGAGCGATTATGTAGCTTCTGCATTCGTATCTCAACGGTGATTCCTCCATTGTCTTCTCGCAAATTTTTTCTTTTGCTTTGCGATTCATGAACAATAGTGTTCATCGTGGTATCAAAAGAAATTTCTTGATTTTTTCTTCCGTATGTTCTTTGAGATTCTCAGCGTTCATCATTCTTCCTTTGTTCTTTGACCTGCTTGGTTGTTGTTCAACTCATCTCTGCCATGGCAAATCCTCCACAGAACCATGATGACGCATTATATCTCCATCCTTCGGATAATTCCGCTCTTGTGTTGGTATCTCAACATCTCCCTAAGAACAAATTCAGTCACTTCTTACGTGTATTCAAGAAGTTCTTTGAAGCTTCTTCCTCGATCATCCCTCGAGCCCGCTTCATCATCATTGTTGTGTTTCTGTCTCTTGTTTCTTCCTAGTCGAGCTGTGTAGTTATAGAAGAGCGAATGGACCAGCTAATGAAGTCTTTTTCAACTCATATAGCTAACAATTCAATTTTTTTGCCAGAACTATTGTTCATTTTTGCAAATTAAAAATTCGTTCAACATTTGGTTGTGTTTTTTCCATCATCGGAACCACCATGGGAATGGTCTTTCGGATATGTTTGGCACATTTTAGGATTTGGTCCTACTATTCTTAGCCTTTCTCCTTTCCATAGAATTCAAGGTTTGCTATGTTTGATAAGGAATTCACCGTTTGGTTGTATTTCATCTTGTTTTCTTGTTGGATTCTTGGATCGATTTCTTGTATCCACATTTTTGTCTGGGGTTTTTTGAAGACTGCTCAATGTTCTTTTGTCGATATGCGGTTTCTTGCAAGTTTTCAATTGCCATCAACATAGTAGCACTGATTTTTGGCCTTGTAGAATGAGATTTCAATTTCCTAAGTTTCTTAAAGTGTCTACAATGGTTGCTGAATGGACTTCATATTCATGTGGCTTGTGTATTTGAATTTTTGGTTGTCCGATAGTGCAAGATGCATGAAAGCTTTATTTTAGCATCTCATCTCCAAGTTGGAAGATCTTGACATCTCTCTTCCAACTTGAGGGGGAGTATTAGAAAGTTAGTTTACAAGTTAGTTAAATTAGTTTTCAATTGTAACTACTTTTCTTTGTTAGTTAGATAGTTGGATTTTTGTATTTACTTTCACTAGAAGGTGCACTATATATAGTGATCATCTCTTCATATTGTGTTAAGTTTTTACTTCACCATTCATTTGAATAAAATTTATCTTCAATTCTTAGATAGAGTTTAACTCTTAATATGGTATCAGAGCAAACATGGTATCCTCCATGAAGATTGCTTCCGTTGCACTTCGCTATAGGTTCTTTATTTTTCTTTAATCAATTTCATTTTTGTTTCAAACTTTCATTCTTTCTTCTTCTACGGATACCATATTCTTCTCGGTGTCTTTCTAATTTTTCCCTATGTTCTTGTCTAATATGTGATTCTTTGCATTTGTGATTCCTCATTTGCGACTTTCGTATCTTGATATCGCAATTTTCTTTGAGTGCTCTTTTGCGTTTTGCAATTTCCGAGTTTGCGATTCTCCATTGCGTTTGCATTTTCGATTTTGCATGCTTTTTGCTTTCCTCTCTGTGAATCGTTCTTGATTCCGTTTTCATCTCAGTTTCGTTCTTCAATTCTTGTTCGAAACTCCTCCTATTTCTGTTGCGGTCTTTGGTTTTGCTCTTCAATTCATGTTCAAAATCTCTTCAATTCTTGATTGTTTTCTCCTTCCTCTCTCACTTCTTTGAGAGTGTGTCTATTTGTGCAACTTTCCTTCCCCAATTCGATTCTTGAAGTCTCTAAATTTCTTTCAACTCGTTTTGCAATTCTTGCAGTTCAGTTTTGCGATTCCGCTTCATTGTCCTCCTTTCATTTTGGTTTCCCATGATTGTGATCTGAAGCGGATATCTGATTTCTTTTTGGATCGAGTTTCGATTTCGTTTTCGATCTCCACTATTTGTTTACCAAATAACATTAAAGCTGTTTGTTGAAATGCCTCCAAGAGATAGAATTTTCTCTTTGATGATTGTCTCCGAAAGTTTATCAACAAGGTTCAAGAAGTGGTATTACTACCTATTGGCTGATGCTTCATTATGTTTATTATCTTGCATCCAAAATCACCAGCTAATTGAGAAAGAAGACATCTTAATATTGGTTGGGAATTTCTTGATGGAAAATGTCTGCATTGGTGTCTTTTCCAGCTTAGAGACATAGTTTCCCAGGATGATTGATCCTCACACTGCAATTGGCTTTGTTGGTTGTTTCGTTGTAATTTTCTTTTTGATTTGATCATGTAAATTTGTATTGTTCATTCTAAGCTAGAAGCCTTGTGAATGTCTTCTAGCTTGCGGGGGACTATTAGAAATATAGTTTGTTTGTTAGGTAATTCGGTTAGAGTTAGTTACTAGTTTGTTACATATTAGTTAGGTGAGCTAGATAGATTGGATCTATATATAAAGACCAAACTCTCATTGTAATCAATAACGTTTTGTATCAATTTCACTTTGATGAATATTAGAGTTTTTTAACCTTTTCTCTCCTATCTTCTATGGATACCATATTCTTCAATAGTTGAACCGTCCAAAATCAAGTTAAATTGGAATGAACCGTGGTTGGAATTTGAACCGTCAATTGGACTAAGTTGAACCATTCAAAACATTGTTTTTGGCTTTTTTTTATTTATAATTTATTTATCTATCAACAAAGGTTGAATAGAATGAAACATGACCCCAGAAGTCTCATCAGTTCGATCTCCGATCTGGTTAGAAAAACCTTGAATATAACCTGATGATAAATGTGTTCTTTTCATTCACAATCAAAGCCATATTTTTGTGAAGAAGAAATAATCTGACAAAACATATGTAGGTCCAAATCTTGCAGAAGACAAACAAATTGAGAACCAAAATAGACCGTCATGGAATTAATAGATCGAACCGACTCCTATAGACCCACCAAAGATATATATAGTCCATTAGCTCGGCCCGAAGCTTGGAGAGGTCGACCTGCCCTACACAAAAATCTGGTGAAGACGTGCTGAGTGTGGTTAGAAGATGGAGGTAACCTCTCAGGTAGAGCTGTCAATTTTGGCCCAGCCCAACGGGTTGGCCCACGGGCCTAATTTTTGGATTGGGTCGGGCTCTAAAAATAGAGGCCCAAAAACAACAGTAAGTTTTTTGGCCCAGCCCATTGGCCCGATCATATATGGGTTGGGTCGGGCTGGCCCATGGGCTGGACCGATTTGTTTTTTTTTTGTTTGTAATTTTCATTTCTAACAAAAAAAAACTACATCCCACTTGACTTGAGTAACCCTTATGACCAAAAAAACTTGAGTAACCCACACACGCTTTTCACTTTCAGTTATAACCCAATTCATTCTCTCTCCTTTTCACTTCTTGTTCCACAAACACACTCTCTCCAACCCTAGACCTGGCACTCTCTGCTTCCTTCTCCACTCATCATCAGTCATCATCGTCGCCTTTCATCACTCATCAGTCATCACCATCGCCTTCCTTCTTCATCAGTGGTAAAAATTTCAGTTTTATTTTTCACCTCTTATATTGTTAAAGTTGCTATGGTCTTGTTGATTCATTCATTGTGGGTATTTGCCTCTAATACTGTTAATGTCGCATTCCTTCCTTCTTCCTTTATGTATTATGTAGCATGCTGCTCCCAAAATATTGTCTTTATGTATGTTGCTCATTTTTAGAAAAAAAACTATTGTCAAAACTGATGTCGGGCTGGGCCGGACCATAAAATATGCAGTCTATTAGAATAGGGTTTTTTTTTTGGTACCCCCACCCATTCCCCTAACACCCCCACCCAAATTGAAATCCCCAAAATGCCCTTTGTAATCTATTTTTTTTTAAAAAAGATCAGCATATATATATGTCATTTTGGGACATATATACGATGTGTAATTTTAACGCATCGATATATATACTCGAAGAAGTATATACGATTGGTGGTTACACCACCAATCGTATATACTTCTTCAGAGCATATATATCGATGCGTTAAAATTACACATCGTATATATGTCCCAAAATGACATATATATATTGATGCGCCTTTAAATTTTTTTTTTTAAATTGTAAAAAAATTTAACTGGCCATGATTTCGCTTTCAAAGTTGATCAACGGTGTAGATTGCACGCCAAAATCAACGGTTGATAATCTTTTACCTCATCTATAAATACTCACTCCCACCATCACTATTTTCACACCAAAAATTCAACTTCCTCCTTCTCTCTCACACATCACAAGTGAAGATGATGATGCAGAGCCGCTAATGTCATACTACGAGCCTTCTTCCTCACTATCGCTTCATTCTAATATGGGGTTTGTTGATCATCGGGCATCATCTTGAAAGATGATGGTATAAGTTTCGATGGGAGAGATGTTGTTTCGTGTAGGTTAAAACACGATATATCATTTTCGCTTCTAAGCGAAAACTACTGCGAATGGTTCAACCAGAGAACGCAGCGAACATGAGATAATTCGTATTGTTTATCTGAAACCCAAACGACTAGTGGATGTATTTATTGGTCTACCATGGATGTCAACAATGACGATGACGTCCGAGACATGATGTCCATTCATATAACAATTAAATGGAGGAGTTACATTCATCTCATGCGTCGAAACCGTAAGGGCCGTTCTTTGAGATCCTTCGTCGATTAACTCCACCAAATTTCAATAGTTTCTATTGTATTTTCATTTTATCTGTCTATTTTTATTCGAGTTGTTTATGTTTTATCGCTTGTGTAACTTTGTTTTATCGAATCAATGAAATCAAAAATTCATGGAAACTCGTAAAATAAATAAAACATCCAAAAAAGTTAATAATATAATAAAGTGCCAAAATAATATCAAATACATCAAAAACAAATAAAAATCCCTAACGGCGTCCCCTCGCCCTCGCCCCGTCGTCTAAGCTCCCAGCCCACGTCATCCGTCTTTGCCATCCCCACCATCCTATGGATTGTCCGACACGCCCGGATCGCCATGCGCGATGTCGCCGTCACGAATCCCTCTCTACAAGCCCTCACAAGCTCCCTAATCCACCCCGGTCGTCGTAGCGTATCTCGGGAGGTGTCCAGGTGAGCTCTAGGTGATGGTGGTGATGGTGGAGCCGGTAATAGTCTGGGATAGAAGCCCTGACGTACCACTCTAAGTAGTTACGCATGCAAAGAACTCATGGTCTCTTGTGGCGTGGCGATGCCCGGAGAAGTGGGGCCAATCTGAGTCCCCGACCACACGGTGGTGCTTGGCAAGTAGGTCGGGGTAATGAAGATGAAGTCTAGTATGGACTTTGTTGCCATGAGCCCATACTTTGACAACTCACGATACTCCCGAAATAAAAATAAATAAATAATGTAAGCAAAAGTCACAGACTATGTGACTTAAATAAATTATTTAAGCAAAAATGCAAAACTTACCGGTCACGAGTATAGAATCGGAGACATGATCCGCCAAGTCGGTGAAAAGAGAGGGTCGACGCCTCCTCGAGGCTCCTCCTCACGATCATCGCTTGAGAGGCTCCTCCCGATCATCGCTGAGGCACCTCGTGATACTCGGACATGGACCGGTTCGAGCAATAAGCATCACTGGCTGCTCTTCGATACTCGGGAGGTGGGGATGGTAATGAAGAGGTTGGGGATCATACTCGGGGATACTGGGGATAATATCGAGGAGTAGGGTGGGAATGATACTTGAGAAACCGGCCTCCCCTATGCCAATCCTCCCACGCGTCTGCTGCAGTAATCCCCGAGATAGAAAGCTCCAAAGAAGTGATCATCGAGGCTCAGTGATACTCACCGCCTCGGTGATATCACCGCCTCAGTCGTGCTCGTCTCTGCCTCCGTCTTTGAAGCATGGAGTGATTATGCCTCCGAGTCCTCGTGACGGGCGATGATGACTCCCCGTCTCTCGATCGGAGAGACCTCACGCCTCCTCTATGCCTACCTGACACCGCAAGCGAAGAAAAAAAAAAAGAAAAAAAAAAATGCTCATCGTATTTACATCAAAAAAGCAGTATATACGATGCTTACTTTTTCTTAAATGCGATATATAGGTGCAGTGGGGTATATGCGAGTGGATGAATTTACGCTAATCGTATATACGCTGAATAGGGTATATACGGTGAGTAAAAAGTGTTAAATCGTATATAGGAGTGCGTGGGGTATATACGATTGGTTGATTTCTGGCCGATCGTCGTATATACGTCGGCCGGGCGTATATGCGCAGTGAAGGTGGTCAAACGTAGGTATGACCAATTGTGTGAAAAAATTGTGATTTTGTAAAAGAGTCAGGGGTATTTTGGTATTTTCACACGGTGGGTGGGGGTGTTAGGGGAATGGGTGGGGGTACAAAAAAAAACCCATTAGAATATATAGGACTGACCCATCCCATCCCACAAATGTTGTTCGGCCCTATGGGCCACTACAAGAAAATCGCTGATTTGCCACGGAACACGGACATTTCCGTGGCAAATGCACAAATTTCCGTGGCAAAACAACATTTGCCACGGATTTGCCACGGACAAAAATTGGTGGCAAAAACGCTCGTCGCAAATCGTTTGCCACGGAATTTCCGTGGCAAACGTTTCCGTCGCAAATCCGTGGCAAATTTATCCGTCGCAAATCCGTCGCAAATTTATCCGTCGCAAATCCGTGGCAAATTTATCCGTCGCAAATCCGTCGCAAAAATTAAAAAAAAAATTAAATCATAATTTTAATTCTTCAACCCATTCTGCCCAAAATATTACATTCAATTTTTATTGCAAAAGCAAAAATTTAGTAATATAAAGAAAAATTGGTATACAAAGAAGTTAGAAACAATTAAAATTACATGTTATACAAACAAGTTAGAAACAATTAAAATTACATGTTACATTCTCGTGACATGTTTTTGCGCTTAAGCCTATCTATATCAAAAACTTGAGAACTCGAGCTTGGCAAGGCCGTTGCCTCTCACGCTCACTTTTTTTCTCTTCTCTTTCCTTGCGCAGCCTATCATACTTCCGACGGTGTTCCTCAATCTTGTGGGCATTTGGTTCCTCAATCTTGTAAGCTTCATAACAACTCCAATTGATGCCTTCCTAACATGTCAATCTTTTTAAATGCTTTCCAACCTCGTGAATGGTGCATGATGAAAGAAAAGCATACAAATAAGAATAAAGACATCACGAGCATACAAAAGCATACAACCTGCATGGTTCATATATCTAATATATCACTTCCATGTAGGCAACCCACCAAGTGGGATGATGATTGGTCCATTGTTGTTGCATTATAAGATGGCAGTGTCTTTGTTCTCAGAAATTATAGTTCTTTATCGCACACACAACATTAAATTTGCCTAATGATTTCAGCATTAGAAATAATTAGTAGATTCATTACAAATAGGAACACCTAAGTTAAAATTATACATATACACACAGAGAGAGGATCCATTAACATCATGAATAAAAATTGGCATACTTACACCTTTTATAACTTTTTCTAGAATAAGAGTTTAAAAATCCAACTGGTACATCATACTATATAACTACGAATATCATGCATACACCTAATCCATTTCCTCACTTAACAACAACAACAACAACATCAAACCAATCCAAACAAATTTATAATTCAAACATTGGAAATCGAAAAACACACACACAAACACTAAATCATCATTAGACATAAAATCAACAAAAACAAGAATTGGAAACATAGAAAAATAAAAATGACACTGGGCCAAAGAAACAAAGATTCTTAGCTCCTTTGAGTAATTCCTGCATCTCGCAAAAAACCACACACAAATTCTAGATCATCAATCCCAATACTCATTGAAACACATGCAACAACATAACAAATTCCAATGAAAGAAACCAACAACAAATCAATCAATCAAGGTACTTAGAGTCAAACAGATAGCACAAAGATGGCGGCGTTGCGGGCCGTAATGATTTTAGTAAATCGAGGTACCTTGTGGTGTATTTGAGGTTGCGAGAGTATAGATGATCCGATTGACAACATTTGCAATATTGGCGTCACTTGTTTACTTTGAATTATGGTTTTGTTTGTGGTTCTCGATCAACACATGGAAGGACATCACTAAGAGCAATTACAGTGGATTTTCTACCCACTCTCCCATAGCCATGCAGTATCGAGATATTGCACTACAAAGAGAAACAATTTACTCATGTCGTCGAGTTTGGTTGTTACTTGTTACAATGAGATTTTTGAACTAAGACAAAAATTTCCATAATATGAAGATAATTAGATGCTTACTGATGAATGAAAAGGTGATCCAAGTTTGTCATTTTCAAATTCCACCAAAGAGCATAAACCATCTTGGGAGGACAATGCCAAATAATGGGCATCAGACACCTTATATGAACAATGAACAAATACTGACTAAAATTAAACTGTCTCTGGCAAATATAACAACAGGGATTGTGTATTAAGACCATCGAAAAAAAGGCATATCTCAATAAATAAATATACTCTCGGTGTGCTTCTCCATCCCCATTGTCTTATTCAGAAGTAGGGTTGGGATTAAAAAACTAAAATGAATTTGCTACAAAGCAATTTTAGATGAGGGAACAGATTGAACCTTTATGGGAAATTGGGAATGTCTACATAAAGACATGTTCAACATATTTGCAATATTAGATTTGAAATCCACAACCCCACCCCACTCACATCATCCCTAGTTCCACCCTTATCAAATATCATATTTAAATCAAAGAGCATGTTTAAAAGCGGAAAAAATCCACTAAAGTCGTGTCTCTAGAGGAGTAATGTGTACCCTTGATCTAATCCTAGGAGCACTGGGATCCTATCACATCAAGTAATTAAAAAGTGGATATGGTTTGCTCACTTTCAAGATAAGCTTTCCTCAAACACAAGAACGTTCAATTTGTATGCAAAGTTCAACTATCTAGGTCTCACGAGTATATAATTCAGTTTATAATGGTAAGGAAATGAGGGAAAGAGGATAAAATTAACAAAAAATAAGCAGCATATTCTTTATGAGTCAAAGCAAAAAGACTTGTAAATATATAATAAACGACCTACCACATGACCTACCAATAACATGTAGCTCAATCAGAACAGAGACATCAAGTATATTAATTCTTCATTCCTAGCACATGACCTACCAATAACAACCACTTCAATATTTGAAAACAATATAATCACCAAGAATGAAGGTTTCTAAAAAAGTCAAAAAACATTGTTTGAAGAGTGATTAGTTAAGAGAGTACTATTTACTTTTTAAATAAATGATGAACCAATCATGAAGTGTCAAGAAAAATGTACTAATTGCACTTCTCGAAAACATGCCTGAAAATAGAACAATGCAATTTGCTTTATATATAAGCAATTGAGTTAATACCTTGTCAGGAAAGTTCACACCAGATAGTAAATGAGGAATATGATTGTTACCATCTGCAACAGGTAGCTCGTAATTGACACAGCTGCGACATATATTAAAAAAAATGTTATGAAAATCTCTAAGGTTGAATGCTAATTAAATAAATGAGAGGCGTGTTTTTTTATAGCATACAAAACACTATCTTCATTTTGCAGCGTAGAGGGTTTCTCAGCACCCTCATGACAAAGGCTTATGATACCTCCAATGCGCCGTCACTGCAAAAAGCATGAGAATACATAAAGAAAGGAAATGCCTTATAATTTCTAACACAAAATATATTGAGAGGCTACACTATTTATTTAATTATTTATTATTAAATAAACCAATGATTAACCTTGTGCTTGTATCTGACTTGTTTGACTCTAATGAAAGGGTGCATATTTTCTCAGCCAACTTGCTACTACTTCTAACAAACAAGCTATCAACTTTGACAGTGTTTCTTTCTGTTTCACTTTCCTACAAAAAAGCAACTATAGATTCAAAGGACATTCACAAAACAGTGACAATTGAAACTCTCAAATGTGTAGTAAGTAATTCATACAGATAATCCATTTTTGAGTTCTCTGGTTTCACCCAAAAGCCGTCTTTCATCAATATATGGAACTTTGCAGATACCCTAAATGAGAAACATAATTTGTTTTAGTATTAGTGCATTAAAAATTTCAGGATAAATATTAGAATTTAGTAGAGAGTTGAGTAAGATAACCTGCCACATGAAGCGCTTTCCTTCTATGTCAATTTCAAAATCTAACAAATTCAAAAACATAATAAGAACCAGAACCAGAACAAGAAAAAAAGAAAAACAAGTAGAAATTATTGCATAGTTGGAAAAAGAAAAAAAACAAGATTAACCAGCTTACCTTGAGGATACATGTCATGTATACTGGACTGTTCATCCAGCATTAATTGTGCATAGGCTTGTGGAAGTGCATAAGCACTGCAAAGGAGTGGAAGCAGATAATTTTAATACAGAAAAGAATGGTATCAAATGCAATACAACATAGGAGAACATAAAAAAAAATTACCTCCTTGGCGGAAGCACGCTTAAGAGTTGATCAAAAGGTAAAAATGGGACACCTTTCTCAAAATTAACTTTCACTTGACTCATTCCCTTTAAGTCTGAAGCAAATGGACCATAGTGGTAAGGATAAAACCTGTATTTTACAGTGGTTATTTCTTATTTTCCACACATATATATAATGCATAAGAAATTTAAGTTAGTTCTTTAACCATATTGGCTTACCATGTCCATGAAGCAACTCCTGAAAAATAGTACTGAAGAACCCACAATAGTCCTTCAGTATATTTCTGGACCTACAATTAATGTTGTATTGTAAAAGATATGGCTATCTAACTGAGAAGGAGAAAGAACTTAACTCAATAAGACAGTAATTGTAGTGAAATAACTTACTATTTCCTTCCTTTTCTGCTCAATTTCACTGAATCCTTCCACAGAAAACTTTTCTTTATAAGGCAGTAATTGTAGTGAAATGACATCCATTCCTAAAATTGTTTTGCGACGTTTCCTCATCCACGAAATCATTAACCCTAACACCAAACAAACATAAAACAAATCATAAACAAACACAAAATACCTCAACATTAATCTGTATTAGGTAAAAAATGTCAGAACCCAAACAAAATCAGAAGAAGAAATCAAATCCAGAATCAATATCAAATTCAAAGTCAAAATAAGAAGATGAAGAAGAAGGTGGAAGAGGTGCTATCACCGGTTTCAAATTTTCAATACGGGGTTCAAATGAAGAAGAAGATAGCAAGAAAGAGATTTAATAACACGGGTTTTGAAATCTGAAACCCTAGGATCCGAAAATGAAGAAGAAGAGAGGAAGATGAAGGGAGGAAGAAGAAGAAGAACCGAGGTGACTGAGGGTGGTGTTCGTTGAGAGAGAGGCGACTGAGTGGTGCTCGTTGAGAGAGAGGCAACGGACGGAGGGTACTGTGGTGCGAGACGGCGTGAGGAAGGGTGAGATAGCGTGCGTCGTTCGGTGAGTGGTGAGAGTGATGAAATCAGAGAGAAGGGGAGAGAGATTTAGGGCACAACAGGGAAAGGGGAGAAACAACGAGAGAGATTTCAGGGAGGAGACTGCGGAGAAGAGAGGGTGGAGAGCGTTGGTTGTTTTAGGGAAGCGTCGTTCTGATTTTAGAGAGGATCGTGGGTGTTATATTTTGATAAATGGGTTGCCACGGACTTGCCACGGCATCTCCGTGGCAAATTTCTTTCCTTTCACACGTCCGTAGAAACCCGTGGCAAACACCACGGAAATTTCGCGCTTTATTTTTACTCACGCCGTCGCAAATCAGTAGCAAATTAGTGACGGAATAAGCTCAAAGTAGCGATTCTTTGGTGGCTAAAATGCAAGCTTTTTCAGAAGTGGTAGGACTGCATTGACAGCTCTACTCTCAGGTAGCAGGAGCGGTTACATGGGAAATAAGATAGATATAGGAGGACAAAAAGCCTAGAGAGAAAGAGAGAGACAAAAAGCTATTGGATGAATATTGTAATAGACCGATTAAATCAATAAACTTATTAAGTACACAAAAGAATATTGCGGTGGAGTAAATCTTTTACCTACCATCAAGTTTCGACTGCTACTACAAACATTTGTGAACATAAGTCATTTTTGTCGTAGTTGATAACCGCACTTCTAAATTTAATCAGATAAATAAATCAGGTTGTAGTTGAAGATATAAATAATCCAAAATGAAATTAACTCGATGGAAGGGCGAAGTAAAACATAAAGATATTTATTTTATTTGGTTTGACTAATAACCATATATTATATGAAACTCTTACATTTTATAACGGGAATGTGCATATATGTTTTTGCTAATCAATTAAGCAAAAATGAAGAAATATACTCATTTGGGCCACTTTCTTAAACCATCCATCCATGCCACTTATTTGCTGGTCTTTTAAATTCAATTATTATTGGCATCCCACATGCACACTTCAGAACATGTTCCCATTTCCAAAGGCTATTTTTATTGACCCTTTTTAATTAACTATTATTTTATAATTTGGAATATTCTATCTTTATATGTCCTGTGCATGACTCCTCTCCTATCCTTTGCTTAGCTTTCTGCATGTGCTTGTAGGGTCAATCCACACACAAATGTTGGGAACCTCAAACTTCTCTTCGAGCGCTCCTTCTATATTCATTGTATTTTTTTGCATATAACTTCCAACTTTATCAAAAGATCTTTGTTCATTTTGAGCAACATTAATTGGTCATGCTCAAACACTGTTTCATCAAAGTTGTTGAATGAACATTACTTCAATCTAGGTGCTACATTAATATAAAATGCGATTAAATAGTCAAATGGACTTATTTAATTATATCTTCATTGAGCCATGCATACACATGAGTTTTTCAAAAGTTGTTGAATACTATTATATCATCTACATATACTTTTTGGGCAATGAAGTTAGGTCACGATCCTTTGGTGAATACGGAGTTGTCTGCTAAAATTTTATGAAAAACCTATTGTCGGAATGGTTGAATTGAACTATTGAAACTATTTTCTCGAGGTTTGTCTAAATCCATATAATGATTTGTTCAATATGCTTACTCTATTCTCCCCGACTTGGATAGCCAAGAGGCAAGCACATATAGATTCTTCTCGTAAGTCTTTAGAAAAGTATTGTTGACATCTAGTTGCAAAACATGCCAATTTAGTTGAGATGCTAAGGAAAACAGAATTCTCATAGAGGTTAAGTTAGCCACGGTGAGAAGCTATCAAGGACGTCTATACCAGCCTATTGAGTGATGCCTTGGGCCACAAGTCTGACCTTACACCTATCGAAAGACCCAACAACATTATATTTAACCAGTAGACCCATTTGTATACAACTTGTGGCCTAGGGCTAGTGCACTTAACATCAGAGCACAGTTGTACAGAGGAACTAGAAACACTATTACAAGTGATTGTACTATGTAAGGGCAGATTACAAGCTGAAACATAATTATAAAAGTAAAGGCCATGATGATATTTACTCTTTCCAATCACATGTGTGTCCTGAATCAAGAAGACATTGTCAGTGAATAAGATATGATAATCAGAATATTGAAAAAAGCATCCAACAGAAATAATGTTGATATGAAACTTAGGAATACAAAGCACAATTTTAAGTGTTAAGATGGAATCTATGATGACACTGATAGTGTCTATAGCAATCACAAGGACCTTATGGTTATACGAAGTGGGGATGCCTGAGGCGCGGTCATCATTGATTCCACCTTAACACTTAAAAAAATGTGCTGATGCCATATTGGTTCTACAGATTCATTGAGAATCTGAAAGGAATTGAAATCAAGAGAAGAAGAGAGCATTTGGGAGAAAATCAATTTTTATTTTACATTGATGTGAAAAGTTATAAAGGGAAAAGTCTATTTTTGCTGAATTTTTTTTACTTTTTCCTTCTCCCCCCCCCCCCCCTCTCCTCCTTCCTTGAACCTCAGTAAGTGCTAGGGCCCACAGCTCTTTGGTTAATCGGTTACTTTCGGGTTTTCTTTATCTTTTAATAATGTTATTTAACCCAATAATTTAACAAAAAAACATATAAATGGACTCCACAACTTCTATATTTGTATGGACTCCACGACTTCCAAAGAAAAAATCATACTAATATAATATGTATTAGTATCTATATCAATATATTTATATGTTTTTTTGTGAAATTATTGGGTTAAATAGTATTATTGTTATCTTTCGTTGTCAAACTTCCATTCCATGCCTTTCTATAATTCTATTATTATAATAAATTGTAATTGTAATTAGTTCTGTATTATTCTATTCCTTCGAAAGTCCGTTCGATCCCATTTAAAACTTTCCAGCTGTGTCTGTGCAATGCATGTGCAAGGTGATGCCATTAATTGCTGCATATCTTAGATGTGAATGTGATACGAGCTAGGCATCTTATCAAACTTTCGCTTATTAATGTCTGTAACGGGAAAGTCTATTTTTTTATATCATATATCCAAAAAAAAACAAGAAAGACCTTTCATGTCCTGTTTTATTCTGCCCTGTATATATGCATCAAAATGCAATATGGTAAGGGTAATTAGGTTTTTTTTTCCCACCCCGCCTTCTCTCCCGGACCTCTATAATAACACTAACGAACAAAAATACTCTTGAAAATTTACAAAAATCAGAATTTACAAATCAAAAGTCATAAATCCGGAAAAAGTGAGTGAAAAACCGAGAGGATCTCGAATTTATCTGTAAATCCGGGAAGAAATCCGGAATTACCTCACGCGTGAGGTAAATTCGGTTCACAACTGTGAACCGAATCCTTTGTTTTTTTTTCATTTACATTTTGCTTTTTTATTTTGCAACAGTGGAGAGTAGACGAAGCGGTAGCTTTAAGCGAGAGAGTCTTCTGAGCAAAGACTCCACACCCGACAACGCAAACATGCTTTGGGTGTCCAAAGAAGAGCAGCATATGTCAGTAGGAGTGCTACTCCTTCTCCGAACACCCTAAAGAGGCTCAGACTTGCTGACACGCTCGAGCGTGACAGCGCAGCGAGCCGAGCCATAGAGATGGTCAGAGATCGCCAGCAGCCAGATTTTTGAGCGGCCTCACCAAGAGCTCGGCCCCGGATGATGAGCACCATACCGTGACCACCAAGAGTATGAGTACTGGACGCGACACTACCAAGACCACTCAGAGCTGTATCAGGACTCTCTTGCTCGGGGTTGGGAGGCTTGGGACCGGGAGTATCAAGAGCATGAGGTTCAGCAGGAGGAGCCTCGTGTGGAGCTCGTGTTCAGTTCAAGAGAGCCTCGTGGAGGCTCGAGTTCGAGAGGAGCCTCGGGTATAGGCTCATCGCCAGGAGAGGTCGAGCGGTGACCAGTGCCCACCGTGGTGGTGACCCTCCATTATTGTTCTGTTGATACGACCGCAAGCAAGGTCGATAGAGAGAGGCGAGGTAATATTATAATTATTTATTTTAATTTTACTAAACAATAATTAATTATTTGTTTTTAATAACGTATGGTTTAATTTTAATTTTTTCGCACCTTAAATCAAGATTGTATCTCACGGCGTAAGTATGTTGGGTTTAGACTGCCAAGACCACCCGGATGTAGCCCATCGTTGCGCGAGGCTAAGCTATTTGAGCTGGACATCACACCTCTCGCGGCAGTCAACCATGAGTTGATATCTGCTTTTGTGGAGAGGTGAAATCTTGAGACCAGCTCCTTCCATATGCCTTTTGGGGAGATGACAGTGACGTTGGACGATGTGTCCGCGTTGCTCCACTTGTCACTGGAGGGCACCCTTTTGGACCACAAGCCCCATGTTGATTCTGTTGAGTCTTTTCACTTGGCTGTCCAGTATTTGGGCATGCATCAAGCAGGTGTCACCGAGGAGCTTAAGGAAAACAAGGGGCAGTATTTGAGGATCACCTTTGTAGAGATGCTTTCAGGGAGAACGTGGCACGGAGTGCTTATGAGGAGTCTTCACGGTGCTACATGCTCTACTTGTTAGGCACCACCATTCTGGCCGACAAGAGTCACACATTACTGCCAGTGAGGTGGATGTATCTGATTCAGGATCTTCAGCAGTGTGGCCAGTGGTCTTGGGGTATAGCTGCTCTCAGTGTCCTCTACACTGAGTTGACGAAAGCGGTCTTTCATACGACCAAGCAGTTTGGCGGATACGCGACACTGCTCCAGGTAATCAATTATTTACTTTTTTAATTTAAGCTTTTAATTAAATTACTCATATATTAATAACTACTTATTTATTAATTTAATTATTTCAGTGCTGGATATACGAGCATTTTCCCACCGTCGTGGTTCGAAAAGTGTTTGCTAGGACACATCGCCCACGTGCTGCGCAAATGGGGAACTAGAAGTCGGATAAAATAAAGTTGGAGCACTTTAGTGAGGCGGATAGATGCGCTCGCATTTGGAGGATGTCATTCTCACCCTTTATTCAGACCACAGGCAGTATGTTCCGTTATCGAACATATCTGTTTACAGAGGCTGGTTGACTTGGGCCGGTGAGTCGGTCCCCTACATGCCGCATGCAGTGCGTTAGCGATTCGGGCAGTCCGAAGATCCTCGCTTCACCCATTTCTGTAAACCTCCATTTGCGACAGATCATACGGGGTTGGTGAGGTATCGATTCGGCGCGAAATTTTTGGCGGTAGTAGTACAGAGGCAGAGTACCACGGCGAGTGCAATCCTAATTACCTACCTTGCATACGGTCCAGTAACGAGGTTCGTCTTACTACTTACTGTCGATTCTTTGCCCCCAGAGCCGAGCGATCGGGAGCTCGTTGTCCTAGAGACTTTAGAGGAGAGGGTGCAGAGAGCAGCTGCATTGGTTCAGGATGAGCTACATGTGGACCGTTCACCTGATACTTCACGTCGTTATTTTGAGGCACTTTTAGACATTTTGGCCCCGTAGTTGTATTTTACTTATTTATATTTGTACTCGTATTTCATATTCGTTATTTTATATATTTTGACGTATTTTAGATCATATATGACGTATCTTTACTCGTATATCGTAACGCTTTCGTATTGTTATTTAAATCGTAAAGCGTTCGTATCGTATTTTAAAAAATAAAACGCGCGTAATACAAAAATTTTTAATAAATATAATAAATAAATAAAAATGGGGATTTCTGGATTTACCTCATACGCAGGTAAATCCGGTTCATAACGACAAATTCTAAAACCCCTTTTTTATGAACCGGATTGACCGTAAATTGAGGTAAATTCGGAAAACTTATTTATTTATTTATTTTTATCAAATTTTAAGGGTATTTTTGGGTTTAAGGGGAAAATGGGGGTGTGACAGATAAGGGGGTGAGAAAAAAAAACCGGGTAATGGTCTCCATCCACTCACTTGAATTGGCTTCATTAGCTGTACTATCTACGCTACCTGTTTCATGATGTAGCCCATCCGTGTTTGTTTTCACTTTCAAATCACGGTAGATACTCTTTAACCGTCGAAGCTAACTAGCTAAGCTACAAAACATTTTTGCCTAATAATAATAACGATTTAATAATTAAGACAAACCAAGAGCGCACAGCGTGGCAAACACTCTATTAGGAGGAAACAACTATACAGATTGCACTAGTAAATTTAGGTATATATGTGATCAGTCAGATTCTCCGATATAAATTAATCACCAACAAAATTGAAGAATACTGTGCACCAATAACAATATAAACAGTCCAGAAGGGTATCTCATTTGGTTGAGTGAAAGAGACATCGTTGATGGAAAAACGTTGGCATATGGATTCGAACCCCACTTCTCTCTCCCCTCTAACAACTAACACACTAAATACTAACCACTTTGTCTATTAAAAAAACTATAAACAAAACAAAAAATGTATGATGTTGGGACAAAGTGGTAATTTCATAATTATAGTGTGTGTGTGTGTGAATTCTCTATCGTCACTTATCTCTATCTCTCTCCTAGTGATATTTTTACTTTACTTTATTTATAAATAAAATAGAGGGCTGAGATTACATTTAAGGTAATCCAACAAATATGGTTTACTCTTTCCATTTTCATATATGGTCAAAAAAAAGCTACGCGCTTATTAAGAAAAGTCAAAAATAAGTAGTATTTCTATATTACCTATACTAACTTTCTTGAGTGCTATGAAAAAAAAGTTGAAAAAATCAAGAGTTATTTTGAAAAAAAATAAGAAGTAGAGCAATAGAGGTTGCTATAAAGCTTTGACTTGCTTATATTTGATAACTTGACTTTGTTGGTATTTTTGCTTATATACAAAAACAGAGGGAGTATTTGACTGCAGTCACTGCTGAGAGCAGTGACCGTAGTGGATCGTGGTTCGCGTGTGTGTGTGTGAGAGATTAAATTTATATATATTGTAGTCGTAATTTTTTTTTTTTTACAACACCAGTCAATCACAAAACAACATATCAAAAAAAATGTTTGACTTAATCTCACCTATCCTAAAAGTTTTTATATCGATGGTCTATACCGACTAAACAAATTTTGCTCTTCTAATTTGGTAATTTTGGTCATAAAATTTTTTATTGCACTTTTGGTCGTTAAAAGTCATAGATTGTACAATTTTAGATTTTCTCAATAATCAAGATTTGTGCATGATTTTGAGAATAAAATTGTGAAATTAAGAAAAATGCAGACCAAAACTGTCAAAAGTAAAATAGAAGAACCAAAATCACAGAGTTAACAAAAATCACCATATTTGTTTGTGATAATAATAGACTAATGGGATAAACTAATGGACTTTTTACTATTTTTTATCTTCTTAGACAAATAAACTTAGTTGAAGTAGCTAAATATAAAATATACTTAATTATTAAAATACATATATTATTTTTGAGGTATTCAAAACTACCTAATAGTTACACTATCAACCATCTTGGAGCTGCAACAGGAAAGAGTAACAAGCAATAAAAATATAATGAGCATGGTGTGCAAAAACCAAAACTAATAAAAATATGTTTTTCATAGGGTATTGGTGCAAATTTTTAAATTTGAGGGTGCAGATGCACACCCTTAATCATATGTAAGTCTGTCCATGTCTGAGACTGTCTAAAATAATTTATGAAAATAGTTTATGATATGTTCATAAGCTATTTTAAATTAATTTTCATCAGCTCTCAATGATAGCTTATGAAAACAATCAACTATCAATCAACTATGTTTAATCAAAACACCCACTACAAAAAATACTAAACTACCATTCTCTTAAACTAACTTTTTTTCTATCTCACTTTTTATCATCTTCATCTATATCTATATATCTTTTATCAAAACACTCACTACCATTCTCTTAAACTCATATCTTTCTTCCTCTAACTTTATCTCAGTTTTCTGTTTCCACTGGATATATACTTTAATTTCATTTCAATATATCATTTTTCTCTATGCAAAAAATTACAATTTGGAAATTTTGAAATTTAATAAAATTTTCTTTTCCAATCTCTACAAGAAATATTACATATTGCTGGTAAATATTCACGGAGTAATGTTCGGACTAATTAAATTATGTCTAAGTCTATTAATAACAATAACGCGATAATACTCGTGCGTATGCACGGGTATACCGCTAGTTTACATCTTATAAAAAAATAGTTTAACATTTTTTTATCTTTTATTACAAAAACAACCTTTACATAAACTTTTATAGGATAAGCGCTAAAGTTATAAATGCTTAATTGAGCTATTTATCCAAACATAATGCTACCGCACAACTAATAGATTTTGTTTTTTGGTAAATTAAATTTTACGTTAGTTTGACTCCGAGGGCTCACCAGAGTCAAGGCAGCCCTGACGACTCTTTGAGCGCTTACGGGGTACTTACATATCACCTACCAAATAAGTCATCACATCGGCAGCGTGAGTTGAACCACCCCTAATAGAATTATTACAATTAATTAAATTAAAATTATCATTATCAATATCCTAAACTAGGAAACCAAAATACACATTAAATATGTATTTTTTTTCTTTCAATAAACGGTGTATTTTATGCACGCAACTGCAGACACTAATCTCTAGAGCCGGGTAGGATCACAATGAACGACAAAACTCTCTCTTAAAAGATTTAACACTACTACATGTCCGAGATTTGATTCGAACTCAAAAACTTGATTAAAGTGTAAGAGACTCATATCATTTCATCGAAGTACTCTCGAGTGAATTAAATACGTAT
This sequence comes from Oxytropis ochrocephala, assembly GCA_020916435.1. NCBI lineage: Eukaryota > Viridiplantae > Streptophyta > Magnoliopsida > Fabales > Fabaceae > Oxytropis > Oxytropis ochrocephala. The sequence goes on from CM037093.1 coordinate 112,890,253, forward strand.
TAATGACAAATAATAATTTAATTTATTTAAATAATTAATAATTAATTCTATACATTTAATTAATTATTTGTTGACATTAAATACACCTATATGGAGAAATAATTTCTCTCAAAAAAAGGCATAGTAGTAACTAGTAACCGAAACACCCGCCGAGTTACATTCTGTGACCACGTGAACTCTGAAACAAAAACAGAACAGTCTCTCTCTTTCTTTCTTAATTCAATAAATAAGGATAATTGGGGAAGTAAATAAATGAAAATCCTAATTGAATGCAATTAATTATATTGATTCCCCCATTTCATTTGTTTATTTATTGCTGGTGCAAAAACGATTTCTCAACAAATTCATACCTTCTTCTTCTTCTTCTCTTACCATCACTGTTTCTTCATCTACACTTCTTCACAATCCAGAATCCGAAAGCCCTTTCTCAACAAACAAACAAACAAACAAACAAACAACACTTCCAGTTCCACCTGTCAAGTGTTGTTTTTTATTTTATTTTAAATCAAATGTTGGAACTCAAGAAACCCCTAAACTTAAAAAACAGAGGATTCGATCTGAGAATGAAGCTCCTAAACAAACACAACACTAGACCTTATCAACAAGACAACAACAAAACCTGTTTATTCTTCACCTATTACAAATGGCTTCTTTGGCTTTCTCTCTCCCTTTATTTCTTCACCTCTTATCTCATCACCAACGATCCTCAAACACAAACTCAAACACAAACCCAACCATCCTCATCTTCCAAATCCAACGGTAATAACAACACAATCTCATCAGCATTTTCTATCACATGCATAATTTTAATGAATGTTGATGATATACTATTTTATTGCAGGGGTGTTGAAAAATATGAAGGTGTTTGTTTATGATCTTCCATCAAAATACAACACAGATTGGCTTTCTAACAAGAGATGTAGCACTCATTTATTTGCATCGGAAGTTGCTATTCATAGAGCATTGTTAACAAGCGAAGTTCGAACCTTTGACCCTTACGAAGCTGATTTCTTCTTCGTCCCCGTCTACGTGTCTTGCAACTTCAGCACCGTTAACGGTTTTCCAGCGATTGGCCACGCACGCGCTCTCATTTCCTCCGCGGTGCACCTCGTCTCCACCGTATACCCATTCTGGAACCGAAGCAGAGGATCTGACCACGTCTTCGTCGCTTCTCACGATTTCGGCGCATGTTTCCACACCATGGTACGTTAACGTTACCAAACGTCGTCGTTGTAATGCCGTTTTTTTTAAAACGTGTGTTTTTCTTTTTTTTTTTGATTAATTTTTTTGTTTGTTTGTGAAGGAGGAGAAAGCTATGGTTGATGGAATACCGCAAATTTTGAAGAACTCGATTGTGTTGCAAACGTTTGGCGTTGACCACCAACATCCTTGCCAGGATGTTGAGAATGTGGTTATCCCGCCGTACATTTCGCCGGAAAGTCTGCAAACTACGCTGGAAAAAGCTCCGGTGAACGGACGGCGACACATTTGGGCGTTTTTCCGTGGAAAAATGGAGGTTCATCCTAAAAATGTCACTGGACAATTTTACAGCAGGTAATTATTATTGACCCCCCACAAATTAATCACTAATTAATTATTATTCCTTTAATTATTTACTAATCATAATTATTAACTTTTTGAGTTGACATTCTTTTTTTTTTGTAGGCGTGTGAGGACGGTGATATGGCGGAAATTCAACGGTGACCGGAGGTTTTACTTGCGAAGGCATAGGTTTACCGGTTACCAGTTAGAAATTGCACGTTCGGTGTTTTGTTTGTGTCCGCTAGGGTGGGCCCCATGGAGTCCGAGGTTGGTAGAATCGGTTGCTTTAGGTTGTGTGCCTGTTATAATTGCGGATGGTATTCGTTTACCGTTTTCTTCCGCCGTGAGGTGGTCGGAGATATCCGTGACAGTGGCGGAGAGAGATGTGGGGAAGCTTGACAAGATTTTGGAGCGTGTTGCGGCGACGAACTTAACCGCCATTCAGAAGAACTTGTGGGACCCAAAAACAAGGCGGGCACTTCTTTTCAATAGTCAAATCCAAGAAGGTGATGCCACGTGGCAGGTTTTGGTTAGTCTGAGTGAGAAGCTTGGTAGGTCCTACCGTAGGTCTATGGTTTATGGCGAATTGCAAAGTGACACGCAGTGGGAAGCAATTGGGAAGGAAGTTTGACAGTGAAAGAACATGCGCTTCCAACGTGGATATGTTCTCTCTCTCTCTCTAATCTCTATCTGTTCAGTTGCATTGTGCGTTGGCAATGGCAACAATAATATGGATGACAGCTGCTATTTTCGTTCCCTTTATCGGACAAGGAATTCTGATACACTGTTGGTGGGACCCGCGGTGGCGTACAGTGAGTGAGTAAATATCATTTGGGATTTTGTTCGAGTATTTTTCTGGTGTTCTTGATGACGTGGCAAGCATTGATTCGATGGAGATGCGATGAGACAATTCTTTTATTGATCCTTTTATGTAAAATAAATTTTTCTGTAAATAATTTATAGTCTAAACTTAGATGCACTACGGATATGATCCTCTAACTTCCTATCCTCTACTTTTTTCTAACTTTAGTCTTTTTTGGATGAGAGAGAAAAATATAAATAAAGGAAAATGGAGGAAAATAAGATGAGAGAGAATGTGTTAGACTAGAAGAGAGAGATAGATACAAAGTTAGAGAGAAGTTCTCTCCAAAAAGTTAGAAGATCCTCCCCCGATACACTACCATATAGTATACTGTTTTTACCGTTTCCGTCTCGGTGCAAGACGCGTGTACCATTTAATCCACGTCAGTTTAGTGGACTTTAACACCTTCATCTTCTTATTTTTCACCTTCACCCTTCTCTCTCTTTTTTCTTCTTCTCTTTCATTCTCTTCATCTCAAGAATGAAACTTTGGTGCAACTGTGACATTTGCCAAAGCTACTTAACAATGAATTGGGCCAAAAAAATTATAAACCTAAGTGATTGGTACACACATCTTGTTCTGTACCGTATCTAAGATAAGGATATCCGAGATAGTTGGTAGGTAATAAGGTTTTGATCAATTTGGAGTTATGTCCGGCCGATTATTCCGAAATTTGGTTGTTCCGAAATTTGTGGTGGGGTGTCTGCATAAACACTCCGATCTTTGAAGTCGATGCTGATGGAGTTAATGCAAATAAGTGATAATTAATCGTCACTCTCTCCTTGAAATAAATGCAGATTTATAGGTTTGGGAAGCACTTAGGTGTCATCATCCGAACCATTGGTTGTGGAGGTGCATAGTGGGTTTGTTGGATGAACGTTTATGGGCCTTGGGTCGCTGAAGGCCCAATCGGTTGGCCTTTTTAGGCGAGAGAGTGCAAATAGTATGCATGTGATTTCTCCATAACATTGCCCCAGAGCCGGTTTGGCATGTTAGTCAAACTAGACTTGAAATATGTGTAAAAAGTGAATCGTTTTAAGTGAGATTGGAGAAAAATAGTTTGTATTCGGACTTTCTTACCGATCTTGTGGATGATTCAAACCGAATCAGTATTACCGATCTTTGAAGATGGTTAATGCCGAATCAGATTCTACCGATCTTTGAAGATGGTTGATGCCGAATCAGTACTCCGATCTTTGAAGATGGTTGATGCTTGGATCAGTACTTCACCGATCTTTGAAGATGGTTGAGGCCGAATCAGCACTACCAATCTTTGAAGATGGTTGAGTGTTGGTGACGCTTCATTTTAATATTATTTCTTTTTTAAATGAGCATTAAATGCTCGTGTTGATCGATGTGACTGTTCACGCGATTTCGAGGCGTCTTTTTAATGATGACTTCCTCGATTCTTGTGTCGCTTCGATTACGATTGAGTGCGTCGCTTGAATGAATAATAATGATCATATCTCTCGTAACCCTATAAATACAAAGGTAATTCATTTATCTTTTTAGTTTTACTGCTTCACTCGTAGCTACCGATTTCGTGGTTTTAAGTTCGCGAGCTCGCTCCTTCTATTTCGACATCAAATCTCTTCATTCTTTCTCAAGACTTTCTTCCGAGGTTAGTGCTTCTATTTGAATTTACTTTATGTTGTGTTTTTTCTGTAGAATTTATTTTTCATTGCGCTTCGCTTTTTCAATTTCCACCGGTGAGATCTAGATCCTCGGCGCCATCTTTTTGCCGGGATGGGGTTGTCGGTCGGGTTCCAGGCCTTGTTCGTGAACCCAACATCTTCTTATGATTTTATCCTCGATAGCTTGCCCCATTCCCAGTAGGTAAAAATCGGCGAAAACAAAGCAGATAACTCGCGCCAAACGCTCCGACTTATAGATCAAGCCGAGCAAGCTCGCAAGTCTGTGAGGTCCTCGATATCGGAAAGTTAATGGCATCTAGAATCGATTCTAATCCTTTAGATAGGAGAGCATGGCTTCACCAAATACGAGAAGAAATGTCTTCCGGCCTAGAGGAGAAGTGATGATGAAGAGAAGAGCTTCCGACGAAGAATCGCCCACCCTTCCGCCCCAACAATCCGAACTCAGAGGCTCAAGTGGATGTGGATTTAGATCCGAGCTCTTCAGACGACTCCGATCTTGATTCGAGTTCAGAATCCGATACTGAATCAGATGGGAGAAATGTTGACAGAAATGTTGACGACCCTCCCGTTGACCCGTAAGAGGAAAATGTTGGTGAAGATAGAAGAGGGAAAGAGCCGGAAGATACCGGAAGTTTTGAGTTGTTATACGGGTATGAAGATTCCGGGGTTAACAACGTCGACCTCCCCGTAGTTCCCCCCTTGGGCTCGCCCCGTGATTACTCCTGGGTATCCGAGAAACTTCGTATCTGAGACTCGCTTATTGACTCGGAGATCGATATCGCAATTATTCAAAGAGGCTTTATGCAAAAAAGATCCCGTAGCAGCGGCGTGTCTTTGGAATGGGAAAGGCGAGCATGTGGCCACTTACCCGCATTCTCTCAAGTTTATTGTTTCTCGGGCGACTTTAGCTCACATGCGCATCCGTCCTCCATTCACGGCCTTTCAACGATCGGTTTGGCGGGTTAGAAATAGCCCCATCTCAACTTCACCCCAATGCTTGGGCATTCGTGACGAGCTTTTGGTGGTATGCATTCATCTAGGTCGGCCCCTTTCCCTTCAACTTTTCTTGCATATGTTTCAAATAAACAAAAGGATCGAGAAGAACAACGCAAAACCTCACACGCTTAGAGCATTATGCCCTCCGATCCGGACCGGGAATCAAGGTTTTTCGGCCATATTCGAAAAGTTTGAAGTATGAATGGAAGAATAAGTTTTTCCGGGTCGAACCGGTGTTGCGATTGTGGTAGACCGAGTTGGGACATTTAATGCCGAGAATGACATCGTTCTCACCACCAAGTTTCCTCTTGGTTGGACCGTCGAGATGAGACGAAAAGGCATTCCGTTGAAAAGAATCATTTGAACGAGGAGGATCGTAATACCTTGAAAGTGCTCCAATTTATTGCGGATCGGATCGTCACCAACAACGAAATAGGCCGACTCTGTGGGGTTTCGATACCAAGTTGTTGGTGGCATCCGTTAAATTTGAAACAGTCGAGAAAGCTTTAGGTCGGTTTTAAGACGCTTTCTCTTAGTTTATTTTTACTATGTTTGCCGTTTTTAAATATCTGCGATCTTGACTTGCATAACATTTTTAACATAATTTTGCAATCTTTAACTTTGCAGATAGCATGGCCCCGAGATTTTAATATGGCGGCTTTGAAAGCCTTAGCAATTAAAGATATTACCGGTCATGCCGCAAGTTGGAAGTAGCGGCGGGGTTCTAGGCGAGGAAACTCTCCCGCATTGTCACTTCGTGCGTGCCCATCACCGTGGTTAATCCCGAGGAGGAAGAGGAAGAGGAAACTCGGCCATTTACGAAAAAGGAAGCAACCATCCGGTCGCCTTCCTCCTAGGTCCAAACCCCAAGATCGGAGAAAATGTGATTGATCCGGCGACCATTCAAAAAGCACAAAAAACATAAGCCTCTCGCTCCGCTTTGATCCACGGGCATATATGACCCTCAAGACCGAGGAATTCCAAGTGACCCTTTGGAGTTTCACTCTCGGTTTTTTCAAGGATGGTCGACTTAGTGAGGAGGATAAAGCGGTGCAGCTTTTAAAAATTAAAGGTATAGTTTCGGTTTTCAAAACTTGCCTACCCGGACTTCCAACTTCTTTTATACTTATGTATTTATCTATTTGTGCAGATCTTGAAGCCAAGTGCGAGTCACTTCGAAAAGTCAGTAAGTCCACTTCGGGCCGATCTCGATAAATCTCAAAAGATGTGGAACTCTACAAGCGAGATGGTGAAGATTTGGAATCTAAGCGCTACAACTTGAGGCCGAAAAAGAAGCAACTTGAGGCCGAAAAGAAGCAACTTGAGGCCGATCCAAGCGCATAAATGAAAAATTTGAAAATGCCGCCGTCGAGCTTCAAGAAAAGATGCTATGATCGCGAGTTGATAACCGACCTCGACAAATAACTTTCCCGAGCTTCAAGAGCAAATTGAGAAACTTTGCTCTTCAAATGTTGAAGCTCGGAAGATCGGAAGAAGGCTATTCGGATGGGTCAAGATGGCATTGTCGAAGCTTTCAATAACGCCTCGACCAAGTCGCCGTAGTTAATCCCGACTTTGTTGCCGATCGTGATATTTTTAACCCGAGTCACGGGTTCATGATGGTCATATTGTTGAGTTTGACCCGAATCCGACGAAGTGTCAAGGATCGTTTATCCAGAAAGATGTGTAATTTGCTAATTTTCATCTGCTTTTTTGAGATCGAGGGTCCTACCAGAACCGGTATTTTTGTAATGATATCTCTATATTTAACTCGTCATATTTTTGGCTTCCTTTGTGGCTACGTTTTTATCTCGGATATCTTTTCCTTCTACTTTTAAACAAGTTTAACATCCTAAAAATAAGCGGTATTGATTGAATGCTTTAGCAAAGCAAGTCTATATTAAAACAAGATCGGAACTAGAATGCTTTAGCAAAGCAAGTCTATATTAAAACAAGATCGGAACTAGAATGCCTTAGCAAAGCAAGTCTATATTAAAACAAGATCGGAACTAGAATGCCTTAGCAAAGCAAGTCTATATTAAAACAAGATCGGAACTAGAATGCCTTAGCAAAGCAAGTCTATATTAAAACAAGATCGGAACTAGAATGCCTTAGCAAAGCAAGTCTATATTAAAACAAGATCGGAACTAGAATGCCTTAGCAAAGCAAGTCTATATTAAAACAAGATCGAACTAGAATGCCTTAGCAAAGCAAGTCTATATTAAAACAAGATCGGAACTAGAATGCCTTAGCAAAACAAGTCTAACTCGTAATATTTCTTGAGTTTGGTGGCGTTCCAAGTTCTTGGGATCGCCTTGCCTTCTAAGGTTTCTAGCTCGAAAGCGCCATTTCCCGTTTTTGTCGTGACTCTATATGGACCTTCCCAGTTCGGTGCTAGCTTGCCCTGCGATGCATTTTTCAGGTCTACATCTGCTCTTCTCAAGACGAGGTCGCGATGTCAAACTCCTCGGGACGACTTTCTCGATTATAACGGGTAGCTATTCTTTGTTTGTTGATGGCTTCTTTGAGGATGCATGATCCCGATTTCATCTACCGATCTAGTTCTTCTCGTAAAGCTTGCTCGTTGTCTTCTTACGTGATTTCGGATTTGAAGTTCTCCAAGATAATTCTCCGATTTCGATCGGGATGACAAACTTTTCGCTCCCATATGATAATCGGAAAGGTGTTTCTCCCGTGGAGCTTTGAGGAGTTGTTCTATATGCCCACAAGACATAAGGGAGTTCTTCAACCCAATTTCCTTTGGCATTGTCTAACCTTTTCTTCAATCCGTTGAGAAGTACTTTGTTTCTTTATACCTTGACCATTTGTTTGGGGATGTTCCACCGACGTGAATCGATGTTTGATTTTAAGATCGGACATCAACTTCCTGAATCCTTTATCCGCGAACTGAGTTCCATTGTCCGTGATTACCACCTCGGGCACCCCGAATCTGGTAATTATCTCTTTTCGGAAAAAAGAGATGCAGTTCTTTGCCTTAATAATAGATAGTGGTTTGGCCTCAATCCATTTAGTAAAATAATCAACTGCCACAATTAAGAATTTATTCCTCCCGGGGCTTTTGAAAAAGGTCCTAGAAGGTCTATCCCCACCATGCAAAAGCCATGGGGAGGAGAGTTGTGAGACCGTGTAGAGGTGCAATGTGAACGTTTGCGTGAATCGCAATTCGGACATTTCTTCACATAGTTCCTTGCACGGGCTTCAATGGTTGGCCAATAGTATCCGCCCTTAACACCTTCCCCCGGCTAAGGATCTACCACCTAAATGTTGGCCACATATTCCTTCATGAATTTCCATTAACACATATTCACCTCAAAATCTGCTCTGACATTTCAATAATGGTGCAGAGAGTGCCTTCTTGTAAAGTCGTTTCATTGAAAAGCGCAAAGATGCTTTGCTTTTCTTGGACGATCTTGGCTTTTGCGGGGATCGGAAGGTTCCGTGCCCGACATGATGTAATTCAAGATAGGAGCAATCCATGTTTGATCTTCATTTATCACGTGCCCGATGACATCGAGTGTAAATCGTCCCCAAAACTAGGTTTCTTTGAGGATCTCTTGTATAAGCGACCGGTGATTTCCGATGTAGTTTTGGTGCTTGCTAATTTGGAAAGAACATCGGCTCGAGCGTTGTTTGTTCTTGGGACATGCTTAACCTCGGCGAAATCAAATTCGGTCGGGAGTTTCTTGACATGATTCGGTACTTTTGGAGGATTGGCTCTTTTGCCCGTCTTGCCCCGATCCGGGAGACCACGAGGAGTGAATCGGTATGGAGATTTAGCCGAGTGATACGTAGATCCGAAGCCAAACGTGAGGCCAAATGCATGCTTCAGATTCAACTTGATTATTTGAAGTTGTAAATTTGAAAGTGAGTGACAATTCTATAACCACTCCGAAGGACTTTCAAGGATAATTCGGCCCCACTCCTTTGGGATTGGAAGAGCCATCGACATGGATCGTCCATACTTCATTCTCGGTCTCTGCCAAGTCATTTCTGCTACAAAGTCGGCTAACACTTGAGCTTTCATTGCCGATCTTGATTCATATTTGATATCGAATTCGATGCGACTCATCGCCCACTTTATTATTCTTCCCGAAAGGTCTGGACGATGTAGGATTTGTCTGATCGGATGGTTTGTTCGAACGACAACTTGGTGAGAAACAAAATAATGTCGGAGTCGCCGAGTAGCTATTACTAAAGCCAAAGCTATTTTCTCTATTTTTGATATCGGAGTTCGCCCTTGTAAGCTTTGCTCACAAAAATAAACCGCTCTCGTCCCTCTTTTGTTTCCCGGACCAGTGCTGCCCCTAATGCTTCCTCAGATATTGAGAGATACAAATATAATACTTCCTCAGGCTCAGGTCGGGTTAATATCGGAGGTTCTGATAATATCTTTTTTAACTGGGTGAGTGCCTCATCCTGCTTACGTGGTCCAAATAAATTCGATTCCTTTTTAAAAGTTTAAAAGGGGTAGTGATTTAAAAGCAGCATTTGAGATGAACCGAGATAAAGCTGCAATCATGCCGTTAAGTTTCTGAATTTCTTTCTTGGTGTTTGGGGTTTTCATCTCCGTCACCGATTTGCATTTGTCTAGGTTTGCCTCAATCCCTCTTTCGGTGAGATAGAATCCCAAGAATTTTCCGGCTTTGACCCGAAAGTGCATTTCTCGGATTTAATCTCATCCTGTTTTTTCTTATCTCTCGAAAAAGCTCTTTGAGATCGGTAACATGACGATTTGCTTGCTCACTTTTTGCAATCATATCATCTAAGTATACTTCTACATTTCGCCCGATCTGGTTTTTGAAAACTCTGTTCATCATTCTCTGATACGTTGCTCCTGCATTTTTGAGACCGAAAGGCATAACTCGGTAACAAAAATTTCCGTTTTCAGTCATAAAAGCAGTCTTCTCTTGATCGGGGGGAAACATTGGGATTTGGTTATATCCTGAATATGCATCCATGAATGATAATAAACCAAATCCGATGCATGATCGACTAGTCGATCAATATTTGGAACCTGAAAAGCATCTTTAGGACATGACCTATTAAGATCGGTATAATCAATGCACATGCGCCATTTTCCATTTGATTTTTTAACAAGTACAGGGTTTGAGAGCCATGTAGTATATTTGAGCTCAGTTACAAAATTAGCTTTAACTAAATCGTCTACCGCCTTGGCTGTTGCTTCCGTCTTCTCGATATTCAACCTTTTTTGCGTTGGGCAACCCACTTTGCATCGGGATATATTGACAAATGATGGCAAGCGACTTCGGTGGTATACGAGTGCATGTCTTCACCACCAAGCAAAGAGATCGGCGTGTTCCTTAAGCACCGGGTTAATTCTCTTTTTATTTCGTCTGGTAGTCTCGCACCGATCTTGACCGCTTTTGTTGGATCATCGCCCAACATTACTCGATGAATTCCCGTCCGGTTTTGGTCGTTCGGCCTTTTTCTCGAATGAGGATGTTGAGTCTTTGTCTTTCTCTTCGTCAGAGCTCTCGGGATCGGCGTGCGTCTAAATCCATTACATTTACCTCTGAAAACTTCACTTTCTTTCTTTCGCAGACGTATTCTTTGATGCAAGTTCGGTTTTGTCTCTTGCGAAAATTTCACTTTGAGAAGGAGGTAATAGCATCTTTCGGAAGATTCTAAATCGGCATTGATAGTTACTACCTCGTTATTTTGAGAGTGAAACTTCATTTTCGGATGTACTGAGAAGTCACCGCCCGAGTTTCCCCAAAGTCGGCCTCCCAATGATGCAATTGTAGATTGATGAGCAAGGTAATACCATGAATTTAACCTAATTGTCCGAGATAAAGGTTCCTCTCCAAAGGTGACCCTTAAGTCTATGTAACCCATCGGTCTAGTTCGTGAACCATTGAATCCGAGAGGTCCGTCTTCCGTGATAGGAAAAAGTTCCTCGGTGTAATTCCAATTTTCTCTAGTACATCGAAGAACATGATGTCACAAGAGCGCCTTGTCAATTAAAATTCTTCTTATCTCTTTCTCGCCATTATTTCTTTGAGATTAACAATGGGAATGTCTTCGCTTACCTTCCCGTTTAGAAGATCGTCATCTCCAAATGACAATGGGACGAGTTACTCTTGGTTGTGCCGATGATGTAGATGCTACACATTGAATTTCCTTCCACTTTCTTTTGATTGTTCTTCTTTGTAGCTCCTTGGACTTCACCACCGAGATTACCATTACCACAGTGTCGGCCTCTACTCCTTCGAGTGTCCGCTTCTTCCTTATAATCTACGATTTCTTTCCTCTTACTTCACAACCTCTTTCTCTTGTTTGATGCTTTTTCTTGTTGGAATGGCTTCGATATACTTGCCCGAGCTTACCTTTTTGATAAGGTCTTCAATGTCGTCTTTTAAAGCGTTGCACCGATTTGTGTCATGGCTTGCGCTTTGGTGATAACGACAAGATTATGTTGTTCCTCATTCCCGTGGTTGGGGAATAGGATCGGGATACCTTACGTGTTTAAATTCATTGTTCGACATTCTTGCAAGATCTTCTCCTTTCCACATATGAGTTCTGTAGTCTCGATGTCGCCTTGCCGAGGTTTGAATTCCTAGATGGCACGGTCTGAAATCTCCGGGAATTTCAATATTTGGATTTGACTTTTCGACACGCAGGTCGGCTTTCTTTGGTTTGGTTAGCTACGCTTTTCACAAAGAACTTGCTAGCTTCATCGCCTTCCTCATGGTCGATGTACTTCTCTGAAAAGACGGAGGAACTCTCCTAAAGTCGAGGGTTGGTTGATGCTTACGCCGATTTGGAATAAAGTGCCTCTGCGTAAACCACAGGATAGGAAATATAGACGAAATTCCTCATTCAACCCATGCACCTTTCCGCCTTAGTGTTGAATCTTGCAATATAAGACCGGATAGATTCATCATCGGCTTGGTGGATTGCATGCAAAACCATCCATGATTTCGCCTTACCTTCGAATGTGCGAAACTTGCGAGAATAACTTGGAAAGTTGTTCCCGTGGAAGAGATTGAATTTGCAGGGATGTCTCGAACCATAAACCCGCAGATTTTTTCAAGGGTGAGGAAAAAAGTCTACACATGATCTCACCGGAGCATTCCGATATTGCATCATGGTTTCATAGTACTCTGTATGAACATCCGGGTCTCCGAGTCCGTCATAAATTTTCAAGTGTTCGGAGAGGTTTCTCTAAACCTCTGGGAATAGGGAAATAATCTATTTCCGAAGTGAACGCCCTCTTCTTGGTGGTTGCAACTCCTGCTTTCTTCTCCCGGTTTCGAGCTTTGCGAGGTTGGTAATGGAATGATGTTGTTTTCTTTCCGGCTCTCTCTTTATAGTAGTGATGTCCGCGCCTTGAGGACTTTCTCTCTCTAGCACCGTTGTCTGCGCGTGGCGAGGATGACACATTAGAGGAATCTTCTTCGCCGAGTCCTCTATATTTCTAAGAGTTGCCTCGCTCTTCTCTTCCTCGCCTTCTGGTGGAGATCGATGATAATGACGTCGTCTCGGAGGAGAACGATGTCGTCTTCGAGCTCGGTGGTTCTTCCGGTTGCTCGAGCTCGTCATCGGGTTAATCCGGGATCATATCGCCGCGGAGAACCCCGATGCCGCAATATCTCGGGCACGATAACTGCAACCTCGGCTTCTAATTACAAAATGCGAGGCTCTCGGCTTCGAGATGCTTCATTATCTTGATTTAGAATTTGAACAAGCTGTTGTAAAGTGTTTACCGGAGCGGAATAATCGTAGGAGGTGAAGGAGCTCGATAAGAGGTTGACTCTCTCGTATTGACATTTCGGTCGAATGCATTGGGTTCTCGCAATCCTCTCGGGGTTCTTCATCTTGTGACCGGATGATACTTGCTATCCGCACTCCGGTTTGTGATTCGGGATCCATGATTGATCAAAAATAAATAGATAAAGTTTTTTAATGAGTTCGGGAAAACTCCCACTGTGGTCGCCAATGTGTTCTTAGATCAGATCTAAGATAAGGATATCCGAGATAGTTGGTAGGTAATAAGGTTTTGATCAATTTGGAGTTATGTCCGGCCGATTATTCCGAAATTTGGTTGTTCCGAAATTTGTGGTGGGGTGTACCGCATAAACACTCCGATCTTTTGAAGTCGATGCTTGATGGAGTTAATGCAAATAAGTGATAATTAATGCGTCTACTCTCTCCTTGAAATAAATGCGATTTATAGGTTGGGAAGCACTTGGGTGTCATCATCCAACCATTGGTTGTGGAGGTGCATAGTGGGGTTTTTGTTGGATGAACGTTTATGGGCCTTGGCTGTTGAAGCGTCACTTGGCCTTTTAGCGAGAGAGAGTGCAAATAGTATGTATGTGATTTCTCCATAACACATCTCCTTCAAAAATCACCTATAGGAACTATTCACTTGCACATGATGATATCCCCTCTTTATTAAGAGAGGGTCCCATATTATATGTGATTTGGGGGGAAAAAAATTTCTCCACCATTTACCAATATACCCCTCATTTTGTACCCACTGTTTACCAATATACCCCACTCTATATTTTGTGCCCCACCATTTACCAATATACCCCTCATTTTGTACTCCCACTTGTTTACAAATATACCCCACTATATTTTTGGATGACATACCCACGATAAATTTTTTTATTTGTCCAACACTATTTTTTTTTCCACGTTTGGTGGGAAAATTTTATTCCCACCATTTACCAATATACCCTTCATTTTGTACCTCACTCCAATATACCTCCACTCTATATTTTTAGACCGACATACCCCTGACAAATTTTTTTTTGTCCAACACTCTTTTTTTTTTATCCACTTTTGGTGCGAAAATTTTATTCCCACTATTTACCAATATACCCTCCTTTGTACCCCACTTGGTTTACCAATATACCCCCACTCTATATTTTTGGAACGACATACCCCACTCTATATTTTTGGAACGACATACCCCCACTCTATATTTTGTACTTCCACCATTTACCAATATACCCTCATTTTGTACCTCACTATTTACCAATATACCCCCACTCTATATTTTTGGAATCGACATACCCTCGATAATTTTTTTTTTTTTGTCCAACATTTTTTTATTATCAAAATGTATCCTCATTTTGTACCACACTGCTTACTCAATATACCCCACTCTATATTTTGGATCGACATTGTTGCCTCATCCCACCAAGCTATTATTGTTGTCTCTTCGTCTTATATATATGTGTTGCGTATTTTTATACCCCTATAAAATGTTGATGTTTTTTCAAACTACATCCGTAGAGCGCATGTTAATCATCTCTCCGCATGCATAGCACGGGCATGTGTCCTAGTGGGATTTATACTTTCCAGTTTCCACAATTTGAGATTGGTATTAGATCGGTGCCGATTGAAATGCAAGTTGAATACAAGTTAAAGAGCCTCACTCATCCCGAAATCAACTTACATTCCAATCGGCACCTATCGAATACCAATCCCAGATTGTGGAAATTGGAAAATACAAATCCCAGATCGTCATGTGCTAGTGAATAGTTCCTGTGGGTGATTTTTGAAGGAGATGTGTGTACCAATCACTTAAGTTTATGAATTTTTGGCCCAATTCATTGTTAAGTAGCTTTGGCAAATGTCACAACTGCACCAAAGTTTCATTCTTGAGATGAAGAGAAGGAAAGAGAAGAAAGAAAAGAGAAGGGTGAAGGTGAAAAATAAGAAGGTGAAGGTGACAGTGTCAAAGTCCACTAAACTGACGTGGATTAAGTGGTACACGTGTCTTGCACTGATACGAGAACAGTAAAAATATATAAGTGGTACCGCATCTAAGTTTAGTCCATAAATTGTACTACTGTGACATCGTAATTCGCAAGGAAAATAGAACTCCCTCCATCTAATTTTAGATGTCGTTTAAAGTTTTGCGCGGGTAGTAACAGAATAATTAGTTATGCTAACTTATGATAAAAAATGTGGTAGGACTAAAATATTATTACTTTTTTCTCGATTGAAGCAAATGCGCGGTTATTGATATTTTAAAGTAAGAGTATTGTTGGAAATTAATAATAAATGTTTTGAGATTTTAAAGTGACAGATAATTTGAGAGATAGAAAAATGACAAACATAACACTTAAAATAAGATAAAGGGAGTAGTAGTAATAATTTTTTTACTACTGTAAGCGCTCAAAGAGCCTTGAGGTCTGTCTAGTGAGCTCCCGGAGCCCAACTCACCTAAACTATTATTACTTTTTTCTCGATTGAAGCAAATGCGCGGTTATTGATATTTTAAAGTAAGGGTATTGTTGGAAATTAATAATAAATGTTTTGAGATTTTAAAGTGACAGATAATTTGAGAGATAGAAAAATGACAAACATAACACTTAAAATAAGATAAAGGGAGTAGTAGTAATAATTTTTTTACTATCGTAAGTCACCAAAAGCGCTTCTCGGCGCTCTGTCTAGTGCCTCCCGGAGCCCAACTCACCTAAACTTTTTTCTATCAATAAAAATAAGATAAAGGGAGTAGTAGTAATAATTTTTTTTTTAATTTAGTAAATCTCATCGAACACATTTATAAAAATAAGAAAAAATAGTAATAATTTAATTAACATTTTTTAATTGATTGTAACTGGAAAAACTGAGCTTGGATTGGGACATTGAAATGATTGATCATGTGGAGGGAAGTGTGGGTGTGTCAGAACTTTATAGAATGGGATTTGTTTTTGATGTAAATTTGGGAAATAGTGACGGGTCATTGGTCACGGATATGTTATGGCATGGGACATGGGTGTCAAAATCAAGCGCGAAGAGGGGATAGATAATCCAACAACATTAACGCATAGTTTGGTGTATAATTGAAAAATGGTGGCAAGGACTAGTAGTAATTTAGAAGACATTATCCCTTTTTACAGCCATTTCCGTCCAAAATGGGAGGAAAGGATTTTTTGGGCCCAATGAAAGTTTTCCTTTCTTCTTAGCCAAAAGAGAGAAACTATCTTTTTTTTGGCGTTTGCTTTTCCCACATCCCTTCCTACTCTTTCACACCCCTTAACAAATTATATTTCAAAGATACCCTCGCGTGATGACGATTCGAATGACCTTGTTCGAACACGTTCGAACAACATCATGCGAACGCTATAAAACTGATGAATGTGGTGTGAGGGTGTAAAGACTAGAAAGTAAATTGAGGGAAAATCATTGCATTGTATTATTGATTGATCCCTTTATATAGGAGGTGATTTTACAAAAACTATATCGCTTGTGTTTTTGCCGATATAACTAATCGGTATATCTGTTATACGAATCTTCGTTACATTGATAATGCATAAACTAACACACTCTCTATTGCAACAACTAACTCAACAATTAATCAAGCTAATTTCACTTAATACAAGCTAATTACACTTAACATCCTCCCTTAAACCGACTTGCATATATAAAGATCGGTTTAATTCTATAGCTTGCACATTCCCATCCGGTTTCGAATTTCTCAAAGGTCTCAAGCTTGAGAGCTTTTGTCATCACATCCGCCACCGATTACGAGAGTTATGCGATTGTATCGATTCGATTTTTCTGCCTTGCTCAATTCTCTAAGGAAATGAAACCTCACATCAATGTGCTTGCTTCTACCATGCATCACCGGATTTTTAGAGAGTTTGATTGTTGATGTATTGTCACATAGAATCACCATATCTGTCTTGATGATTAAACCCGAAGCTTCGAGAATTACGCCAACCAGATTCCTCGACAGACCTGGCAAGGCCCGTGCTATGCATTCTCGCTTGATTGTTGACAATGTTACAATAGGTCGCTTCCTAGAACACCGGACACCGCAAAGATTAGCTATCAAGAATACATTTCCGATGTGCTTCTTCGATCATCTTGATCTCCAAAGATAGTCACCATCGAGTATATCTCAAGCTTATCGGATCCTCCCTTTCTATATAGGATGCCAAAATCACTTGTTCCTTGCACATATCTTATGATTCTTTTGGGTTTGCCATCAAATGTTTCTCAACCGGTTTCTCCATGAATCTCTGACATAGCCTCTCGCAAAGGCTATATCTCGGTCTTAGAGCAGTGAGGTATATAAGACTCCCTACAATTTGCTTATATACAAATCCCATCAACCATCTTTCCTCATCACTCTTAGACAACTTTGTACCACCACAATTGGAGTTTTGACAGTTTAGAGTTTTGCATTTCAAACCTCTGCGAGAATTTCTTGAGCATATTTCTTTTGCCTATGAAAATTCCATTGTTACCTTGAACCACTTCAACACCTAGGAAGTATCTCATCCTCCCTAAATCTGTCATGTCAAACCTTTTCTTCATTGAGGCTTTGAATTCCTCAAACATGTCTCTCATTCTTCGCCAAGAAAAAATTAGATCATCTACATACTGGACTTAAGATCGCACGGTTTCCACTTTTCATCATGCTTTGTGAACAATGTATGTTCATATGGACATTTCACAAATCCTTGTTCACCAAAGTATGATTCAATCTTCATGCACTGTGCTCTCTGGGGCCTGCTTTTAATCCATACAAAGCCTTTTGCAACTGTAAACTTCACTTTCTCTTCCTTTTACAATGTATCCTTGTGGGTGGTCTACATAAACTTCTTCTAGGAGTTCACCATAGAGGAAGGGACTCTTCACATCAAGTTGATATACTGTCCATTTTCTCAAAGCAGCAACTGCTAATATACATCTTATAGTATCCCATCGAGCAACCGGAGCAAACACTTCATCAAAGTCAATCCCATGTGTTTGAGAGTACCCTTTGCTACCAACCTTGCTTTGTGCTTCTCTATTTTTCCTGCTTCATTGAACTTAGTCTTATAAATCCATTTCACTCCAATCCTTTTAGCACCTTTAGGTAGAGGAGTGAGTTTCCAAGTCTTATTTCTTTCTATGGATTGTATTTCAAAGATCCATAGCCTTTCTCCACACATCATGAATAAATTGCTTGTTCATAAGTGATTGGATCATCCATTGAGCTCATGACAGCTAAGTTCATTAGATCATTGGTTTCATCATCAATTTTGCAAAAATAAGAGGTGTCAAAGTCATTTAGCCATTGCGGGAGGCTTTCTTACTCTTGGTTCCAAGGTCTCTTCTTCATTATTTCTCGAGTTTCATGCGAGATGAGCTAGCAAGCAGATTGTCTTGTTGTCTTTCTGCAGAGAAATTGCGCTTTCACTTTCATTTCTTATTCTTTCATGTCACATTCTTGCTCTTACAGTTTCTCCTTCATTCTCCTCAATACCTCTGGTATCTGCAGAATTTCTAGATTCTGTTTCCCAATTCCATTTTTCATTTTCAGAGAAAATTACATCTCTACTCACAATAATTTTCTTTGAAATAGGATCATACAATCTATATGCTTTTGATTCAGTGCTTACTCCTAAGAAGATGCACCTTACACTCTTATCATCTATTTTCTTTCTCATAACACTAGGAATGTGAACATTTGCTATGCATCCAAATACTCTAAGGTGACTAACATCAGGTTTTTCTTCTTTCCAAGCTTCTTCAGGAGTTACATTCTTTAAGATCACAGTAGGACTTCTATTTATTAGATAAACAGCCCAATTTACTGCTTCAGGCCAAAAACTTTTAGGAATAGATTTGCCTGCAAGCAAGCTTCTAGTCATTTCCATCAAAGTCCTATTCTTTCTTTCAGCTATGCCATTCTGCTGAGGACTATATGCAGCAGTTAATTGTCTTTTAATTCCATTTGTGGAGCAGTACTCATTAAATTCATTAGAGGTAAATTCCCCCCCTCTATCAGTTCTAAGGCAAACTATACTTTTTCCACATTCCTTCTCAACTAGTGTTCTAAACTCCTTGAAACAAGACAGTGCAGCAGACTTTTCTTTTAAGAAATAAACCCAGGTTTTCCTACTGAAATCATCAATAAAAGTAAGAATATACCTTCTTTTTCCACTGGATTCTGGAGTAATTAGTCCACAAATGTCAGAGTGGACTAATTCAAGCTTGCTGCTAGCTTTCCAGTTTGATGATTTTGGAAATTCATTTCTGTGTTGCTTGCCTTTCATGCAATCATCACAATTTCTTTCTGAGTCCTTGATTTCTGGAAGACCTTTAACCATGTTCTTTTGAGCCATTTCTTTCAAACTCTTCATGTTCAGATGACCATATCTTCTATGCCATAAGTAAGACACATCTTCCTTTGCGATGAAATGACATGATGAAGATCTCGCAGATGGCCTTCACAGAAAACAACTTATTCTTGGTCATTCTTGAAGTGATGATGAGTCCCTTTATCCGAGTGGTGAACTTTAAGTTGATCTTGATGCAAGGTGATTGACAATTCGATCTTACGTTGTAATTGTCCAAGGCTAATCAGATTGTTCTTTAGCTTTGGAATGTAGTAAACATCTCATTACTACCAATGTCATTCCATTCACACGCAATTTCACAGTGCCTTTACCTTCTACAGTTATTCTTGAACCATCCCCTAGTTTCACCGATTCTCTGAAGGTTGTGTCAAGCATTGAGAACCATTCTTTCTCACCACACATGTGGTTCTTTTGCCACTGATCCGTAAAACAGATTCTTTCAATTCTTTCAATTGCAGATTCTATAGCAGCCATCAAAAGCACTTCTTCATCTTCATTGATTTCTGCATAATGTGCATTTTCTTCACCATTGGGACATTCATATGCAAAATGTCCTAATTTTTTGCATCTATGACATTCCAAGTTATCTTTGTATGATGTTCTGCCTCTGCCTCTTCCTCCTCTTTACAGACACAAGGTCCCTTCCTCTAGCAGAGCCTCTGCCAGCAGTACTCACTTTCAAAACTTGTTCTTCTTCCTTCTTAGGAAACATTCTTTGCTCATGTACTAAGAGACTCCCTTGTAGTTCATCTACTGTCATCTTTGTTACATCATTTCCTTCATCAATTGCTGCTAATGACATAGTTGAATTTTTCAGCATAGACCTCATTACCTTTTCAACAATTTCACCTTGATCTACCTTGTCTCCATAGATCTTCATCTTATTGACAATGGCAAGAGTTCTTCCAAAGTATTCTGATACGGTTTCTTCCTCTTTCATACCAAGCAATTCAAATTCTCTCTTTGCCGCGCGCAATTGTGATATTTTCACTTTGGTTGTTCCTTGGAATTTCTGCTTCATTGAATCCCAAATCGCCTTGGATGATTCTTTATCAAGAATTGTTTCGATGATCTCTCTATCAATCGATTGAAACAGGTAGTTTCTGGCTTTCAGATCTTTCAATTTTCCTTCTTCATTTGCTTTGGTGCTTTCAGCAGTTGCAGGCGTCGATACCTTCGGTATTCCACTTTCAACGATGCTCCAGTATTCTTTGGAGCGAAGAAGATTCTCCATGAGCATCGCCCAGTGCTCATAATGCCCATCAAATTTGGGAATTGATGCGTGCATGTAGTTTCCGTTGGTCTCCTTCTCCGCCATAGCTACAAGCTCGGTGATTCTTGAATTTCTTTTAGGTCCCTCTCTCTTTTAAGCTCTAGATACCAAATGTAAAGACTAGAAAGTAAATTGAGGGAAAATCATTGCATTGTATTATTGATTGATCCCTTTATATAGGAGGTGATTTTACAAAAACTATATCAGTTGTGTTTTTGCTGATATAACTAACTGGTATATCTGTTATACCAGATACTGTTACATTGATAACAGACAAACTAACACACTCCTATTGCAACAACTAACTCAACAATTAATCAAGCTAATTTCACTTAATACAAGCTAATTACACTTAACAGAGGGTCCATTTTTTGTAATAAAATAGGGTGTTCGAACATGGTTATGCGAACTGGTTCGAGTGACCCCATTAGAACAGGTGAAATTGCGCACAAGAGGGTGTGAAGTCAAGATTTAACACACTCGAACGATATCGTTTGAACCTGTTCGAAGGCCCGTGTTCGAACAGGTGAAATTTCGTGAAAAGAAAGGTTTTGGCTGGCCTTTTGGTCATTTCACACCCTTGTGGGGTGTGTTTTGAGTAGGAGGGGGCGTGGGAAAAGCAATCGCCTTTTTTTTGACAAAAGAAAACTTATATTTCATGCATAATCAAAGGAAAGATACAAGCCGGACTACAATCGAAAATTTGGATGCTAGCGAAATTTCTTGATGCCCGGGCTAAGGAATGGGCAACAAGGTTAGCTTGCCTCCGGATAAAACTAACCGTATAGTTTTGTGATACAGATAAAAGGTTCCTACACGAACTTAAAATAGAGCCAAATTCGGTAACAGAACGACACACTCCTCAGATACCATCAACCACAGTCTTGCAATCCAGCTCAATGGTAACTCTCTGGATATGTAATTCTTGAAGCCATTTGATTGCCGTTAATAATCCCAAAGCCTCGACTTCCCGTGGTGGTGGTGGGGAACCATGAAACCAAACCGTATTTGCCTTAACAAAGAGACCCTCACAATCCCGAATACATAGACCAATTTCCAAACCTGTTGTCATCAAATAACGTGGCATCAACGTTGCATTTTACAGTGCCTACTGTTGGACGAACCCAATGATTTTCGATTCGACGTTCTTTGGCGAAATCTTTGTTGTTCTTTGTAATTTGTTCTTCTTTATTGCTACTCACCGATGTTGTTGTTGTGAGTCTGTCTTCTTTGTTGTTGTTATATCATTCTTCTTTATTCTTGGTCTATTGCCTTTGTCAAGCGCTAGAGTGGGCTTGGAGAGAAACTATCTTGAAAGCTGTGTTTTCATTGTATTCCTTTGTTTTCTCTTATCGTTCTTTTGGTTTCCAAATAAACTTTAATTATAATACTAGTAGTTCTAAATAAACTTTCATGAATTGGGTTTTTATGATGTTAGAACACCTTTAATGGTTAGTTTTTATTGAGTTGAGAGGTGTAAGAACCCACTTTTTTGGTTCCCGATTGGCGCTTTCTGGGCCAGAGGAGAGGGCCGAACATTAAACGAAGAGAGTTGAGGCGGTAGGGGGCCGAGGGACACATTGGGAGGATGAATGAGACGACAAGAGGTTGGAGGCTCTCACTCTTCATGTTTTCCATTTTGTTGAATGTGAGATGAGGGACCGTGGAGATTGATGAGTGATTGTGAGAAGAGAACATTGGATTGGATGTGAACGTAATTTTTTATATTTAAAAATCTACAAGAATAAGTAATTGAGATTCTTTAAAAAGTTGTTAACACCCAAAATAAATGAAGTTGTTGGCAGACGGGAATAGGAGGAAAAACAAGGTCAAAATTGAACTGATGCAGCCATATTGACACTCGGGCAGAGATAATATTTGTCGTAACAAGGGGGAGGTTTAGGCTGTAGTAGTTGTGTTGAGAACTTCTGCAACATTGTTATTTCAAGTGGACATGATAGGATAAGATAGTGATAGGATAGACACTTATCATATCCTGTGTTTGGTACACACCAAATAACAACAGGATATATATATTAGTTAAATGACAAAAAACCTCGGATTTGGAGTCACCATGAAAAACCTCGGACCTCAATTTAAAATCGGAACCATGTGTCACTATAATGTGAAATAACACTTTGTCACATTGCAGAGTCCTATGGCTGATAGTGAGAGATCCTTCCAATAATAATAATGAAAATCTAAATGTCTTGATGACAGTGTTGCACAGTGAGAGAATTACCTCGACATGTTCATCTTCATTAGCAATTGCTGAGGCATATGACTCCAACCAGCAGGTACACTTGTCAGCGGCGAACGTGACAGCCACTATGCATTAATCCCAATCCGGTGGCTCAGGCGGTGGTGAAGGAAGAGCCACTATACTAGAGGGTATCATAGTGACGGTTTTGGCCGCAACCTCACAACAATTCAGTTCTGGTTGGAGAACGTGGTTGGCAGGTATTGCCACAAGATCTTTATATGACAATCTCTTTAACACTATCAATGCACTTAATTGTAATCTTTACCTGGATTAAATTTAGAGCTAGAACAAAGATTCCAATTGTCCGACCACATCCATCAAGTGAGACCAATCTCTGTATTAGACCCACTTCAAATCTGTATTGATGCATAAAATGCTTCAAGAGATTTGCAATCACAAGAGTAGTGGTCATTTTCCCAATGTATGAACTATTACCAATTCCCTTTGACATTATTACTCTATTCAGAACATTGAAATATGCTTCAATACCCCAAAGGTAACTAAAAATACCTTGATCATGTGGTTTTGCCGGTGGTCGAGGGGTTAGCTTGAGTAGAAGAGGTTTCCACTGTAGTATCAGACTAACAGTATTTGCTGAGGTTGATGGGGTACGATGTTTGCTGTCTCAGATGTTTCACAAGAAACTAATCCACATAATAGTTTATCTGATTAATGATATTTCGATAGAATTTGGGCCCAAAGCTAATATGATGCTGAAGTTGATCATTTATCAGCAGTATTTCATTAATGGGCCTTGTGTCTTGAAGGCTAATTGGAAAAGTGCTATCATCATTCAACACTGTTATTTTAGCTTCAACCTTGAGGACAAGGTTGATTTTAAAGGAGAAGGTAATGTAATGAATATGTCATTTGGTAGTAGGCAAAATGGGAAATTATTAGAAGAAATGAGTCACCAAAATAGCAATGAGTTAGTTACTAACAAACTCGGCAGCCAAGTGCAACGAAGGAGAGAGAGAAGTGGTTTTAAGAGAAGCATTCTCAGGTGATGATATATATAGGAGAGTAGAATAGTTGAGGGATTATGAAAATTGTGAAGAATATTCTAGTCTCTATCTTCTCTCTCTCATTTTTTTCTCCATCTACCTTAACCTCTTCTTCTTTCTCATAAATTGTACTGTAAATTGACCTCAATATCAATGAATCAGTATTTGTTGTTCCACTTTTGCTGTGTATGAATTGCTGCTTAATTTGATAACCATTACATACCCTCCCGAAGAGAATGTTGAACGATGAGCTGCCAACCATGTTCCAAAAAGGAACAAATGTGATCGATATGTTAATTATACAATTTTTTTAACTTTAAATAATTAGTGCCACCAAAATTTTGGCCCTTGTGTGGTCACACTTCCCATCACTCTTACTCTTTTAGGCACTCCACTAAATTTGCCAATGTCGAAAATTCATGCAGTCGGACAATAAGGACTATCAAGTAGAACTTCAGTGTATGAGACTGTTTGTTTTGTAGGATTCAATGATATGCTTTAAGGAGAAAAAACTAGCACAAGATTTGATAGCCTTCTTCTAGGACATTATTGTAAGCCATGCCTGACTTAGATTAATATTAAAAATATTTACAAAAAAATAATATCAAAAACTTTATATGGCAGAGTTGTCATATTTTGGGCCTGCCAGAAGATAAAGCTGTCAATTCGGGTTAGCCTAGCTCATTCGAGCTAGTCACTTCTGGCCAAATACAATTTCAAGTCGGGCGGATTAGGCTAAAATTGTTTCGGAGCCTAATGCGGGTTGTAGGCCAAAAGGCTGGGCCATCGGCTAGAAACTTATGATAGACAAATATTATTTTGAATGCTTATATTAAATAACAAAAATTAATAAAACAAGATAACACATAATTGTTTGCAAAAGTCTGGCCAAAAAATAACAAGCATTTAACTATGCAGAAAATAACATATAAAAATCTGAGTAAAAAAAATACAAAAGTCTTTCTTTAATAACAAAGATGCAAGACCAACAAAAGTACACAGGTTTAAAAACAAACATCCACACCAATAGAGGGCATGAGGCATCATCGGCCAATGAAGTATAAAATAAAAAAGGTATATATCTCAATGTTATCAGAATCGGACCGGTCATCGAGCCGGTCAAGTCACTGGGTATTTGGTCGGATCGATGAGTCTTTGGTCGAACCGCATGAGTCAGACACACTAAAAATAGACCTGATATGTATAAATTTTTACATAATAAAACTATCAAAAAATTGTAAGCTTATTTGTATACAAATTAACATAATTCTTCCAATTTACTATACAAATTCAAATCCATAAGAACGATAAGTCCATAACCATATCATAAGTACCTACTTAAATAGACAAACATGAAATAATAATTGTCTCAACATATCCAAATTCATAATTAGTACCTAGGGGTGGGAATAGGCCGGGCACGCTAACGCTTTGACCTACGACCCAACTTACAACAACCAGGCGCTGAGTCGGGCTTTTTTGAAAATAGATAAGGCCAAGGCTTTTTCAAAAGCCTATTTAGCTAAATAGGTCGGTAGCCATAGGCCATCGAAAAAGCCTTTTGGGCTATCAGTCGGTACTTATTTAAATAAATCAAACTAATTTTTTATTACTAATATTATTTTGTATTGCATTTGGTACTTTGTGTTATGTCATAACTTCACTAACATTTTTTGTTAGTTTAAACATATTAACCTACATCAATTTTTGACATTGTTGAAGTTATTATTATAAAATAGAATTTAAATAGGATGTCATATAAGATATTTTCCTAAAAGGTTTTGTTAGATCTCAATTAGAACTTAATCTCAATGACCTATTAGTTTGTTAGTCTATTTAAATGACTTATGCCATTGAAATGTTGTTGACCTTCTTAAGAAAATAGTCAAATAGGCTTTTAAACAGGCTTTCAGGCCTTGTCAGACTTTCAGAAAGGCCAGGCCAGGCCAAGAAACTCGGCCTACGACAGGCCACAGGCCAGGCTTAGGCCTAACATTTTCAATGTAGGCCAGGCCCAGGCCAAGCAAAGCCTAGCTCGGCCCAGCCTATTCCCACCCCCTCATTATATACACTTTACATAAGATATATAATATATATTTGTAAGCTTATTAACAACATATGAAGCTGTCACAGTGGTTAAGTGGTGTGGCACCACCTTCTGTTACATGTTTTGAATCCTGCAGGAAGCCTTTTTGTAACAAAAAAGCGTGAAAAATTAAATGAAAAGCAATTGAGTCATTTCTGCAAGCAACCCGGACCGGGAAGGACACGGGTTCCCATCGGACCGGTTCGACCAAACGGCCCGTCCCGGTTCTGATAACACTGACATTTTTTTTTTATATAAATTGAGTAGTAAGTTACTAATTTTGTCTTTATTTGTACTAAATCTGTCTCTGTCTTAACTTATCAACATTATTTTCTTTCTTTCTTATGTACATTATTTATGTCTATTTCTTCCTTTTAGCACAAAGAAACTGTAGTAGCTAGGATAGAAGCTCATATACACAATCTTCTAATTGGAAAAATAAATAAAATATTCTTATAATATCAAGATGTGGTGCATTCTCTAATTATTGTTATTAGTATACAAAATCATGAAACAGATCTTAGCAAAGGCTACCGACAACATCAGAATCACAGATTAAATAGTTATTTTAGTGGTCATATTCAGCATCAAAAAGTCCCATCAGAAGGTTCTTTAAATGGCTTACCTTCAAGGGAACAATGTCCCTTTTCTCATTTTTCATGATTACCTAAATCAGTAGCTTTAAAGCATCAACACGAACACAGACACGATCACAGACATCAGATTAATTTTAATTTATATAATAGAAATAATTGAAGTATCTGTATCGGTATCCGACATAATGAGTATTGAATATGAAATACAACTTCAAGCTGAAGTGTCGGTGCTACAGAAACCCGTAGTATTACTAAAGCATCCAAGTAAATTTATTAATTTCATCCCAATCTTTAATGGATCTAAACTTTTTTGGGTACAAGTAGTTACGCAAAAAACAAAAACATCTCAATCTTTTCTATTTTATAAACCACTCAATCCTCAACAATAATATCTTTTGGTAATGTAATGTATGAAAGTGTAAAAAGTAATTAACTTTTTAAACACACCAAATTAAAGGATCCAATAAACCAAATTAACCTTAGCATTCAGGAATAAGTGTATGGTCTCTTTTGGGATCATGGCAATAATTATAGACCAAGTAGTTATTTTGGACCCATTTCATTGAAGAAAACTGCTGAGGACTTAAGCTGCTATAGCCAGATGGTGAAGCAGAAGGTGGATAACATGAAGAAGAGGATTTAATGGTACAACCTTGTAGTTTGAAATTTCTGTATTTACCAATAAAAGGTTGGTATTTATAATTAGCTTTGTATTTTCCATCCTCTGTGGCCCATGATGATGCATCCCATATTGATCCATACACATACATTGGTCTTGTAGGAAATGTAGCATCACTCTTCTTAGGATACCTCCTTATTGGTACATCATCCACTAAAAATCTGCATATATGAATTTTCGCAAAAATTTATAATCATAAATTAGGTCGATTGCCTGTGTCAAATTTTCATGCAGTCAGACGATTTGGACCATCAGATACAAAATGTGATTTTGGAATGTACATACTGTCCGATTTAATGGGATGGTCAATATCGTCTGACTGTGTGAATGCGTAGAAAATTTGACTGAAGTGAAATCTTTTTTTTTTTTTTTGCGAATAAATGAATGATTTATGAGTGTTGTTGTAAGGTATGAAAATATTACATGATCTCATTGGGTTTCCATAGAATGGCATAGTTGTGAAAATCTTGTGTTGGATCAAACCAAAGATGAAATTTCATCTCTCTTCCTATAATCTTTCCATCTCCACTTCCTCTAATATACACATTTGTTTGCAAGACATAAGGCTTATCTTGTGTAGTTCCAAGGAATTCAATGTCTATTTCATCATGGTTTCCTGGGTAGTTTTGGTTGTTTGAAAGCTACAAATTCCCAAATTTAAATATTAGCACAAAAAAAAACTTAAATTTCAATATTAGTTCAATATATATAGAGTAATCCTCACATAGAAAGATGTAATAACTCCTGCAGTGTAACCAGGTTGAAGCTTAACAGAAACACCAAAATATCCAGACTTATAGGAATGAAGTGACTTGAATCCACTCCCTATGTTTCAATAAATAAATTAAAATTATATTTGGCTCAATTAAAATTATGTATAGTCTAAAATAACTACGAACAAAGTTTTGTGCAGCGGTGAATCGAATTACGTACCTGAGTTAGTGTCAAGCCAGAGTGTTACTGAGGTCTGGTCTAGTTTCTGATGCTGAGGTCCCCAGAGGTTTCTAAATTCTTGAACAAAGCTAACAGTGTTGATTTTGGAAGTAGGATAGTACCCTGGTGAAGGTGGACCCTGAGAGCTAGTAGTAAAAAGAATGATGTGTGAGAATAATAAAAGAGAGAGTAAATAGGAAAATGGTGATGACATTGTAGAAGCCATAGTTGGTGATCAATGATCATGGAAGATAGTTGATATATAGAGAGATTTGTAGGTCCCATGATACCAAAATGGAATTAATTTGGTTGATTAGGGAATTATAGATGGCGACAAAAAATTATTAGGTTTTTGATAATAAACAAAGATGGGGAAACATTATAGCTTTTGGTGTGGCTTTTTTCTTTTCAATTTAATTACTTATTGGGATGGAACTTGCCTTTCAAGTGAAATAGATGTTTTCTTGGTGAGATTGATTTGATTGTATTTAAACATGTGATATTGACAAAGATTGCTGATATAATTTTAGATATGTACAATTTGCCAATATAAATATCTAATTTAAATTTAAATATTGTACATAAGCAAATTTATATCTATTTTATTAAATTTGCAAATTTTACTCCACCTAATTGATTTCATATTTGAGAAAATTACAGCCACCTTTCCTGAGATATGAGATATGATTAAATGACATAGACACCCCCTTTATTTTCTAAATGAACACGAACCTCCATTATTTCCTGAAAATGTTTCATTCACCTCTCTTAAGTTTTATTTAAAAACACAAACACATTCTCTTTGCATCCTCTATTCTTTTTTTTTCTTTTTTTTTTTTAAATTGGGGAAGAGGAAATTTTATTAATCATAGTGGCACTAATGGCCATTTTACAATTGTCCTCGAGGGGATTTGAACTCAACACCTTGAAAATACAATGCCAAACTCTAACCACTGAGCTAGCACCTCAAGTGTTCCACCTCCTCCTATTAAGTATAAATATCGTCTATTTTTACTTAATAGAGGGAAGATGTGTGTAATCTAAGAGTGGTCATTGTCTTTTACGAAATAGAGGAAGTGTATGTTTTTTTTATGATAACTGAGAGGAGGTGAAAGGGGAGATTGCTAGAGACTTCTTACTTACACTTGATGCTCTAGTTAGACCTTTGATACAATGAGCCGATCACCTTAACCATGAGGGGAGCCTAAAAGGTTGGAGAGATTTGACACTACTTCTTTCACCAAAATTCTTAAGGCATTAGATATGAGTCACCTCTCTTATGTATATATATTTCATTTAGCTCATTTTTGTCAATGTGGGGCTAACTACTCCCACTAGAACTCAACAATTATGTTATTGTTCAGTACCTTGCTCCGAGCTGGTAGTCCGAGGTGAGCAGTTGGTAGATTAAGTGTTAAAGTCGTCCTATCCGAGGCTGAGATCGACCGGGGGTTGGTACTAGGGATGGCAATGGGCGGGACGGGGGCGGGGACTTTTCCGCCTCAGGGACTTTTCTCTCCCCATCCCCATCCCCACCCCGCGAGGAGGACCCCAAAATTTTATTAAAATTGCCAAAAATATAAATTAAAATATAATAATAAAATTAGAAAAATATATAAAAAGCAAGACTAAAATTCAAAAGTTCAACATTTTAATATAAAAAATATAAAACTTAGTCTTCCTTTTATATTTTAATATTTAAAAAGTATAAAAATTAGAACATTTTAATATTTTATTAATATTTTAAATTAAAAACATGTGTAAAAAGACTAAAAAAATTAATTAATTACTTATAATATAATATATATCTATAATAAGATTATTTATGTAATATATTCGGGGCGGGGCTATGATTCCCATCCTCATCCCCACTTTGACCGCGAGGGGGATTTTCCCCTCGTCCCCATCCCCACGGGGAAAATTCCCCGCCCTGCCACCCCGAGTTGGTACCTGCAGACACTCCGATGTCAAAATCAACAAACAAAAGTCTAGAAGAGGTACAAATGAACGAGGCGTACTTGATTTCAAGGGGTGCCACTGTATTTATAGACGCGGAAAGGGGTCGCCCTCAGCCTTGGTTGAATCTCGAGTCGTGGGATTAGCTAAGGCCAATCTAGGCCGTTTATCTCGGCACCTCTTGTGGTAGTTAGCGTCTAGGCCGAGTCTAGTGCTGTGCTGGGTCGTTTCTTCTGCGGATTGGGCACCTAGTCCGGAACAATTGTATATTTTTTTCAAAGGAAATTATGTTATGTGAGTAGATAAAGATAAAAGAAATTGGGTTATCTAGACCCATTTTGAACTGAACTTCACTTGAACAATTTGTGTGGAAGTGGATGTTGGTAAATTAAATCATTGACGTTGTTGTTTGAAGCACAAAAATGAATGATTATGATGTATGTCGATAGACAATGACTTAAAGTAAAGTGTTTTAACCATCACCATTCACCAAACACTTTTTTATTTTATTTTTATAAATCGGGTATCTTCTGCGCGCAATTGCAGAGACTAATCTCTCGAGCCGGGTAGGACCACAAAGAGCGGCAAAGCTCTCTCTCAAGAGATTTAACACTGCTGCATACCTAAGGCTGAATTCGATCCCAGGACCTTGGTTAAACTGGAAGAGACTCTTATTATCTCATCGAGTGCTCTTGGGTCATTCACCAAACACTTTGAGACTAACAAAATGTCTATTTTTCCTAACAATGTGTGAACCAAGCAGTCAATTATTTGAGTGATGCTTCTTTGAATTTGAGCGGTACATCGAATCTTTCAACACTTCCTTTGAATTAATCAAAATAAAAACTTCAACATAAACAGAAAGCTAGCTTATTATCTATATGGGAGTCAATTCTGCGTTGTTTGCGGATTGGGAGATTTGAAAGGTACACAACATTGTCGCTTAAATTATTTACATCAAAGTGTTCTCATAGATTTAGAAGCCTCATTATTTGGTGGTGAATTTTGATAGTACTAAATAACATGGTGCATAAATTTTGCATCAGCTTCTTGTTTTCTAACCAATACGTGTGGTATTTGATATTATTGATTTCAAATATAGTTTTAAAAGTTATTGCCGATCGTCCCTTCTTGTTGGTTGCCTTGACAATTTCAACGAGATGGAGATGTCGGTTCTTGAGTTCGAACACGGATGTGAACAGTTTTATTAGTGTGTGTGTGTGTGGTGTTTATTTGCCATTTAATTTAAGTAAACAAAAAAAAGTTATTGCCGAATAATCTGAGTTTGAGGACACCCAATAATGCTTGGATGAGATGGTTCGAGTCTCTTCCAGCTTAACCAAGGTCCTAAGCTCGAATGTAGATTTAGGAATACAACGGTGTTAAAACTCTTGAGGGAGAGCTTTGCGGCTCATTATGGTCCTACCCGGCTCGAGAGATTAGTCTCTACAATTACTTGCAGAAGATACTCAGTTTACACACAAAAAAATGAGTTTGAGGACGATAAAGCTATTTTATTTCGCTATAAAAAAATTAATAGATTGGATAACTCACGATGGTAGTACTAATCCCAAGGGATTGACATGATAGCATGACAAGATTTGTATTCAACATGTTGTGAGTACAAATTTTCACCGATTCTTTTTGGGGTGACTGAAATGTACTTTCCTTCGATGCTCAAAACTCAAAAGTTTTTTCTGCCTTTGATCAATGTGTCATCCCTTTATCCAAAAATATTTTCAATAAAAAGTTAAATCTTTTACTATGAGAAATAAAATTTCCTTCCTCGTAATAGTTGTTTTTCAAGGTAAAAAAAAGTTAAGATAATTTTATTTTTAGTGGGGAAATTTCCTTCGTAAATAAAATCTTTGGTTAAGATAATTTTTTATTCTGATGACAGAAGATCAACAGAGGGTCCTGCGTGTTCCTCGAAGCTAACCTAGTTTATTGATGAACTAAGAAACGATCAATAGTGTCCAACATTGAAGCTAGTGTGCTAATATGATGACAAAACCTCCCATTCATACCAATTTTTAAGAATTTAGATCCAAGCTCACAGTTTGTGATTCATTGCTACTTGAATAACTTCCCAATGAGCTTGCAAGGATGTCTTAAAGGAGTATTTCTAATCTCGTTTAACTATGCTATCATCAACTCTACTACAGGTGGTAATAACCCTACAACCAACCAACCAACTAAGAATTGTTAGTTAGTTAGTTAAAGTCAATTCAAGCTTGGAAAACAATGGATATTCTTCTGAAAATCAGGCACAACTGAATTCAATATCAATGCACCTCTAAGAGAGTGTTGGTAGGCTGCGTCAAGTGGTGTGCAGAATTAATGGTTAACCATACCATTTGACACATACTTCTTACAATCCACCCGCTACTCAGTGGACACCTCCTAAACGCGTGAAAAGAGAAAAATGCCCTTAATGAAATGCGTGTGTTTTTTCGAGATTACGATGGTTCGGAAGTTCTCCACCGAACCGGTTCGGAAGTTTACCACCGAGTGTTATATCTTCACTGACACCCTCATAATATTGAACTTACCAGGTTCAGAAGTTTCCCACCGAACCGATTCAGAACTTTAAGTCCGAACCATTCAGAGTTTCAGAACAAAAAAGAGGGCGTTTTGGGGATATTGGAGTATTGGGGTGTGCACTGAATAGTAGGTGAGTTGTAAGAAGTATGAGCCTACCATTTTTAATAAACTGAACCAAACCACACCAAAAAGCCCTAACCCAATTAAGGGTTTTTTTTTTGTACCCCCACCCCATCCCCATAAACCCCCACCCACACTGAAAACCCCAAAATGCCTTACAAAACGTATTTTTTTACAAATTTTTGACCAATCGTATATACACAGGGGTATATATACGACCTTATGCATTTAGGCATCGTATATACACCCCAAAGGCGTATATACGATTGGAAAACTTCCTCATTTAATCGTATATACGCCTTGGGAGGTGTATATACGATGCCTAAAAATAGGGTCGTATATATACCCCCTCGTGTGTGTATATCGACGACCCATTATATTTTTAAATTTTTTTAAGTCAAATAAAAATTATATGAGTCCTGAAAATAGGTTTTGTGTGTAGTTCGTTAAAACGTGATTTGATGTTATACGTCGAACGAATAATTTAGGCTAAAAATCGGTTTTTCGGCAACATACTCCGATCGTAATGAAACCACAAAATATTTAAGCGAAAAAAATCAAGAATCCCAAATTCCATCGTTTACTATTTTTACGATTTTTTTAATTTTTCATAGTCTCCAAAAATCTAAAAAAATTTGTATAGCCTTATTTTGGTTTTGTTAGATTTTTAGTGGTGTTTTTATAATTTTTTGAGTAGTTTTGACTATTTAACGAATTTTTAGTAGCCTTTTTTAGTAATAAAAAGTAAAACAAATTATTAAAAATTAAAAACCCCCATCGTATATACCTTTGAGTGACGTATATACGATAAAATTAAAAATTTAAAAAAATACGTTTTTCAGCCAGCGTTTTGGGTTTTAAATTTGGGTGGAGATTTTTGGGGATGGGGTGGGGGTCCAAAAAAAAAAACCCCCCAATTAAATGGTTCATGCACCGCTCCAAAATCTTAATAGGCCATGACCCGAACTTGATTAAATGATTCAGTTAGAATTTCTAATCCAAATCCAGTATCCCGAAATTGCTTTCTTCTATTGCTTTGTTGTATTGTATGAACCCTAACCCTAAATTGAATATCCCTAGCTTGCATGAATCTGGTTTGTGTGTGCGATTGTGTGAGCGTCTTTTCGCGAATCTAGGTGTTCTTCATTGCTTGCGCGAAGATCTTCGTCCTATATAGGTAAATCACAACTTGCAGGTATGTTTTCTCGGTGTTGCTTCCTCGTCGATCCAAGGGGCATGCGTTTTCCTTTTCCATATATGATGATTTTCTTAAATTGAGAGTGTAGCAGAACTGAGCTGGATTAATAACATGGCTTGAAACAGAACCGAATTTACAGTTCCATGTTTATTAGGTTTTCATTTTGATGGTTCAAAATACAAACCTGAAATAAGCAGCTTATTACATGACACTTAGGCAAGCCTTCTATGAGAATAATTCTAAGCATTTGAAATTTCATATGATGTGTTTTTATAATTACTTTGTAATTGAATTGGATGTTATGCTGAGTTATGTTTATATGCCATAATCCTGTAAATGGTCATGATAACATTATGTGCTCTGAGACAGCAGAGCATTTTATTTCTACTCCTCCTTATGTCACAAACACCGCTATGTGTTGCCACCTAAGCGTAGAAACCAGTCAGATGCTTGTAATCACTTCACTGTAGAGCCCGACACAGCCAAGTCAGCAATTTGCAACTATTGTGGTTGTATGATCAAGTACAACGATGAAACAAGTGCGATGCGAACATACCAGTGAAGTGATTCAAATCATCTAACCAGTTTCTACGCTTAGGCGGCAACATATAACAGTGTTTGTGACAGAAGGTGGAGGAGTAGAAACAAAATGCTCTGCTGTCTCAGAGCCCATACTATGATTGTAACTGTTTTGAACTCCCAACTGTTTAGATAAGCTGCTAAGCATGCTGTTGAATGTGTTTTGAGCTTTCTGAAAAGCTGTAGTTTTTGAAAATCTGTTTAGATAAGTGATTCACATGTTAATGCTCATTTGATATGTATGTTTCTACCAATTTCAGCTTTGTTTTGAGGCTTGAATAATGAGCATTTAAGAGGATTTTATATAGACTGCATGTTAAAATATAATATATAAATAAGAAATCTAACTTGAAAATATAAAACAATTTTTTATAAAATGAAATAAAAAGAGAATGGATTTATTCTAATTTTTTTTTTTTTGCAATTTTGCCAAAATTTGATTCAAGCAAAAAGGGTTTTCCAGGCAGTTCACTCAGGAAATACCGGTTCTCAGTATGAACCAGACGTGAATCGGTTAAAAAAATAACCGGTTTTTTGCGAACCTACCCGAACCAGATATTTAGTGTAGTTTGGTTTGGTTGATGTACCATGCACAAGCCTAGCTGTGTGTCACTGTTTTGTTAAACTTGACTTTCTTTTGCCACTTCTACTTCAAAATTCAAGTTACCTATGCTTGAATCTTGGTACCAGTTGGGTCATGCCTGATGTGTAACTGAAAAAGTTTTGTCACCATCAATCCCTTTGATTGAGCAATACTATAATAACGGGTATATCTGGCCACGATACTGACTCTATCCTTGTTCAGTTATCTGGCTTTGGCTTTGTTAGATTTGGCGTTTAGTGCTTACTCAAGCTTTTATTATAGTGTTAGAACATCACTAGAATATAGCTGACCATCTTCTAGGCATAACAGAACCATTAGAATAGCTACAAACCTAATGAGGAAGAGCCATTAGCCCAGCCCAACATTAGCTCGTGGGTCATCGGGCCAGCCCAATGGGCCACAAACCATTTTAAATATTTTTTCAATATTAAAAAACTTTAACATTTTACCCTTTTTTTAAAATTTTTACGTCAAATGAGATGTGCGCTATATTTTGTTGATTATGTTCTGAGATCCATTCTATTAGCAATTGCATTGTGCTTTCTACTTTCACACTGTATTTCCATTTTTTGGCTCTGCAGCCTGCATGTCGTTCCCAATGTCTGCTAACTTGAATCAGTTTTGTTTCAAATCAGTAACAGTAATCACAATGAGGGAGTAAGGAAGAGAAGAGGTGGTGGTTGATGAAAGAAGAGGCGGTGAAAATGAAAGTGACATGGAAGAACACAAAGAAGAAGCGCTGTTTACCTCACTTGAGCGACCTTCCATTTGAGCATAATCAACAGGAGGACCAATCCAATTCAAACCCTAACAAAGACACTGAAGAATATAGTGATGGAGGAGTGCGTGCCCCTAATTCCGACCAATTAGCCAAGGAATTTCAAGCTCAAGGAGACAACCTTGCTATGGATGGGAAGTACAGAGAAGCACTTGGTAAATGGGAAGCAGCTCTTACATTGGCACCTGATGTTCCAATTTTACATGAACAAAAGGCTCAAATTTTACTAGAAATCGGAGATGCTTGGAATGCTTTAAAAGCTGCAACTCGCGCTACTGAATTGAAACCCTCGTGGGCTGAGGCATGGGTCACACTTGGCAGAGCACAACTGAATTATGGTGAGCCAGATAATGCTATTGACAGCTTTGACAGAGCTTTAGCTCTCAAGCCCGACTATGAGGAAGCTAAAGATGATAGGAATACTGCATTACGTCTTATAAAGAAGAGAAAGAACCTTCACTCATCAGGCTTGAGTGCCATTCAAAATCGTTATATGGTAGGTGATAAGAATGAAGGCTCATGAAGGTATACAACAATGGAGAAAGTTATCCAAATATTCCTGTGTATAATATGGTTATCTTAGTTGCTGTATAATAGCAAATTTTTGTTTATTGTTGTCTGCCAACTCAATGCTCAGGAAGATCATAATTCATCATGTGGCAAAAAAAAGTAATCACAATGAATAATACACAATATATGTTGCTTTGTTTCAAACCAGTAGCCAAAATAATACACTAGGAATAGAAGCCAAAATAATGCCATGAATAACATCACATTGTTTGACTTTGGGCCTCTATTTTGGGATGTTTTTTTATACACCCACCCCATCCCCTCCCATCCCCACGCTTTTACGATATTCCCAAATTACCCCTGGCATAAGTTGCCAAATTTGACTTGCATTGAATTCTCTTTGACTGGAACCCACTTTATCTGCCATCGTATATACGCCAATGGAAGGTATATACGATGACATTAAATAATAAACGTTGACCTGGAAAAAAGCGTATCGTATATATGTCCTTCAAGACGTATATACCAATTGCTTTTCCCACTTCCCCTCCTACTCATCGCACACCACAAACAATTTTTATTCCAAAAATAACTTCGCGTGGAACGCTCTTGCAGGACCTGATTAGTGACAGTTCGAATGGTCTTGTTCGAACACGTTCGAACGCATGCATTCGTGTTAAGGAATATTGGTGAATGTGGTGTGAGGGTCCATTATTGATGCCTCGGTTAAAAGCATGCGAACGGAATAAAATAGGGTGTTCGAACAAGGCTATACGAATAGGTGCGATTGGTGTCATTCGAACCTATTAAATTACACACAAGAGGGTGTGTATGTAACACCCTGAGCCATTTTCTTTCTTAGTAGGCACCCACAAGTGTACATCATGACCTTCTCTACCCCCAAGTAGAGAAGGTCATAATGTACACTTGTGGGTGCCTATTAAGAAAGAAAAGCGCCCAGGGTGTTACAGTGTGTGTCAATATTTAACACACTCGAATGACTAAGGCTAAATAAATAATCCATGGAAAGACCATCATCTTCACCCTTAGGCTCGTGTAGAACTTATCTTTCGTATAGTTACAATTGAAGCAAGCAAGCAATCTCCTAGACTGACGGCATTGTCTAAATCAAACCCTCTGTTACTTTCTCATCTAATAAACATTTCATTACTTTTCTTTTAGCAGTTGTTGGGATGGAACAATGGGTGGATCTTTGTGGATATTTAATTACCCTTTTGAAGCGATCCAACCACAGTTTCATTCTAGTTTGAGCGGTTTATAGCGGTTGAGCCGAGACCTGCGATTGAGCCGAGACCTGGAGGTTTCACTCGTTCTATGTCTAGTTCGATTTTAAAAGCATTAGTATTAAGTGATGTTGACATGCCTCTATATTATAAGGAAATAGAAAATGAGAGATTATTTTAATTTTGTAGGAAGAAGCTATAGCAGAAGGTGTTTGCGATGGGGAGGAAATGAAAGAAACAAGTGTCCAACTTGTTAGAGTTAGGTTATAAACAATGTCATAGACTTCGGTTCTAAGTTAACCTATGTTTTGAAGACTTCAATATTCAATTTATTAAATTAATTTGCAACTTATAGAACTCTTATAATTCTTGATATTTAAAACAAGTATAGCAAGATTAGCAAAAGGAAAAAAATTGCAGGCTTTTCTCGAAGTGGGATTAGCAAAAATTGGAAATATTATCAAGTGGCTAGCAAAATTTCATCTTTTTCTTTCTTGATTTTAACAAAAAGTTTATGGCACATGATTTTGGTAATTTTGATACAAGGTGATAACTAGTGTAGCTGTTTAGTTTATAGTTTGTTGATAGTCTTCTACGCCACTCATAATCGTGTACTTAATATCTTGAAGGAAGAATATATATTTATTAATCAACAATAATAAAAGGGGAAATGCACACTCATCGTTTTTTGTTGCTGTTCTGGTTTAACCAAAATTGCGTATGCATATTGTTAAGGCAACACTATCATATCGTACACGCAAACTTTTCTTTCACTAGCTTCACAAATACACAAGATTCGAACCAAAATGGTTTTTAGTACAATAAAGCAAAAATAATTGCATCTTTGCAAAAATAAATAAATTATATTATTTGACACAATTGTATAGAGTTTAAACTCCGAGTAAATTTTATGAGTATCTTCGCAAAGAACAACAGATGATGAGATGACGTGCCTTCTTTAGATAATAACCAAGGTAGTGAGTTTGAATCTAACATTAGGCATGCAACAGTATTAAATCTCTTGTGGGAGAGTTTTGCCGCCCATTGTGGTCTTACTCAACTTGAGGGTTAGTCTCTACAATTGCGCGCAGATGATACTCAATTTATACCAACAAAAAGTTATGAGTATCTTCTATCAAAAAATAATTATATATGAGTATAGTGCAAGATACTAAGAAAAAAGTTTTAAAATTTTGTGAATAATAAATTGATATAGAATAATTATTATTTTGTGAATAATTTTTTTTCTGATGAATTAATTTATTATTATAGTATAATTTTAGTAGTATGTCACATATCAGATTCTTTTTATAGGCAATGTTAGTGGGGGCAGGAGGAATGTTAGTTCTCTGAGTTTAAATCCGGGATCTCCTTCTTGCACTCATTTAGTGCACTATTTTTCAGCTTGCAAACTAAGCTAACTACTTGAGATATCACATATCAGATTTTAAAATGAGATAATAAATGAAGGGTTTAGTTAAATGTATGTGGGCTTATTTGGAAATAGCAACCCGAAAATTGTTGGAAAGTGTTAACCGTTTCATACTCAACTCAACTAAACTTTTCCGTTAAACCTGGCAGCCAAAAAATCTAGCACTATAAATTCACAACCACACTGATGCAATCCTTCAACAAAACAAGATGGCATCATCGTACCTCAAAACGTGTTTGTCTTCTACGTTGTTGTTAGTGTTGCTTATCTTCATTTCACCTTCTTTCTCTTCACCAACCACAAGCAACAACAATGACCTTCATCTTTCTTCGACCGCAGAAAAACTCATTAGAGGATTCAATCTTTTCCCAAAAGATTCCATTAACACAATAGAGAATGATCCTTCTTTTGCCACAGGAAACATCGTTGAGAAGAAGTTCAAATTCCCTGGTTTAGTTGCTTCTGGACCTTCTGTTCAAGAACTTGGTCACCATGCAGGTTATTATAGCCTTCCTCGTTCCAAAGCCGCCAGGTAACTTATACAGAAATAGATTCCTTAACTTTAATTTTTGGTGACTTTAGTGTATTTACATGATAAAAAAACATAATGAAGCATTTAAATCAATTTTTAAAATAAAAAAGTTTATTCATTTATTTTAAAAAAATTGATAACAATTTTCTCTATCATTATTTGTAGGATGTTCTACTTTTTCTTTGAATCTCGGAATAGTAAAGAAGATCCTGTAGTCATATGGTTGACTGGAGGTCCAGGATGTAGTAGTGAATTAGCATTGTTTTATGAAAATGGTCCTTTTCATTTTGCCAACAACTTGTCTCTTGTTTGGAATGACTATGGATGGGACAAGGTAACTATCAATTCTTTCCATCTCAAAATGAATTTTCTATACATTCAGGGACTTATTTGCAATTTTTCTATGTTCATTCAATGTTGTAGGTATCAAATATTTTATTTGTAGACCAACCCACAGGAACAGGATTCAGTTATACATCTGATGATAGTGACATTCGCCATGATGAAAATGGTGTTAGCAATGATCTCTATGATTTCTTGCAGGTAATTTGATTTGTTATGTGATCAAAGAAAATAATCTTATAATAAAATAGCAGATCAACCAATTATTAATTCAATCAACTACTTGTATAAAGTGGTTAAACTTGATTCACCTTTGTTAATTAAAAAAATAAAGGATTTTTTTTAAAAGACAGATAGGAGTCTCGTTATAACTTTTTGATACAAAGTCTTCTTAGAGAAAAATTATCGATAAAAAGAAAGAGTCGCTAACTTTTTTTTAACGATTGCAGGCATTTTTCAAGGAACACCCTCAATTTACTAAGAATGATTTCTACATTACTGGAGAATCATATGCTGGACACTACATTCCAGCTTTTGCATCCAGGGTTCACCAAGGAAACAAGGCAAAAGAAGGAATTCATATTAATCTAAAGGTCTTGCACTATCACATAATTTACTTTATAATTTATGAACAATTTGTTAATTGCCTTCTCTTGATTGTATTAATTCCTTTAATCTCATACAATAAACAGGGTTTCGCCATTGGTAATGGATTAACCAATCCTGAAATTCAATACCCAGCATACACAGATTTCGCATTAGACAATGGATTAATTAAAAAGCATGATTATGATAGGATCAACAAGTTGCTCCCACGATGCAAGCAAGCTATAAAATCATGTGGTATAAAATTGAGTTCTTTTCCCTTCTCACAACTCACAAGAAATATTCTTTTTTTCATCTCATCTATTTATTTGTCATGATGATACTTTTCTTTTTTTTTTTGTTCATTAATATTTGCTAACAAGTATTTGATTTATCAGGAACCGAAGGCGGAGACGCATGCACAACTGCGTTAGGGTTTTGCAATAGCATATTCAATCAAATCTTGTCCATTGCTGGCAATATCAATGTATGATATAATAAAAGAGAAGTACTATATTTCAATGACAAATTGAGATGCTAAGAAAATAATGCAATTTAATTCACTAATGCATTTTGTTACTCTAATTTCAGTACTATGACATTAGAAAAAAATGTGAGGGAGACCTATGTTATGACTTCTCCAATGTGGATACATTCTTGAACAAGAAAAATGTAAGGGAAGCTTTAGGTGTTGGAGACTTGGACTTTGTTTCATGTAGTAGCACAGTATATAGTGCCATGATGCAAGACTGGATGCAAAATCTTGAAGTGGGTATCCCTTCTCTTCTTGAGGATGGAATCAAGGTGCTTGTGTATGCTGGAGAAGAAGATCTCATATGTAATTGGCTTGGTAAGCTCCATTTACTTAGAACCAAAATTTCTAAAAATTGTCAAAATTAGAAGTCTTGATCTAGGTTTTAGATCCCGATCAAGGTCGTGTCATAATTTTTGATATTGCAGAGAACTGCGATTAAATACATTGTGATCATAGTGTATCAAATTCATGGTTTGAAGTTATAGTCCCCAACCACAATTGTGTCTGCAACGTAATATTATTTGAGGCCTCGACGATTGTATTGCAGTCGCATCGACCACATTGGTCACCAATTTTACACAACTCCATGGTTTTTAGGTCTCCACAACCATAGTTTAACCATGATAAAAGTCTTGATGTCGCAGATCAGATTGCAGTCGTAGTCTTTTTAAAATCCATGATCTTAATGTGGTTCTCCTTTGGCAGGAAATTCGAGGTGGGTTCATGCCATGGAGTGGTCAGGTCAAAAGGAATTTGGGGGGTCTAGTGAAGTTCCATTTTTGGTTGATGGTAAAGAATCAGGAACATTGAAAAGCCATGGTCCTCTTGCATTCCTCAAGGTTTGTATTTTAGGGTATTTTTCAAACTATTGAGCATGACATTGTTTTTTTACTTTTGTTAACTTCATATTTTGAAATAATAGGTGAATGAAGCTGGTCACATGGTCCCTATGGATCAACCAAAAGTTTCACTTCAAATGTTAAAAGGATGGATGGAAGGGGAAATGGTAAAGACTAAGGGTGGTGATAATGTCTCTCCAAAATGATGTGTTTGGCACAAATAAAAATCATACTCCTCTTGTATAAAATAATAATGACATTTCCTTGTGAATATTGGAAGGGTGAATGGAACATAATATTTTCCCCCTAAAGTCTTCTCACTTTCGTAGCATTTATGCTTCAAATCTTCAATTGTATATTAAAAGTTAAATCATGTGTTGAAGGATTTAAAGCAAATAATAAATCATTTTGCCGACTCATGCACAATTTTGTATTATTTTTTTTTGAGAAAATATTTCTCGGGGTCCTTTAACTTATTTTCAAGTTTCAAATAGGCCCCTTATGTTTTTCTTTATAATGAATAGGTCTTTTATGTTTTAAAGTTATTGCACCTTTGCCATTTTTTGATATTTTTTGTTGAACTTTATTATAAAAAAGGGCAACTGTGCAATGCTTTTAAAACAAAATTAAGGGACTTATTTATTACAAAAAAACATAAGAACATATTTGAAACCTGAAAAGGGACAATGGTGCAATGATTTTAAACATAATTGGCCTATTCGTTACAAAAAAATAAATAAGGGACATATTCGTTACAAAAAAACATAGGGGACCTACTAGAAACCTGAAAATAAGTTAAGGGACCCCTGTTACCTCAAAATTTCGACAGTACATTAAATGAAGCTTTAAATGGGGTTGACTTCACATTTAATATTGTTCTGGGGACCACAGGTCAACATTTAAGTCAATACACCATAAATTCGACAGGAAAGTTATACAAGTGCTGGCAATGCAAGTGAGCTTCGACAAGCCTAGCTCTCAAAGCTATGAAGTAAGCAAGGCAAGAAACCTTCGACAAGAGAAGGTTCAAATCTTCGACAAAGCTGGGTTCAACACTTCGTCAAACGGTTGACAACGAGTTAGTCGAAATGCAAAGAGCAACAGTTAGTGGGCGGTTACTTCTCCTTATTTTTAGGGGGCAGTTATTCTTTCTTCCCACGATTGTTTCCAAGAGTATAAATACTCTTTTGTAATAGGAAATCGGGGTCACCACATTTCACAAGAACTCTGAGAAACTCAACTTCCAAACTAAAGCGAAATACGAGTGAAATAGATACATTGTATGTGTTGGTGAACCATCTTTTCTTTCACTTAATGCAATATTTACTTTCTCTTTACATTTGTTGCATTTACTGCTTTTACTTTGCTTTCAATTTATTTCTTTCTATCATTTCTTCGTCTTACATACGTCAAAAACACAAAACTTAGAGGCAATTGTCAAAGAGATTTTCTAGTTTGATCTCACAATCTCAATATTGAAAACTAGTGATTGTTTGCTAAAAACACCAGCAAACAACCCCGAAATAATTTTGCCTATTTTTTAAGGTAAAAATGGTAAGAGCCTTGATAATACCTCGTGAGCAAATCCTTCTGAGGAAAAAATCATCAGTAAAGAAAAAAGAGTACTCTTCATCATTTTATTAAAAAGAAATAGAAGAGAAGAGTACATATATAAAAAATCAAGGGGGCTAGGCTAAAACCCATGTGAAGGAAACAAAAACCAAGCATATGAAACAACACTATAGTGCAAAAGCGAAAATCAAGGAGACCAAACTCTAAGGAAAAATCATCTAAATCTGAAAAAGGAAGACCTGCCCTATTACGACAAAAGTCATCTAAGATGAAACCAAGAGGCAAACTCCACTAAGTATCAGTTCTACTAACTAACCAAAAGCAGCTAATTTATCTGCAAAACTGTTTCATTCTCTAAAGATA
Source organism: Oxytropis ochrocephala (assembly GCA_020916435.1). Taxonomy (NCBI): domain Eukaryota; kingdom Viridiplantae; phylum Streptophyta; class Magnoliopsida; order Fabales; family Fabaceae; genus Oxytropis; species Oxytropis ochrocephala. Next base: position 112,934,013 of record CM037093.1, read on the forward strand.
TGAGAGACAATAAAATCCATCTACAGACAGAGGCTTATGGTGTTTTCGCAACAATATCTCAGTCTCTAGGGGATAATTTCAGGATTCTTAAAAGCGACAACAACAAAAGACGATTCGCATTATCAGGCGTAATCTATATAGCTATCATGGTTTCCAAAAGCTCAAAATCAAGAGTCGTGAAGCTACCAAAAAAATACGCAAAACAACCAACAGTAGAGGCTCTGTAATCATGAAAAATGCCACCACGAGAGGAAGGGCCAAGAGAGCCTTTAGAAGCTCCATCATTGTTATCTTGAGCTTTTCTAGGATAGCCTTTGACTCAAATTTTTTTAAAAATAGCAAACATTGTCACTGTGTTGTACATATGGCCATGCGAGGCGGAGCCCGAGAGAGAAGTGGAGATCTCGATCTGAGGACAAAGATATTGGAAAGTTGTAGCTTTATTCTCAGAGCGTAATTTATTTATACTCAACCAAATGCTGGAGAGAACATGAACAACTACAGCAGCTAAGACATCTAAGAGTTGTTTACTCCAATATACATTCAGCACAGAAAGCAGATCGAGACAAAATACTAGAAGTGTCAATAAAACAGTTGATAGAAGACTAGAGCTAGTGCAATTGTTTTTGAGCAAAAAGACAACTTAAAAAAAGATTTGGTAGTTCCTTCAGCCTTACCACAATGGCAACAAACTGACACCATAGTGGAACCCCATTTTTTGAGGTTAACATCAGTAGGCAACCAATCATGGGCAACTCTCCAAAAGGGAAACAATTTTTAGAAGAAGGAACAGACAGACGCCAAGTCTCATTTGCCCAAGAGACAACCACAGGTACAAGATAGAGAAACCCATAAGCATATTTAGAAGATACCTTAGTAGAAGAAGAAAAATCTCAAGCTAAAGTATCTATCGCTGCAAAGTGAGGAATATGAAAACTGATGATTTTCTCATAAATAGACGGGCACCAAACTTGAAGCTTAGCAGGGAGATGTTAGTTGAAGTCAATAGTATAACCACTAACTTTCAATGCCAACATCTTTTAAACCTACAAAGAGAAATTGAAAACTGGGTAAAGAGACTTAGAAATCCATGTGTGAGTCCAAAAATAAATATGAGTACTATCACCAATATTCCAAGTGGAGTTCGAGAGAATAGTGGAAATATTGACATGCATGGCATGCCAATGGGAAAGACCTCACATGATAACACAAAGACAGCGCACCCCAAGACCCCCTTCTTGTATGGGAGAGCAAACTCTTTACCACACATCTGTCATTAACTTCTTAGAGTTTGCATTTTTTGACCAAGTGAAATTCTTAATCCAAGTATAATAGCTTTTAGAAGAGAAATGGGCCAGACATATATGTGGAAGCTATACTTGAGCATTCCAAGAATTATCGATTTGACTAGCTAAACTCTCGCTATGACAGAGAGAAGAAACCCTTTCCAACTAGACAACTTAGATTTAATTCTGTCAGCTAAAGGGCTTTCGGCCAACCTTTTAAAAATAGGGACACCCAAATAGTTGAAGGGAAAACACCCAGGAGAGAACCCAAGTAAAGACTTCAAAGAGGCACACCTACCAACAGAGATAACTCCAAAGTAAAATCTACATTTCTCAAGGCCAAGGAGCTGACCTGAAGCTTCACCATACTTAATGAAAAGAGACATTAAGCTAGTAATGCTTTTTTTGTTGCCGCTGCAAAAAAACCAAAATATCATCGACCATCATAAATAACACGGGTAGGATTTGGAAACCCCTAGGACAAGACATAGGGAGAAGAGCTCCCATACTGCTCAAGTGAGTGATACCCCCTGCTAAGAACATCCTCTGCAATGCTAAAGAGGAGGGGGAGGGGGCCACATTGTCTAACTCCCCTTTTACAAGGAGAAAATGCAACAGAGTGACCATTAACAAAGAAGGACAAATGAGCCAAAGCCAAAAGCATGTAAAACTTTGAGTAAGGAATTCTGATCAAGAGTGTCAAAAGCATGGGCGGACCTACATATAGGTCAGGGTGGGCAGCTGCCCACCCTCAAATTTTAAACTTTGCACACACCTCTATGAAAATATATTTTGACACTCCTAGTTTTATTTTTTGCATATCCTGCTACTATTTTTCTCCTTCAATTCCTAGCTACTCTTTCCTATTGCACCTCCAGGAGCGATTGGTAGTGTAACTATGGGGTAGTTTTGGCTATCCATAAATAATATATGAATTTGGATAATTTGTTATATTTTGAATTTAGCTATCCCAAATGTTCTGGACTAGGCTAAAACCCCACAAGAATTGAGCCTGGCCCAAATCCGTACTCGTGACACCCCATGGCGCGCCCCATCATCTACTGTCCGAAGTCCATCTTCAACAGTCCAAAGTCCATCTTCAAGGCTCTAGAAGCACTGCAACTTGCACCCCGGATCCATGTATATTCCGAGGTCCAGTACTGAACACCAATAATATGTTATTTAGCTACTCGAACTAACTTTATTTCCCTTAGGAGATAAAATAATAATAACAAAGTATATTAGTTTAATTAGTCTCATTTGATCAAAAAAAAGTATTATTATCACAAACAAATATGGTGATTTTTGTTAACTTGGTGATTTTAGTCTATTTATTTTACTTAGACAATTTGGTCCTCATTTTTCTTAATTTCACAATTTTACCCTCAAAATCATATATTATTTGCAGTTTTGGTAGTCAAAAATCTTGAATTTCCGTAAGCTGGTCTTACTTGGATTACATGTTGGGAAGGCTGGGGTTTGGAGCGAAATGGAGGCGTTGGATGTGATCTTGCTATTCGTCTAATTTTATCTCAATTCTTGTTAATGGTAGTCCAACAGAAGAATTTGTGGCTCAAAAAGAGTTGAATCATGGCGATCCTTTGGCTCTGTTCTTGTTCTTGGTAGTGGCTGAAGGTCTCGTGGGTTTGGTTAGGAAGGGGGTAGAGTCTAATAATCTGCAGGGATTCAAACTAAGTGACACTCTAACTGTGGAATTGCTGCAATTTGCCGACGACACAATATTCTTTTGTGATGGTAATGAAAAGAGTGTTTGGTGCTTGAAGGCAATCTTAAGGAGCTTTGAAATCATCTTTGGGCTCAAAGTGAACTTCTCAAAGAGTAATGTCATTGGCATCAACATAGAGGAAGGAATTTTAGAAGGGATATCTCACTTTCTTGCTTGTAGAAGGGGCTCTTCCTCTTTCAAATTTCTTGGAATACCGGTAGGATCTAGGCTTACAAGCACTTGGCAACCGATTATTGATTCCATCAAGGCGAGGCTAAATAGTTGGAGGAGTAAACAATTATCCATTGGAGGGCGTGTCACTCTTATTAATTCGGTCCTTGCTTCTCTACCCCTTTACCTCTTTTCTTTCTACAAGGCACCTAAGAAAGTAATTGAGGCAATCACCAAGCTTCAAAGATGTTTCTTATGGGGTGGAGATGAGGAGCATAGGAAGTTGTCTTGGGTGAGTTGGGGAAACATTTGCAAATCCAAAGCGAAAGGAGGGCTTGGAGTGAAAAACTTGGAGGTCTTTAATCTTGCTCTTTTAACGAAATGGAGATGGAGAATTTTAATGGAGGACGGTAATCCCTTATGGAAAGAGGTGTTGGTGTCACGGTACGGTTTGAAAGGTAGATGGCCTAATGAGTTGGAGTATAGACGAGGGTGGGGCAAAACTTCATTATGGTGGCGTGACTTATGCCAGTTGGGTGCAGGTTCAAAGTTACGAGTAGGGTAGTTTGATAAGATAGTTAAAATTAAATTGGGAAGAGGAGATTTGATTAAGTTTTGGAAGGACAGGTGGGTTGGGAGATATAGTTTTGCCGAGTTATTCCCGACTATTTATAACGGTTATAATAACGAAGATGTGGTTATAGAGGAGATGAGAGGGTGGATTGATGAAGTTTGGCGGTGGAATGTTCGTTGGTTGGAGGATCTACCTAGGGAGGAGGAACACAACGCTGAATTTTTTATACAGTTATTACAGACCGTTAGTTTACAGGACTTGGCTCCGGATCGCTGGATTTGTCTGCTTGATACTATTAAAGGTTTCACGGTTAAGTTGTGTTATGCGAAACTGTGCGAATTGCTTGAAGAACATGCGAGTCCAAAGAATGACTAGGAGTGGTATTATCGCACCAATCGCGCGGCAGCGTTGTTTTACTCCGGCGATGCAACTTCGCCAAAGATGGGCTGCGCGTCACACACTTTGCAGATTCACCGTAAGTGGTTTCGTTCTTTGCGCAGGTTGCCCGATGGGAAGGAGTGGAAACAACTTTTTGGAAAAACGACTTGCCATCAAAAGTGTTGATGTTTGGTTGGAGGGTTATGTTAAACAGAATTTCCACTCGGGAGGCTTTACATCATAGAGGTATTTTACAATCTCACTTGGATAGATGCTGTGTATTTTGCTTCGAGGAGGATGAGACTACGGTGCATCTGCTTCTTACTTGTCGGGTAATTAAACTAGTATGGCAGAAAATCTTTGAGTGGATGGGGGTTTCTAGTATTGCTTCCAATGATGTGGTGTCTCATTTTTTGGAGTTTGGGAAAATCACAAGTGGAAGGAAGCTAAAAGGAATTAGACATCTCATTTGGTTAGCGGTGATTTGGAACATTTGGCTCATGCGTAACAAAATTGTTTTTAAGGGAGAGGTTGCTTCAATTCCAACCTTGGTGTCGGGTATCATGGATAGTGCTTGGAGTTGGTTCAAAGCTAGGAAGGGGAACTCTTGCGGGTTAGGATGGTCGGACTGGTATCATTGTTCGTTGGGCTGTTCTGACTCGCTGAAATCTTCTCATGTATCATATTTTAACGTTAGGTAATGTAGACGGGGGAGAAGCAGTGGGTTAGGTTGTTTTTCCCCACTGTTGTGCAGCTTTGCGCGAGGTACTCTTTTTTCCGCCTGAGTCTTTTTCCCAATGGGTTTTGGCTCAGGGGGGTTTTGAGAAGGCCCCCCTTTCCTTTTTTCATTGTAATGGCTGGGCACCCCTTGTGCTCTCTTCAATGAAAAATTTGTTTATCTAAAAAAAAAATACATTCCATAGCAGAAGAGCAAAATATATTTAATTGGTATAAATCATCGCTTTAATAACTTTTTAAAGTAGGTTAGATAAAGTTAAACATTTTTTATGATGTGTTGTTTCGTATTGACTGACGCGGTAGAAAAAATTCTACACAACGATACGCCACTTTCAAAAGCCTTTTCAACATTGAGACTTTGATTCGCTCGTGCTCAAATTTTGCATTTGCAAACACCGAATTTGTCTACTGTAGAAATTAAATTCTAGAGCACCGGGTCGATCCTTTGTATCCCCAAGATAGATTAAGCCACTGGAGCAACGATATTGGTCATTGAGACTTTGATTGATAATGAGATTTAGAAAAATAAAGACAGTGATTATGGCATACGATTTTGTTTCCATATGTGAATACACATGTTAGGTAAGTTGTTCTTTAAATGGGCCTATACCAAGTAATTAAAGAAGGGCATTACTTTCCCAACTCCCCCTCCTACTCAAACACACCCCTTAAAACCTAAAAATCTTAAACTATTCCCAATTTAAAAAACCCAAAAATTAAACACTCCTCCTCACCTAACCCCTTCACACCCCTACACTCCCCTCACTCCTCTCACCCACCCCTCTCTCTCTCTCTCTCTCCCTCTCCCTCTCCCTCTCACTCATCTCCTCCAATCCAATCCATCCAACCTATATATCCATTAGGATTGCATTTCCTTTTTTTCTTTCTTGCGCAAACGCTCAGTTCGGATGCTCGCATACGAACCAATGAAGACGAAGGCGTTCGAACAAGGGCATTCGAACGCATTTGAATGGGGGCATACAAACGTAGGGTGTTTTGACTTGTGAAACTGAACATGAACGAAATAAAATAGGGCGTTTGAATACACCTATATATACGAACAGGTGCGATTGGTGCCATTCGAACCTCTTAAATTTCGCACAAGAGAGGGTGTGTCAATATTTAACACACTCGAATGAGTCTGTTCGAACGGGTTCGAATGTCCGTGTTCGAACCGGTGAATTTTTTTGAAAAAAAATACGCTTTGGCCATTTCATTAATGGCCTTATGGTCTTTTCCCACCCTTATGGGGTGTGTTTTGAGTAGGAGGGGGAGTGGGAAAAGCAAAAACCTTAAAGAAAAGAAAAATGGGTCCTGCACCTTAGACTTCACTTTTTTTTAATGAAAACCTCAAAATACCCTTATATATACATCGAGTGCAGCCCTGCGGCCACACTCACGACCCTTTTTTTTTACCTTAAGTAACTTTAGTTTTTTTTTATTATATATTTTAATTAGTGTATTTTTAGTACTTTAGAGTTTGGGTTTCAGAAGTTAGCTCACATATTTGAGTGAAAGAGACATTATTGTGGAAAAACGTGGGTGTACAGGGTTCGAATCCGGCTCGGCTCCCCCTCCACTCTAATAACTAACACACTAATTACTAACCACTTTGCCTATAAAAAAAAAGGGTTTGGAAAAAAATTTAGTTGTTCAAATGCGTGAAGTTTGTTTCTCAATAACCATTTTAGTGGAAAAATTAATTTCGAGATACACTACGTAAACTACTCTGCTAAGCAATGTGTTTTGAGGTACTTAAGAGTCTGGGAAAAATTTCAGATGTTCCAATACGTGAAAATTGTTCCTCAAAAATCGATTTGTTTTTAAAAAAGATTTAGATTTAGATTTAGATGTTCAAATACGCGAAATTCATTCCTCAATAACCGGTTTGGTGTAGAAATTTTTTAAATTTGTGCCAAAACACGTAAACACAATGTTAAACAGTGTTTTTGAGGTACTTTAGGGTCCGAATTTTTTCTTTAGATGTTCAACTACGTGAAATTTGTTCATCACTAACACGAATTGGTGGGAAAAAATCAATTAAATAACAAAATACGTAAAATGTGATGCTAAGCAATATCTTTTGAATTACTATAGGGGTCGGAAAAAAATTATTAATGGTTCAAAAATTAATTTATGTAAAATGCAACTCACCACTTTAAAAATTTCATTTATTTTTATACTTATTTTCCTTATATTTCTTCTTATATTTATTTTTTACGAGTAATCGCGCCCACCCCTTTTGTTTCTTTAATTGAGCCACTTCTTTTATGACCTTTATTGTGGTTATTTCGCACCAACAAGTATTAAAAGCATACTTAAATTGGAGTTTATATTTTTAATTTAGTCTTGCTTTTAGTATTTAATTGTAAATAGTATTTAATGAATATATAGAAGATGACAAACATTATTAAATTTGCGGCTTCCTTTCATAATTCGTTTAAAAATCTAATTGACACCACTTAGAAAATCAATTTATTTGTATACATCCTTTTTTACGGGATATTTTTCTTCTCTTTATATTTTTTAGAATCATGCTTTCTATAATCTTTAAAAGTTAATTTTGGTCATTTTGCACCAACGGGTATTTAAAACACACTCAAATTGGTGTTTGTGTTTTATTTTAGTTCCACTTTTTAGTAAATGATTGTAAATAGTATTTAATGAGTATATAAAAGATGACAAAATAATATTGGTTTATTTTATAATGTGTATTGAAGTTCAATAAAGTGTGATGCTAAGCTGTGTGTTGTGAAGTAACTTACCGTTTGGAAAAAAAATTAGATGTTCAATTACGTGATCGTCTCAATAACCGGTTTAGTTAGTGGGAAAAAAGTTGATGTTAAGCAATGTGTTTTGAAGTACTATAGAGGCCGGATTTTTTTTTTAATAAATGTTCAAATACGTAAACTATGTTTCTCAATAACACGGTTTGGTGAAAAAATTAATTTCATAATAAAGTACGTAAAATACGATGCTAAACAATGTGTTTTGAATTATTATAGTGTCTGGAAAAGTTTTAATAGTTTGAAAATTAATTTATGTAAAGTGCAACTCACCACTTTAAAATTAATTTATTTTTATACTTCTTTTCTTTATATTTCTTCTTATATTTATTTTTTGCAGGTACTCGCGTCCACCCCCCTTTTGTTTCCATAGTGAGTACTCATGTCGATCATCCTTCTTTTATGACTTTTATTTTGGTTATTTTACACAAACTAGATTTAGTTAACCTCTTGCATCACACGAGATTAGGGCTAATTTCTATAACATCAATTCCTAATTATACTGAGTTTAATATTAGCAAACATCAAATTAGTATATATATTTACATTCATTAACACTAGCGCTCCCCATGCATCGCACGAGTAATGAGGCTAGTTATTTCAGACTTGACCCAAATTCCCACCAAACACTCCACCCCATCCCATCCCACCACCATATGTATTATTTTTTTTTTTTTGTGGTAAACTAATGTATCATCCACGATGACTGTGGAGATTAATCATTCGATCTATTTAAGGGGTTGACATCTCCCGATCGATAAATGTTTTTATTTACGCACCGACCAGGGATCGAACTCAAGACCAAATGATTAAACGACCTAAACAGCATTTATTAATTACCATTATAATTAATAATTAGTATATTAAATTTTTTAATAAATTCAGTCAAAAAAATTCGATCCTATTATAAGAAATTTTTTGGTATATTTTTTTGTCCTATTATGAGATACTCCTATATACATTTGTTTTCAAAACACATTAAGTTTTACTAGAATTTACTCTATACCCTATTTAATACACAAACATATATATATATATATATATATATATATATATATATATATATATATATATATATATATCATTATTGGAAATTTAGAGAAATTATTGTATAGGTGTGAACGTAACATTTAATGCTTACAAACAACCAATCAAAATATTATAATCGATTATTAAATAAATTAAATTATTATTTACAATTAATACATATTTTATGTGTGTTTTGTATTTCCTTATTTAAGATATTGATAATTTTATTTATTTGTCAAAAAAAAAAGATAATGTTATTTACCTAATTGTTACAATTTCATTAATGGTTTGGAAGCATTAAATATTAGATTCATACTTACAGACTCAAATAAAGAAAGAAATTCCATCCTCATCCTATAAACTCTATTTAATGTCAATGGTATATTTAACATTCCAATTTTAATTTTAATTTTTATATCGTTAAATAAACTTTCCTAAAATAATATTTAGTTTTTTCTCAGTAATTACTTCTCATTAAAGTGTCAGTCAAACCCGCTTATAGTAAGTTTAACTATTCCATAAATAGCCAAAGCAATTTTGAAGGTAGCAAGCACTATAAATTCAAGTGACTACTATATGATTTTTCATCAAATGGCAAACAATATGTCTTCTATGTTGTTGCTCTTGTTTGTCTTCATTTCACCTTCTTTGTCATCACCAAATAATGACCTTAGCCTTTCTTCAACCACTTCCCCAAAATTATTCGCAGATAAGCTCATAAGAGGACTTAACCTTTCCCCAAAAGTGTCCATTAACACAATAGAGAATGATCCTTTTTTTGTCCCTGGAAACATTGTTGAGAAGAAGTTCAAATTCCCCGGTCTTGTTGAATCTGGACCTTCTGTTCAAGAACTTGGTCACTATGCAGGGTTTTATAGTCTTCCTCATTCCAAATCTGCAAGGTAAATATATAAATTCAGAAAGTCTATTTTTATTTTAATTGAAATGCTAATCTTCCTTTATCATCCCTTGATAATTATTTTCTCTACTTTTTTGAATTAAATAATTATTTTATCTATTGTTTGTAGGATGTTCTACTTTTTCTTTGAATCTCGAAGTAGTAAAGACGATCCAGTGGTGATATGGTTGAGTGGAGGTCCAGGATGTGGTAGTGAATTAGCTTTGTTTTATGAAAATGGTCCTTTTCATTTTGGCAAGAATTTATCTCTTGTTTGGAATGAATATGGATGGGACAAGGTACCTATCTATCAGATCTCTAATTTTTTTTTTATTTGCATCATTGCACAGTCTTTTTATTTTTATTTTTTATGTATTGCAATGTTTTCTTGTTTTGTAGGCATCAAATATTTTATTTATAGATCAACCCATTGGGTCAGGTTTCAGCTATACTACCAATCAGAGTGACATTCCCCATGATGAAAATGGTGTTAGCAATGATTTATATGACTTTTTACAGGTAAATTTATTAGATAAATGATTAAAAAAAATACTATTCAAAAATAATAGTTCAAATCCGTTATTTATGGATTGAAATTAACCGATGTATCAATTGGTAAAAAAAGAAGCGGCTAATCATGACTGCGTCTCAGAATCTCTTTCATTGATTTTTTAAAACAGGGTTGTTTGAGGAAGGTTTTGGTTAAGGAAAGACTTGGTATTTAAGTGTGTTCATTATGACTCACCTCTCTTTCCTAGGAACCTACTCGAATTAACAACTTTATGCACAGACATGAGTTAACTTATTTTTTTTTTTACAATGACAGGCATTTTTCAAGAAACATCCTCAATTGGTTAAGAATGATTTCTATATTACTGGAGAGTCATACTCTGGACACTACATTCCAGCTGTTGCATCTCGAATTCATCAAGGAAACAAGGCAAAAGAGGGAATTAAGATCAATCTTAAGGTTCTTACAAAGTTGCATTATTTATATCAAATAATAATTATTTTTTGTTTTGAAATTGTATTTATTCTTTTTATCCATAATAATGATATAAACAGGGTTTTGCTATTGGTAATGGGTTAACCAATCCAGAAATTCAGTACCAGGCATATACAGATTATGCATTAGGCAAGAAACTAATTAAAAAGGCTGATTATCACAGGATCAACAAGTTGATCCCAAAATGCAAAAAGGCTACAAAAACTTGTGGTATAACATTTTAATTTTTTTCACCTTCTCACTCATAATTATAATTTCTTATAGCACCAAGAGCTAGAAATTTTATTTTAAATTTGTATATTTCATTTGTTAGGAATCAAAGGTGGAGACACATGCTCAACTGCTTTTGACGATTGCATGGAAATATTCCTTCAGATCTTGCAAATCATTGGAAATAATACTAATGTAAGATATATATCATTTTTAAAATTAACAATATTTTATTATTATATATTAAAGTAATTAATGCAATTTGAGTTCACTAATGCAATTATATATATATATATATATATTATTCTAATTAATTGCAGTACTACGACATTAGAAAGAAATGTGCTCCACAAGATTGTTATGACTTCGACGGTTTATTATTGTTGAATAAGTCATCAGTGAAGAAAGCTTTAGGTGTTGAAGACAATAAAGATTTCGTTCTATGCAGTGAAGCAGTTCATAATGCCTTGATGAATGACTGGATGAAAAATCTAGAAGTTGGTATTCCTTCTCTTCTTGAGGATGGAATCAAGGTGCTTGTATATGCTGGAGAATATGATCTCATATGCAATTGGCTTGGTAAGCTCCTCAAAATTATTAGGCAATTTCAGCAACATAGACACGTTGGTTCCTAGTTGCGAACCCAAGTGTGATGACCGTATGATTTTATTTTTAACAAAAAGGTGTGCTAATAATGTTTAGGAAATTCAAGGTGGGTTCATGCCATGAAGTGGTCAGGTCAAAAAGAATTTAGGGCATCTCCTATGACTTCATTTTTGGTTGATGGTAAAGATGCAGGGAAGCTGAGAAGCCATGGACCTCTTGCATTCCTAAAGGTTTATTTTTAAGCTAGGGTGTATTTTAAAATTTTTAGCATGACATTTTTTATTCTCTTTTGTTAACTTATTATTTTGATATAATATATAGGTGAATAATGCTGGTCATTTCGTCCCTTTCGATCAACCTAAAGCTGCATTTCAGATGTTTAAAGACTGGATGCATGGGAAGCTGGGAGTGAGAAAGGGTGGAGTTAATGTCATCTCCTAATTAAATTTATGATGCACTAAGCATAAACCATAATCAACCTCTTATATAGCCTACATATTAATTAGTGGCTTTGATTATGTATATTGAGAGGGTGCGAGGAATATATATTCTTAATGAAATTATTCTCTTACTCTTAATTATGCTTTTACTATTCCTTTAACTTGTGCATTTAAGGGTTTAAAGCAATTATTTAACCTTGTCCACGACCTAATATATTCGGTAAGAAGCAGCGTTCCTAAGTACGTACGAGCAAAGATTAGTCTTTTGTTGAAAGTGTTGGAGACACTCTGTCTTACCAACTGCAGAGGCCTGATATTAATTTACTGCAGAAAAATTAATTAAACTAATGTAACTTAAATTCTATTTTTCTCTTTTTGCACGGTTACTAGTTAGTTCGGTTAGAATAGCTTAGCTGTTGTATATATGTAAAGGTCACTTCTCTATTTCACACTGACAGTATACATTTTCCAGAAATGAGGAAGTTTTTCTCTCATTTTCCTTCGTTTCTCTCTTTGTCTGCTATGATCAACATGGTATTAGAAGATTGTTTTCTCCCAAATCCTTTGAATCATGACATTTCTACATTGTGAATCTGCATTCATTCCCTACAATCGCGTTCCTCTTCCTCAAATTCCAAATCCCAATCCCTAATTTTTTTCTCTGCGATCCTTTTTTTTCTTTGGAATTCTTGATTCATCGATATTATGTTCATCTTCTTTGTGGTTGATTCATCTCCGATTCTTTCTAAATCTTCTTGATTTTCTTCGTTGATTGCATTCATGGCAACTTCTGCGTATTCAAATTAGAGAAATGGGAGAATTAGAGGAAGAAAGAGGAGGAGAGAGTGAAAAAGTATGTGAAAGAGAGAGTAAAAAATTGAAAAAGTTTGAAAATGCGTGAGAGAGGGGGAACAACTGAAAAAGTGAAAAAGTGAAATTACCTAAATATCATCCAACTGTTTAGTTGGCAAAATGGTAAGATTGTATTTTATTAGTTGGTTATTTGTATAGATAGAAAGATGTAGATTGGTATTTTGGTATTGGGTTATTTGTATAGATAATTAGTAGATTCCAAATAGTAATATAATGCATATAATTAATATTTCACTGCTAGGCACTAAACATGACTTTTTTCAATTAAGAAAAAAAATTAATTAACTTTTTTGACAATAATACTATGTCAACAAAATATAATATTTAAAAAACAAAATTGTATTAAAGTTTCAAAATTTTCAAAGATGGAAATAAAATACTCTAGCTTCTTTAGTGTTTCCTTATTCGCTGTGATCATTATATGGCATAGTATAGTATTTTTACTAAATTTGTGTAGCTATGATTATTCTCTTCTTCAATGTTTCCTTATTTTTTTTGGGTAAACCAAGATATCCTTCATTGCGAATGTGGAGACTAATCCTTCGAGGTATCGAAGATCCATTTTAGGGGTTGATCTCTCCCAACAAATGTTTTTTTATACGCACTGACCAATGATCGAATCCAGGACCAAATGGTTAAGGGACCCAAGTATCTACAAATATTTCATTATTCTGTTGTAAAAAAATTCTCTAATTTGAAATTTTCGAAATCACATTAATACCATATTTAATACTATTAAATATATATTTAATATGGAATAAAATCATTTAAAATAAAAAAGAAAAACCAATTAAAATAAAAAAATTATTTCCTATATATGCAGCCATTATAAAATATTGCAATGTTATTTGAACAGGTAAAACTTTATTCGATATTGAGGAATGAACTTTGAGTATTTGAAAAAGTACCTCAAAACACACCTATTTAGCATCGTACTTTACATTTATTTTCTGAAATTATTGTTTCCACCAAATCAATTACTGAGGAACAAACGTTGTGTAGTCGAACACTTTGAGTATTTGAAAAAGTACCTCGAAACACACTGGTCAGGATCACACTTTACATAATTTATTACGAAATTTATTCTCATTTTTCACCAATCCGATTATTGGGAAAAAATAATTAATTTTATCAATTATTTTTTTTGGACTCTAAAGTAATTCAAAACACACTGACTAGCATCACACTTTACATAATATATCACGAAATTAATTTTCATTTGCACCAATCCGATTATCGACAAAAAATTAATTTCTTTTTAAATTTTAATGTGCTATTAAAATAAAAATATGAAAATAAAAAACAAAAGAAAAAGGGGGGTAGGTGTAGGGGTAGGGGAGGGGGAGGGAGCTTTGCGCCAAAATGGGTTGGAGGGCCCACCACAAGTTTTATATTCTTAGATTAGATTAGATAAGACTATAAGAAATGTACTCTCTCTAGACTCAAGAGTAAAAATAACAAATTTTACATTATTAAAAAAGTTAGTTAAATTTATTTATTTATTTATTTTTGGTTTGGAGCAAATTTTGTACTAGCAAATACCGAGTTTATTCATTTCAGAAATTGAACCTGAGACCGAATCGATCTAGCGAGTCTCAGGGTAGCTTATACCACTGCGCCAATGATGTTGGTTAATTTACTTAATCTTCTTAATATCTAATAAAACGAAACCATTCCTTCAAAAAAAATAAAACTAATGGAAATTAAATGCTAAATTAACTTTGCGTCAAAAAAAATATGCTAAATTAACTTAAGAGTATTTTTGGAATGATGACATTAAATAGGATTTAATTAGTTGAATTACCTTGGTCAAAAAAATTAGTTGAATAACCTTAAAATTATTTCTTATAGTTCTTTAAGTATTTATTATTATAATTACTATTACTATCTCTACCAAAAAATTACTATTACTATTTATTATATTTAGTATATTAAAATTATTAACAAATTCAGTCAAAAAAAATTGGATCCTATTATAAGAAATTGTTTGGTATATTTCTTTGTCCTATTATGAGATAAATAATTTATTTTAAAACACATTAATCACAAGCTTGAATTTCTTTTATATGCTATTATGATATAAATACTCTTTTTCCATTTATGCCATTTGTCTTTTAAAATGTACGTTTATGTCCTTTATCTTTTCAAAATAGTTTAAAATGGTCATTCTTTTAAGTGGCAGTTAAATAGGACTTACGCGAGCAGTGATAGAGATAAATTGGGTACGTAAGCAGCTGACTGTTTCATTTATGTCCTTTATCTTTTTTAAAATTTTCACTTATGTCCTTTATCTTTTTTAAAATATTTGTTTACAATATTTATCTTTTCACAATTAATTAAAATGACATTTCTAGTAAGTGATTGTTTCCTTTTTTTTTTGTTTTCGTCCTTTAATTTGATAAAAATATTCATTTACGTCATTTATCTTTTTTAAAATGTCTGTTTACGTCTTTTGTCTTTTCACAATTAATTAAAGGGAATTGATGGATGGTTTGAAACAAAAATTGAAGAACAACCCATAATACGACAATGCTTTTCGGTTGCCTTTTATCTAATGAAGTACATCAAAAATCGAGTTTTCTCATTTTATTACTGTTTGATGTGTGTGAATTCTTACATTTAGTGTAAAATTTTCTCATAACAAATTTCACACCAATTAAAGAAGTTTTTTCAATTAAAATTTTAAAATCTTTTAATCTTCTTAATTTCATATTAAACTAAACCTTATATTTTAAACTATTAATCACAGAATCCTACTATAAAGCAATTAACAAATTTCTCCGAACTCAAATAAAGAAATAACAATTTTCACACTAATTAGCGAAGTGCGTTCAATTAAATAGTTAAATTTTATTTAAAACTTCATATTAAACTAAAACGTATTTTCTAAACTATTAATCATCGAATCGTGGAATTCTCTTGGAAAATAAATGTTGAATTAACTCAAGAGTATTTTTGGAAGAGAAACGATGCTTTGTACAAAACGAATTCCAAATGTAACATCATTTTTGTTGCCACAATAACTCGGCTTGAATTTTCATGATTTTCCTTTGTATTTCTTACAATTCGTACCGCAAAGGTTCGTACTAAATAACATAGTTGTTTTTGGATTGATCACATTAAAAAGATTGTTAGTTGAATTAACATGACAATTATTTCATGTAGTTCTTTCTGTAATTATTGATATTTACTATATATAGTATATTAAATTTTGTAATAAATTCGGTCAAAAAATTCAATCCTATTACAAGAAATTTTTGATATTATTAGATAAATAAATTTATTTCAAAATACCTTAATTGTTAGAACTCCTTTTATATCCTATCCTATTTAATACGAAACTCATCCTTATCCTACACACTCTAACATTCCAAAATTGAATTTCAATTTTATATCATTAAAAAATTTCCTAATCTTGATAGTAGTTTTTATTTTTTTTCACAATTATTTTGTTTCAAAACTTTGATACTTTTGACTTGATACACACAAATAGATGTACAATTAATTTGTGTTAATTAAGTACTTTTCATTAAATTGCCAGTCCAACCCACTTATAATTAGTTTAACTATTCCATTAATGGATTTGGTAGCCAAAGCAATTTTGAAGGTAGCAAGCAATATAAATTCAAGTGACTACTGCTATATGATTTTTCAACAAATGGCAAACAATATGTCTTCAATATTGTTGCTCTTGCTTGTCTTTATTTCACCTTCTTTGTCATCACCAACTAATGACCTTAGCTTTTCTTCAACCACTTCCCCAAAATTATTCGCAGAAAAGCTCATAAGAGAACTTAACCTTTCCCCAAAAGAGTCTATTAACACAATAGAGAGTGATCCTTTTTTTGTCCCTGGAAATATTGTTGAGAAGAAGTTCAAATTTCCCGGTCTTGTTAAATCTGGACCTTCTGTTCAAGAACTTAGTCACTATGCAGGGTTTTATAGTCTTCCTCGTTCCAAAGCTGCAAGGTAAATATATAAATTCATGAAACCTTTTTTAGTTTTAAATGAATTGATAATATTAAATAACCATTTTTTTCTCTATAATTTGTAGGTTGTTCTACTTTTTCTTTGAATCTCGAAGTAGTAAAGACGATCCTGTAGTCATATGGTTGACCGGAGGTCCAGGATGTGGTAGTGAACTAGCTTTATTTTATGAAAATGGTCCTTTTCATTTTGGCAAGAATTTGTCTCTTGTTTGGAATGAATATGGATGGGACAAGGTACCTATTTATCAAATCAAATCAAATCTCATGTCTTTTTATTGGCATGATTGCAATGTTTCTTGTTTTGTAGGCATCAAATATTTTATTTATAGACCAACCCATTGGGACGGGTTTCAGCTATACTACCAATCAGAGTGACATTCCTCATGATGAAAATGGTGTTAGCAATGATTTGTATGACTTTTTACAGGTAATTAATTAAATTCATCTGATAACTGATCATAAAAATACTATCAAAGAACATCCTCTTATAAATTTTTCAACAATGGCAGGCATTTTTTAAAGAACATCCCCAGTTTGTTAAGAACGACTTCTATATTACTGGAGAGTCATACGCCGGACACTACGTTCCGGCTATTGCATCCCGGATTCATCAAGGAAACAAGGCAAAAGAAGGAATTAAGATCAATCTAAAGGTTCTTACAAAGTCGCATATTTTATACTCCTTCTGTAATAAAGTATAAGCAAAAAAAAAAGTACATATATATCTGGTCTAAATTTAAACATATCGATACATGTATTTCTTTGTTTATATTTTGTTATCGAGGGAGCATCAACAACTATTATTTAAATTTTAATTGATTTTTCGCACGTTTAGATTGTATTAATTCCTTTTATGCCAAATGATAAACAGGGTTTAGCTATTGGTAATGGGTTAACCAATCCTGAAATTCAGTTCAAGGCATATACAGACTATGCATTACAGAGGAGACTTATTAACAAGACTGATTATCACAGTCTCAACAAGTTGATCCCACCATGCGAACGTGCCATAAAAACTTGTGGTATAACATTTTAAATTTTTTTAAAAAAAAAAAATACCTTCTCACTCATAAATTTCTTAGCACCAAAAGAAATAATTTGTTTTTGTTGATTGACACTCTCAATTTATATTTGATTTGCTAGGAACCAAAGGTGGAGACACGTGCATAACTGCGTTAAATGTTTGCTTGGACATATACATTCGGATCGCACAAATTGGTGGAATTAGTGTAAGATATCATAAAATAACAATACTAGTAGAGCATATGTATGAAAGTAATGCATGCAATTTGAGTTCACTAATGCATTCTATTATTCTAATTAATTGCAGTCTTATGATATTAGAAAGAAATGTTCTTTGAATAATTGCTATGACTTCGACGACTTAGAAAAATTCATGAACAAGAAATCAGTAAGGAAAGCTTTAGGGGTTGGTGACTTAGAGTATTCTGCATGCAATAGAGATGTATATGTAGCTTTGCAGCAAGACTGGATGAAAAATCTAGAAGTTGGTATTCCTTCTCTTCTTGAGGATGGAATCAAGGTGCTTGTGTATGCTGGAGAATATGATCTCATATGCAATTGGCTTGGTAAGCTATATTAACTTAGAACCAAAATTAATTTCCTAGCAAAAAATATTATTAGAAAAAACTAAACTAGTGACGGAAAAATATGAAATTTGTCGCTAATCATGACATCAGAAAATTTAGTGACAATATTTGAGAGCGATCAAAATTACAAGTCTTAATGTGCTTATGTGTAGGAAATTCGAGGTGGGTTCATGCCATGAAGTGGTCAGGTCAAAAAGAATTTAGGGCATCTCATATGGCTTCATTTTTGGTTGATGGTGAAGAAGCAGGGAAGCTGAAAAGTCATGGACCTCTTGCCTTCCTAAAGGTTTATGTTTAAGCTAGAGTGTATTTCAAACTTTTTAGCATGATATTGTTGATTCTCTTTTGTTAACTAATACATATTTTGATATAATAGGTGAATAATGCTGGTCATTTCGTCCCTATGGATCAACCAAAAGCTGCCCTTCAAATGTTTAAAGAATGGATGCAAGGGAAACTGAGCACAAAACCTTAACCAAACTTCATATGTAGCCTAGATTTTAATGGCTTTGATTATTTATATTAGGAGGATGTGCAAAAATATATATATATATATATATATATATATATATATATATATATATATATATATTCTTAATGAAACTCTTTCTTAATTACTCATGGCCTTTATGCTTTTACTATCCCTTTAAATTGTGCATTTAAGGATTTGAAGCAAATTATCTAATCTTGTCACCAAATTGTGCATTCAGATTTTTTTTCCTGACCAGTAGAAAGTGAGTTCCATTTCATTCCCTTGTGATTTTCCACCAAACAGAATCTAATTGTTCATGAAAAACAATCAAAACATGTATGTGTTGATCATCAGCAACATTGTCTCAATTTGAAGAATTATACAGGAGCTGAGAAAATTGAATGTCTACTCTCATTTTAAAACTTTTTCAAATTTTACAATTACAAACAAACAAATGAACCAAAAGTTTGAGTTGAGATCCTCTACCTTTCTTAAAGGAAATGAAGAACTTCCTTTCTATAATTTTGGGTGTATAATACACACATTCTTAAAACATGCTACAAATACCAGACATTTATGTGCTATATTTATGTACTTTTATACACCCAAAACTATAGTAATGCAACTCTCCATTTTATTTGAGAAATGGTAGTATCTCAACTCCAAAGTTTACAATGTAGCACTTCGGGAATCTTTGTTTGCGATACTGCGAAGAACTTGACTTCCATTGAAAGAGGCTGCTGATTTTTATAAGGCATGTCCTCACTCAAAACTGTAACTGAATCCATATATATTCCAAAGTAAGAAATCAATGGATCTTCCCTTGACTTTTTAACAACTAGCTTCAACTGCTGAGATTTTAGTTTTGGAAACATCAATAGTCTCTGATATCCAATTGTGGTACCATTTATAACTCTCCTCCATACACCATCTCGGTGCAACGCTTCAAGGTGAAACTCGATCACCCTCTGTCCCATATGAATAGGCTCTTGTAATTGCAGAACATTAAACGATACTTGTTTTTGGAGATTTATGTACAGTATCCATCTAGATTGGTTCTGCTCTGGAGCCCAATAAGTATTTATACCTTCTTCAAGAACATTATAGGGACTAAAGCGAGAATCTTGTATCCCTCCTCTTACGCTGCTGGCATTTAGAGAAGCAGTTGCAGCAAAATTGTGTGAAAATATGGAGCTGCGGAGTTCACTGAATTCTCGAAGCACTTGGATATCCTCGGCTGAAATAAGGCCTGACGAGTTTGGAGGGACATTCAATAACAGCTTACAGTTTCGACCAACTGATTTATAGTATATCTCAAGTAGAGTCCTTGCCGATTTTGGACGTTCTGAAGCATGCCAAAACCAACCAGGTCTAATAGAGACATCACAGAAAGCGGGTACCCAATCAGGTCCGTTTGGATCTCCCTGCTGTTCGTATCTGTTAGATGCCCAAGAGATTAATAAGTATCTAAATCTGAGTACAAACAAGAGGATCTCTCACCCTATACAATCAAGAAACTAGTACATTCCACTTTGAAAGCATTTTTACTCATTTAGTGCTCTCCTAGGTTTCAAGCCTAGTCTTGGATATATGCAGCAAAGAAGAGAAATAATTACAAAAAAAATTATGCTCCAAGTTCGTTTGAAATCGATTAATCCTCTGAATCAGATTAAGTTAAATCCTTTGAATACCGATAATGAATAATGCATATGTGGTATGACCAACTCCATGATTTTCCAAATTGTTATATGAAAATGCATAAGTTATGTAATGCTGAATGACAATTTAGCAAATCTTTGAATCAGATATATGTTGAGACAAGAACATATGAAACCAAACTATCTGAAAGTAAAGGAGACTGTACAGTGGTAGTGTGTGTGTGGTGTTATTTGTCATTTCGTCTTAACTGACAAAAAAAAAAGAGTGTAAAAGGGGTGTCAGTATGAAAGAGAACTCACTGCGGATCATTGTCAATGCTACCAATTCCAATGACAGACCTGTTGAAAAGAGACCAACAAGTGGAGGCGGCTTCCCCATATTCGTTACCAACCCACCTTATGTCCGGACCCGAATCAGAATAAATAGTGGCACCTGGTTGGAGCTGGTGAATGAGAGAAAACCAACTCTCAAAGAAATATTTCATGTCCTTCTCCCCTTCTCCTTTTGCGCCATCCAGAAAAATTTCCTTTATCTCTCCATACCTGTTTTGAATGTACTAATTAATCCAAAAACGAAATGCATATTGTATTAGCAACACAACGTCGAAGAAAAAAAATTCACAGGACCACTGGGAGGACAGAGATCCAATACTCAAGTCAACTAAACATTCATAAATATCAACCCCTTGGTTCTATAGTGAGCAAGGATTTATATGATTTTGTGTGAGTATTTGATAATTGATAGACAATAGACATGAATGTAAATGAACTTGATTTTGGAAAAATTGAGCTTGAAGCCAATGTTAGTGTTAATGAAATTAAAAACATCACTGGAACGGAAAAAAAACAAATCTCTTAAATTCGAGTTCAACATTCTAAAAAGAGCTGTTCAATGGCGCCTTCCCGTAGTTCTTCTGAATTTCGAATAGTTCTCAAGATTCTCTGTTTTCGATTATCTAATAAGGGGCACAAAGCCGCTTTGCACCACTGATAGACTACTTAAGATTCAATTCAAAAGGCCCTACTTAGTTTCGCAAGCCTTTGTCATTGTCAGTCAACTAAGTAGGGCCTGAGGCCCCCTGCGAATCCGTAAAAATGAGGAGCATGCTGCAACACAACAAAAAGGATGGTCCAGCTTTATGTTTTAATATTTTTACTCTAAAGACAAAGTTCAATGTCCTCTAAATTTTTTAAGCTACTGCAAAAGCTATTTGTTATCGCTTTGGGGTCAAACCAAAGATCTAGAGACAAAATCAATATTGTTTAAAATAACCAAATTCTACATGTTTCCTAAAATCACCCTTGACAAGAGACAAACTCAGTTTTGATACCTTGACCATGAATCCATTCACTCAATGAGTTAAGATCAAGTTCATTTCAGATTAGCTTAAACTAAGGGTGGATACACCCTAAATTTATTACTTCAGTTCAGGTAGACAGTTTAATTAAACGCCTATAGCATAAGTACTTTTACATAACTTATTTCTATAATAAAAGATAAAACAATGTTAAGCTGGTTTCATATAAACTAACCTATTTTCATAAACTATACACGGGAGAGCTTATGGAAATAAACTAAAAACAACTTATAAATATGTTTTCCATAAGTTCTACTAAACCATCTCAGAAGTGTTTATGCCGGTAGATAAACCCAATTCAAATTTCTACTCCCTTAAGCACAACATTGAAATTGAAAGATCAAATCAACCACAAACTACAAAAAAAGCCACAATTACCTAGTAAGTAGCTCAGTCATTTGAGCCAAGTAGAACTCATTATACCGCAAAGTATCACCATAGGAAGGATCATGTCGATCCCACGGCGAAAGATAAATCCCAAAACCAACTCCGGCAACCCTAGCAGCGGCGGAGAGTTCAGCAACAACATCACCTTTCCCCTTCCTCCAATTAATAGAACTCACAGAATAATTAGTATAATCAGAAGGCCATAAACAGAAACCATCGTGATGTTTAGCGGTTAAGATTACACTAGGAAAGCCAAATTGTTTGGCAACGTGAATCCATTGAGAAGCGTTGAGTTTTGTAGGGTTGAAGGTGGTGGGATCGGCGTGACCGGTACCCCATTCAGCGTCGGTGAAAGTGTTGGTTCCGAAGTGGAAGAAGAGAGCCATGTTTTGTTGTTGCCATTGGAGTTGAAATGCGGTTGGGAGGGGTAAAATTGGAAGTGGAGGGGGTTTGAGGGTTAATATGGGGATTATGAGATACAGAAGGAGGAGGAGGAGGATTTGGATTGGAATCGTGTAGTTGTTACTGTTGGTGTTCATGCTTCAGATTGAGTCAGCTTCTTCACCTGTCTGTCATCAACTGCAAATGCAAACTCTTCAAGTGTAGTTAATGTGCTATCATTGACTTTTTATTAGTCAATGGAGAGAAACAATATTATTATTGTATTATTAGGTAGTTCAAAAATCAACTTCATGATTTTGTCAACAAAATAAAAAACTTCATAATAGTTGGCTGCTTTTTTTTTAAAAAAACGAAGCAACAATAAGCGTAATTAGAGAGACTAATTCCTATAGTACGTAGTAATTTATAATGGGCGGCAAATTTTTCGCTTAAATTTTTTAATGTTGTTGCATTCTCATGCTGGATTCGAACTCAGTACATTGGTTAAACTGAAAGAGACTAAAACCATCTCAGCTAAGCGCTCTTGGGTTCACAATACATGGCTACTTAGGCTTGTTTGGCAAGACTAATCTGTTGGCTTATAGCAGATAAGCTAATTGTAGGTGTTTGGCATAACTAGCTTATAGCGTTCTTTCACTAGCTTATACATTTTTTTGAAACGCTATTTGAATTAGCGTTTAAGCTAATAGCTTATAACATTTTATTTTTTTCTCTCATTCTTACCATTATTATTTTAATTAAATTTCTCATTTATCCTGCGTTAAATGAATATTCTCTCTCATTTTTATTTTTTAATCATTAATTACAAATGCAAATTTGTATCATTTTATATAGGGTTAAATATACTTTTAGTCCCTATAAAATTTCACTATTTTGTTTTTAGTCCCTATAAAAAATTTCATCAACTTGTACCTTACAAAATCTCATAATTTTGTTTTTAGTCCCTATAAAATGTAAATCATGAATACTCATGTATACCTTTAGATTTTTTGAATGATATTTTGCATACACGTTAATGATATTAAAAACATCTCTCTCACAAAGAATAAGCCCAAAATTGGATTTCTAGGTTAGTATTTCCTTTAGTTTGTTTCTTGAATTTTTTGCACTTAAAAGATTAACATTTAATTCATCCCTTGTTAAAAAATTTGAAGTTTTTGTGGGAGAAATGTTTATAATGTCCTTAACATGTATGCAAATTATCACTCAAAAATTCAATTGGTATACATAAGTTAGCAATTTATAAGGACTAAAAACGAAATTGTAAAATTTTATAGGGACTAAAAGTGGATAAATTTTTTTATAGGGATTAAAAACAAAATAGTGAAATTTTATAGGGACTAAAAACATATTAACACTTATATATAAGTTAGTTCAACCCTGAATTTTACTAAACACTTTAAATTCAATCCGCTAGCTTATCCATTATAAGCTATCAGTTATCTGTTTTTAGCTCATCCACTATAAGTTAGTTTATCTACTATCTCCCGACTTATCCGCTATCCGCTCTTTTTTGCCAACCAGATCCTTAGTATGAAATTATAAAAATAAAAAAAAAATTGGATTTTAGGTTTTTTAACATTTTGATGAATACTTTCCTTAGTAGATCAAAATGTTTGGTCCCCTTTTGGACCTTATTTTAAAGTGACCATATTAGAGCACCCCTCTTAATAATAACTAGTGTGGTGACCTCGTCCGATGGACGGGGCCAATGTTTAAGTTCTATAAAGAGGGGGTAATGGTTTAGGTTATATTAAAGACAAAGCTTAAGTTATGTGACATGATTATTATGAAACTAAAATCAAAATTTCAAATGGCATACATGTAAAAATAGTTATAGACTATAAAGATTGTAATAGTTTTGTTACTTTATGGAAAATTTTAGAACAGTGATAGAAGTTAATGAGATGTTGTTTAAGTCAGACTGTAAAAAAAATGAGCATATATTTACAAAGATGAAAGTGCTTTGTAGTAGGACAATGGACAACAAATTGTCGAATAAAAAATAATTTGTGTTAAAGTTAGAATAAATGGTTAGCCCATATTAAACAATATTTCCGAACGCCAAAGTGACCTGAAGCACACTACCTAATGTCGTACTTTACGTTTTTTTGACAGTAAATTATTTTTTGGTCTGACCAAACCAAGTACTTAGAAACAAACTCCGAATATTTGTTCAATCTAAATTTATTTCTGAATCCTAAGTGAACCCAAAAAACACTACTTAGCGTCACACTTTACATATTTTGGCTCAAAATTAATTTTAAATTTTGTTACAAAATTAACTTTTCTTAAATAAAATTCGTTATAAAGGAATAAACTTCGCATATTTAAACAATTAAATTTTGTAGCAAGAATATTTATTCTTGTTAACAAATTTTGTACTTGATTTGACATAACTATACTAATGGAAAATTTATGTGCCCTTTAAAAAAGGCTGTGAAATTTTGTCAAAATAAAAAAAAAAGTAGTGATTTAGTCACCCAGGTAGGGTCCTATTCATAATTTAGTGTGGGTGGTAGAATTAAATTTAATATAATAATAATTAATTTTATGTTTCACGGTTAATTTTGTGTTTATTTCTCTTCAAATAGTACATTTCATATATATTTTGAGAAATGGAGAGGATTCTAATTCATAAATCTTTAATGTGAAAGAAAAATAGAAGGGCTAACAAAGTGAGACCTACAGGACATGGAACCAATAGCAAAAACACATGGTGAGTTTGGATTAGAAGAGAAAGAGGGAAGAGAGAAAGAGCTAAGAGAGGTGAGATTAGAGAGAAAGATGTGAGAAATAAAGTAGATTAGGGGTATTGTTTAGTTTAAGTGAAAGAGAAGAGAAATAGGGAGATGAAGTGATTCATGCTTTCCAAACAGGTTTGCAAGCCTATGAAGGGGAAGAAGGCGCGTAAGCTTCAACACATTTTTTGGATTGCAACAATGTGGCAAGTGTGGATGGCAAGGAATAGAACTATCTTTCAGGGGGAAGTGGCAAATGTAAACTCAGTTATTTATTCTATTAAATATGTCTCTTGAGCCGGTTTGTAGCTCGTAAGGGGAGAAATAGTGGAGTGACATTTTCTGCACCGGTGTATTTGCCCATTGGGGTACCTAGAGTTGTTATAAGCATCCCATTCTATTTGAGGTACTCTTTTTTCCTCATTGGGTCTTTTTCCCAAAGGGTTTTGGCCCAGAGAGATTTTAATAAAGTCTCTCCCCTTCCCATTCCTTTGTAAGGGTTGGGTGCACCCCTAGTGTCCCCTTCAATATATTGCTTGCTTATCTAAAAAAAATGGGAGAGAGTTGTGTAGTCTATTAATTTGGTTGGAGCAAACGAGATACTA
Source organism: Oxytropis ochrocephala (assembly GCA_020916435.1). NCBI lineage: Eukaryota > Viridiplantae > Streptophyta > Magnoliopsida > Fabales > Fabaceae > Oxytropis > Oxytropis ochrocephala. The sequence goes on from CM037093.1 coordinate 112,959,956, forward strand.
AGAGAGAAAGAATTAGAATACTAATTTTGAAAGGACAAAAACACTCATATGTGTTTGATTTAATTTTTAATTTAATTAACTTTATAGTTATTTTAATTATTTCATTAAATTCAGAAGGTTTTAACGAGACTCCATATTATTTTCTTTTGTTTTAAAAAAATTATTTAATTAAATTAGCTGAATAGTTATTTTAATTAGTTAAATAATAATTATTTTAATCATTTAATTTATTGAGTTAAATATTTATTTTAGTTATTTAATATGATTAAATAAAAAAATTAAGAAATTGGGAGATAAAGAGTAAAATGATAAAAGCATAACTATTGAGCTTTTTCTCATCCATTTCCCCAAGTGAACCTACTATACTCATCAACAAGGGTGAGAAAATACCTATGACCTAAAATGGATGTATGAGAATATGGACCCCGTATATCCGCATGTAACATGTCAAAGGGGGTGTTTGTTTAGGAGATATAAAGAGGGTTCCAAGGAATGTGGTTGGGAATGAAAGATTCTTATGTTCACTACAAGAAAAGCTTGTTTTAGCCACCAGCAATTCCAAATCAATTCCTATAATCAATTTCTGAAGTTTTGAATGAAATGTATGGTTCGTGTTTGCTTTGTTTGTGTCGATTATTACAGGTATATGTTCCGAAGAAGGTTAAGAGTGATAAATTTAAGACCGGAAGAGATGAATACGTTGAAAATGAGTATAGTTTGGACGAAGAGAGAGAAATAACTATTGGCGGGTTGTCTCGCATATGGTCAAGTCCGATCCATGTTTGGATGAGTGGAGATGAAAAGGATGATTGTGAATTTGATCATGGAGGCTACTTTTTGATTAAGGGTGCGGAGAAGGTCACTAAATAGATGATTTAAACACTTCTTTTTGTGATTGATTATATGATTTCGTGTAGCTAATTGATATACAAAGTCGGGATGAATTCATTGAAATTCTGTATGTTTGACATGAGTTCTTCTCTAATTTTAAGTTGCTATTGTCAAGTTCTAGTCAGTAGTGTGTTGTTAGCCTAAATTTGATTCAATGCATGTATGGCTAATTGGGTTTAGTTGCGAAAATTGATGATCAAATTGAAATGAAATAAGATAGTTCTTCATGAAATTGCATTTGGTTTGATGTTTGAGTATTGCATGCTATCTATTATGTGGATTCAAATCATGCATGAATGTTTTGATTGTTAAAAATCATGGAGAATCTCATTGGCAAGTTATGTTGTCGAATGTGTGATTGAGAAAGTTGTATGATTGAATGTTACAATGTGGTTTCATTTGATTGTTTAGTTGCATTTAATTTGATTGTATGGAAGCATTAAAATGTGGTTACTTGATCGTTGATGTGTTAAGCGTGAATTGGGATGAGTATTGGAACCATTGGAATAGCACATTGTTGTGAAAGAAAACGATTTTCAAAAGATTCCAAATTTCGCAAAACTTTTTAACATAGGTTCATATTTCTTATATAAAATATTTTGTAGAACTTCATTTTTAGTGATTATTGCTTCATTGGAAACTAGACTCATTTTGCTTCAATTTGGACACTTGATTTGCTTTATTTGGTTGAGAATTGTAAAAGAAAACTAAGTTGTAAGTTGACAAGAGTTTCACATGTTTTTAAACTAAGGTACCATGTTTTATTAAACTATACTTGTTGGAGCAATATTCAAAAAAGGAAATTATATTTTCAAACTAGTCAGTATGAAAAGGAAGTGTGCTATCTCATGGTAGGTGCATATGATTGTGAAATGAGTTTGACAAACAGTCTCGTTTCGATTTATTATTTTATAAAATTTCAAAGAAACCGATTTTTCCTCATTTTTTTGCAAACTAGGCTTTCATATGGATCTTTTACATTTATGTTATTTGGTTAATTAATAATATAGGGATTTTCATCATGGAGCCAAAGAGATTTTAATACTTTCATCGTGGCCTGTGAAAAATATGGTCGAAATGATATAAACAATGATTGCTTCGAGGTGGAAGGAAAAAGCGAGGAGGAAGTTGAAAGATATGCAAAAGGTCTTCAAAGAAAGATACAAAGAGTTAAATGGTATGTTATATAACAAATGTGATCGAGACAATCTTTTATTGTATGTTTGAACATGGAATACAAATACTTGGCCAAATTAAAATCAATATCTATATCTCATTTAGTTTGCGTGATATTTTTTCAAAAATCGGTTTTTGTTTCATATAACCACCAATACGTTAGACAATCCGCTCCCCGCAATGTTGAGTTCAAAACGCAGCACATTGGTGTAATGGATCTTTTGTCATGTGTTTGTTGAGTTATCAATTGTAGCTTGGAATCATTTTCTCATCGAAATGTTTAGGTTCTACCTATTTTGTGCATTTCAAATCTTTTTGACAAGGTGTGCATTTTAAATCTTGTTGTGCGATTATGATAGAATTATAAAAACATTGAGAGGGGGAGGCTAGAATTTCTCGGAAGGATGAGATCATGAAAGCAATTGGGAAGAAGTTGGACCGCTACAAGAATCCTTGGCTAGAGTCAAGATACAAGATGGGCAAAACAAAGGGAAGTTATACAATGAAGAATGTGATGATTCATGGTAGGAACATTATCATTTTTATGCCCAAAGCACCACTCAAGCGTCCATGGTTTTTATTTTACTTTTTGCAATAATTTTGCGAGATATGCATGGTTCACAAACTTGGCTATGGAACTGGGATGAAATTGAAGGCGACATTTCGAACATCACCCTTGTTTCGATTTGATTGGTTTGTCAAGTCTTGTATTTGCCACAGAAGCGCAAGCGATTAACAATGGATGATTACGCAAGCCCTGGTGTGAATACTTGCTAAATATGCTATGTTTCCTTCTTAATTACTTGGAAGTTTCTTGCGTGTTTTACTAAACCGATCATGCTATTGTGGCGGGGAAGAGGAGAAAATAAATGGCCAAGCTTTGATGTGGACTCTACCTACCTACCACCTCTTTTGATTTGTGTTGGCTTCAAATATCGTTTGAATGGTGGTTTGAGAGCACTATGCGTAAATCGGATGTAAAGAGTTTGTAAATCCGTGTAGAAATCCTTAGCGACTTAGTTCAATTAATGTGGAATCCTAGCTTTAAACTATTTTGTAGTAGTCATGTATTAGTCTAATGTTTAGTTTCTTTTCTCAATTAGTATCTGTATTAGCTAACATGTTTATGAAATAGGTTATTAGATAGATAGTAATTAAATGTTTTGCACATGGATTGTACTCATTTATTATTGTGGTTATTATGTTTTGCTTTATATAAGTTTATTTATTATGATGTTGGAGCATTTATGTGTTCTGTATAGAAATCACTATTAAATAGAATTTAGAGGCATAATTTAATTTTTTTTTTAAAATTTGCGACGGATTTGCCACGGAAGGTGTAAGAATTTGCCACGACTTTGCAACGGAAATTTGCGACGGATTTGCCACGGAAAAATGTGCCACGGATTTGCGACGGAAAAATTTGCCACGGAAAATCTGTGGCAAAGCGTTTGCGACGAGCGCTTTTGCCACCAAAATTTGGCCGTCGCAAATCCGTGGCAAATTCATATTTGCCACGGATATTTGTACATTTGCCACGGGAATGTCCGTGGCAAACCACCGATTTTCTTGTAGTGGTTTGTTTTGAAAAAAAAATTAAAATGCATTCCAGGGAATGTTGCTCACTGATAACTCTAATTTATATAGAGTTATTCATACATTTAAACTTAGATTTTTGTTTATTTTCAAGTACGTTAATATATAAATATAGTTTATTTATTAAGAAACAACATGTTAAGGATTCAAAAGAATTAGGACAATGAATTAGGCAATATATATATATATATATATATATATATATATATATATATATATATATTGTTAGGTTTGATGTTTTTGCTCAAGATGACTACTTCAGAGTACCCACACTCGCTGCACTAGGAGTGCCCACACCGCTACACTGCAAAACCAACACTTTGCATCAAAACATCCAAGGACCAATTTGATGCTTCAACACTTGATATGTGACGTCATGCCTAGTCATCTGGAGCAGATCCACTTGCAGAAATCGGCAACCACTATCAAAGGCAAGTTAAGAAGCTCACTTACTCAAGGACATGTGGCACTTCTTTATTGGACCACCCCATGTGAACTTCATGCAAAAGCGACCAACTTGAGCAATTTGCTTGATGGGAGGTCTGCAACTAACCATGGTTACTAATCTCAGTTGATATTTCGCGCCAAACACTACAAAAACGTCATTTAGCGAGGGACGTTGCGAGGGAATATTAGGTCCCTCGCAAACTCGATGAATTAGCGACGCAATTTACGGGTCCTCGCCAATTTCTGCACACACACACTTCAAGACACTTAGCGGCGGAATTTCGGGTCCTCGCTAATTTCGACCTTGACAAGACACTTTGCGCGATGCACGCTCGGACAATTGACAAGAGACACTTTCTGATTAGCGACGGAATTAATTAGGGTCCTCTCGCTAATTCCTCGCAAACCGTCATATTTTTTTAATATTAATCCGAACCACCTCTTCTTCTCTCTCATTTACACTCTTTTTCTCTCTTCTCTCTCTTCTTCTCTTCCACTCTCTTCTTTTCTTCTCTTCCACCACCACACCACCACCACCAACCACCACTCTCTTCTTCTCTTTTCACTCCACTCTCTCTTCTTCTCTTTTATTCTCTTCCACCACCACACCACCACCACCACAACCACCACTCTCTTTTTATTCTCTTCCACCACCACCACCACCACTCTCTTTTATTCTCTTCCACCACCACCACCACTCTCTTTTATTCTCTTCCACCACCACCACCACCACTCTCTTTTCTTCTCTTCCACCACTACCACCACTCTCTTTTCTTCTCTTCCACCACCACCACCACCACCACCACCACTCTCTTTTCTTCTCTTCCATCACCACCACCACTCTCTTTTCTTCTCTTCCACCACCACCACCACCACCACCACCACCTCTACGACACCACCACCACCACACAATAATAATAACAACAATAATACTAATAATAATAATAATAACACTAATAATAATAATAATAATAATAATAATAATAATAATAATAACAGTAATACTAATACTAATAATAATAATAATAATAAACTCAGATTGAGAAGCGTGCCAGTCAGACTCGGGAAGCGTGTTGTCGACGTTAGCGACGGAATTAGCGAGGATCGCTCATCGCTAATTAGCGATCGACACACTTTCCTCGCTAATCGCATTAGCGAGGAGGAATTAGCGATCGAACCGGTCCTCGCTAATGGCAATTAGCGAGGAATTGGTCATGTTAGCGATCGAATATTCCTCGCTAATCACCTGTTTTTGTAGTGAAAGGAAACCTCCAAGGGAGGAAAGCTCACTTGCCTATAAATAGAAGTCATATCTTCACTTGAAAATCATCATTCATCCAATTCTTAAAGGATCACTTAGTTTATTTGTATTCATAGCTTAGGTTTAGTTTTTATTTAAGTTTCAAGAGAAGGGAAGGTAAAGAGGTCCTTGACAACCACTCCTTCACTTATACTTGGAGGAAACTTGTGTAAGAAAATCATATTGTACTTCAACTTGGGAAACTCATGCAAAAGATCTCCTATTGGTGTAATCTTTATCCTTTTGAGTTCTTTTGTTATATTACTCATTTGATTATGCTCTTTGCAGATTCTCTCTATTATATTATGAGTAATATGAGCTAAATTCCTTTAGTTAAGATGTTGTAGTCTTGTAATGAACTTCTAAGTAAGTAAATGTGGTTTATGTAGTGTATGCATTTTAACTCTTGTGTATTACTTCTTTCAAAGCTTATTCTGGAATCGATCACTTTAGAATAGATAGACTTGTAGCAGCAGACATGGGTTACATTTAAGAAATCAAGAGTTAATAAGAATGAGTGTTTGTAATAACATCTTTATTAAACTAGCTTTAATAAGGAATTTGCTTGTTAAAACCGTGTTAAGTCCTACACATAGGATAACATAGTTTTTAGGGTGATACAGTGGGAGCTTAAGAGACAGGAGTGAACCTATATAGCATGCCTAGACATAGGAAGCTTGTAATTGAACTCTGAAGAAAGTGACTGAAAGACACATACTATTGCAGCTGCATCCAGTGTACCTACACTGCATACTCCACTAAAACACTTAGAAGTGATTTGCTTGGTGAAAACATCTCAACTACTTTATCTCACTGATTCCTTACACACATTTATTGTTTATATTGTTATTATTCACTTTGTACACTCTAACCAATTCTGAATAGTGTAGACACACTAAGTGTACACTCTAAACTTTACAAAGCTTTACATAATCTCTGTGGGTTCGACATTTTCTTATCATTATATTACTTGTGTGACTATGTATACTTGCATACTATTAATTTCCGCACCACTCACTCAGGAAAGTTTTTTCCCAATGTGATGTCATCCAAAACTAGTGGTATTCTTTGATTCCAGGATGAAGAGTTTCAAGTTTTGGCACAAAGTTACCTTTCTAACCCTCACTTATCCCCTACTCACCCACTCCCTAAAAAACACCCTCACTTATAATTTATCGTATTAATTTGATAACTATATATATTCTTTTTACAAATACATTATTACAAAATATTATTGTAAAAAAAATTATAAGTAAATAATCACTTTAGTTTATACTTTTATTTCACATTTAATTACTTAGAAAGCTAAAATAACATATCATATATAATCAGGGGTATTCCGATAATTACAGTGTTTATTCCCAGGAATGTATAGTACGAACCAAACAAGTTTATAAATTGTTCCAAAGAATTGGACTCCCGAGATTTCAACTAACCAAACATGTTTTAGGAAATAATTAGGAATCACATTCCTAGTCATCAGATTCCTAAGCATGCGATTCCTTGGAGTGTAATTTCTATCCGGGAAACAAGCGCACTCTAAGGGTTTTCTGATTTTGGTGAAGCTATTTGGATAAGGATAGAAAATTTTCTTTGTTTGGCAAAGTGGCAAGTATCACAAGGGATTTTGAGATTGTGAAATTTAAAGAAAGGAAATTGATGAGACATATGTTGATGTCTATTTAGGGAAATGTGACCTAGCCTCATATGCCATAAGGAAGAGTCAGAACCAACAAAATCTAGAGTGCAAACAGAAACATATTGCTCTTTTTATTGAAAGAAAAATCATTACATGTGTAATTGTGACTAGGGGAAGCTGTGGTGTGTGTTGGTATAGTGTATTTATGGTTTGACTAGTGATATTACAAGCAGTAGTACATTCACTAAGAACATAGTTACACTTAGCAAATGAAAGAATATTGATCCGGTAAAGTCCAAGAATGAGATTAGTTGTACCAATTATCCTTTCCTGCAAAAGAAGCAAGACATTAATGTCAAAAAAACCCTGAACAGTTGCTGGTTTTGCCTAATTGTGATCCTGACATCAGATTGACATGAAAATTGGGAAGAAGTGAAGACTCTAACTAACTGTTGAACCAGATATCTAACAATAATATAACTACATAAAATGGTCAACTAACTAACTAGTGTTAACTGTGAGGTTAGACATTCTAACATTCCTAAATTTGTGAAATTAACATTTGGAGTCTGTTATAGAAACAATCAACTCCAAATGTCACATGAAAATTGGCAATCTTGAACTTAAATTTATAATCTTAGAGCATTTTTAGGAAGTAATGTAGTTTTTTGGTGGAATTCAAATATTTTAGTTCAAAATTTTGAGTAAAATATTTCAATTCCCCTCAAAAATTACATTACCCTCTAAAATACCCTACACAAACACACCCTACAAGTAAATTTTACGGTAGTGAAGCGAAATACTACAATGTCACGTACCACGGCTAAATAGTTCAGGAAAAGGAAGAAGACAATGTATACATGTGTTACACGTCCATAAAACTTAGTCTTGAAGATATCTATTATTCACTCTTAATTTATTCTTCCCTTGTCATCTAGATAATGTTATATATCTCACATGGGAAATACCCTACCCAAACACACCCTACAAGTAAATTTTACGGTAGTGAAGCGAAATACTACAATGTCACGTACCACGGCTAAATAGTTCAGGAAAAGGAAGAAGACAACGTATACATGTGTTACACGTCCATAAAACTTAGTCTTGAAGATATCCATTATTAACTCTTAATTTATTCTTCCCTTGTCATCTGGATAAAGTTATATATCTCACATGGGAAATACCCTACACACCCTACAAGTAAATTTTACGGTAGTGAAGCGAAATACTACAATGTCACGTACCACGGCTAAATAGTTCAGGAAAAGGAAGAAGACAACGTATACATGTGTTACACGTCCATAAAACTTAGTCTTGAAGATATCTATTATTCACTCTTAATTTATTCTTCCCTTGTCATCTAGATAAAGTTATATATCTCACATGGGAAATACCCTACCCAAACACACCCTACAAGTAAATTTTACGGCAGTGAAGCGAAATACTACAATGTCACGTACCACGGCTAAATAGTTCAGGAAAAGGAAGAAGACAACGTATACATGTGTTATACGTCCATAAAACTTAGTCTTGAAGATATCCATTATTCACTCTTAATTTATTCTTCCCTTGTCCTCTAGATAAAGTTATATATCTCACATGGGAAATATCCTACCCAAACACACACTACAAGTAAATTTTATGGTAGTGAAGCGAAATACTACAATGTCACGTACCACGGCTAAATAGTTCAGGAAAAGGAAGAAGACAACGTATACATGTGTTACACGTCCATAAAACTTAGTCTTGAAGATATCCATTATTCACTCTTAATTTATTCTTCCCTTGTCATCTAGATAAAGTTATATATATATCTCACATGGGAAATACCCTACCCAAACACACCCTACAAGTAGATTTTACTAGTAGTGAAGCGAAACACTACAATGTCACGTACCACGGCTAAATAGTTCGGAAAAGGAAGAAGACAACGTATACATGTGTTACACGTCCATAAAACTTAGTCTTGAAGATATCCATTATTCACTCTTAATTTATTCTTCCTTGTCATCTAGATAAAGTTATATATCTCACATGGGAAATACCCTACCCAAACACACCCTACAAGTAGATTTTACGGTAGTGAAGCGAAATACTACAATGTCACGTACCACGGCTAAATAGTTCAGGAAAAGGAAGAAGACAACGTATACATGTGTTACACGTCCATAAAACTTAGTCTTGAAGATATCCATTATTCACTCTTAATTTATTCTTCCTTGTCCTCTAGATAAAGTTATATATCTCACATGGGAAATACCCTACCCAAACACACCCTACAAGTAGATTTTACGGTAGTGAAGCGAAACACTACAATGTCACGTGCCACTACTAAAATAGTTCGGAAAAGGAAGAAGACAACGTATACATGTGTTACACGTCCATAAAACTTAGTCTTGAAGATATCCATTATTCACTCTTAATTTATTCTTCCCTTGTCATCTAGATAAAGTTATATATATATCTCACATGGGAAATACCCTACCCAAACACACCCTACAAGTAGATTTTACTGGTAGTGAAGCGAAACACTACAATGTCACGTACCACGGCTAAATAGTTCAGGAAAAGGAAGAAGACAACGTATACATGTGTTACACGTCCATAAAACTTAGTCTTGAAGATATCCATTATTCACTCTTAATTTATTCTTCCCTTGTCATCTAGATAAAGTTATATATATATCTCACATGGGAAATACCCTACCCAAACACACCCTACAAGTAGATTTTACGGTAGTGAAGCGAAACACTACAATGTCACGTACCACGGCTAAATAGTTCAGGAAAAGGAAGAAGACAACGTATACATGTGTTACACGTCCATAAAACTTAGTCTTGAAGATATCCATTATTCACTCTTAATTTATTCTTCCCTTGTCCTCTAGATAAAGTTATATATATATCTCACATGGGAAATATCCTACCCAAACACACACTACAAGTAAATTTTATGGTAGTGAAGCAAAATACTACAATGTCACGTACCACGGCTAAATAGTTCAGGAAAAGGAAGAAGACAATGTATACATGTGTTACACGTCCATAAAACTTAGTCTTGAAGATATCCATTATTCACTCTTAATTTATTCTTCCCTTGTCATCTAGATAATGTTATATATCTCACATGGGAAATACCCTACCCAAACACACCCTACAAGTAAATTTTACGGTAGTGAAGCGAAATACTACAATGTCACGTACCACATTAAATAGTTCAGAAAAGGAAGAAGACAACGTATACATGTGTTACACGTCCATAAAACTTAGTCTTGAAGATATCCATTATTCACTCTTAATTTATTCTTCCCTTGTCATCTGGATAAAGTTATATATCTCACATGGGAAATACCCTACACACCCTACAAGTAAATTTTACGGTAGTGAAGCGAAATACTACAATGTCACGTACCACGGCTAAATAGTTCAGGAAAAGGAAGAAGACAACGTATACATGTGTTACACGTCCATAAAACTTAGTCTTGAAGATATCTATTATTCACTCTTAATTTATTCTTCCCTTGTCATCTAGATAATGTTATATATCTCACATGGGAAATACCCTACCCAAACACACCCTACAAGTAAATTTTACGGTAGTGAAGCGAAATACTACAATGTCACGTACCACGGCTAAATAGTTCAGGAAAAGGAAGAAGACAACGTATACATGTGTTACACGTCCATAAAACTTAGTCTTGAAGATATCCATTATTCACTCTTAATTTATTCTTCCCTTGTCCTCTAGATAAAGTTATATATCTCACATGGGAAATACCCTACCCAAACACACCCTACAAGTAGATTTTACTGGTAGTGAAGCGAAACACTACAATGTCACGTGCCACACTGCTAAATAGTTCAGGAAAAGGAAGAAGACAACGTATACATGTGTTACACGTCCATAAAACTTAGTCTTGAAGATATCCATTATTCACTCTTAATTTATTCTTCCCTTGTCATCTAGATAAAGTTATATATATATCTCACATGGGAAATACCCTACCCAAACACACCCTACAAGTAGATTTTACGGTAGTGAAGCGAAACACTACAATGTCACGTACTCACGGCTAAAATAGTTCGGAAAAGGAAGAAGACAACGTATACATGTGTTACACGTCCATAAAACTTAGTCTTGAAGATATCCATTATTCACTCTTAATTTATTCTTCCCTTGTCATCTAGATAAAGTTATATATATATCTCACATGGGAAATACCCTACCCAAACACACCCTACAAGTAGATTTTACGGTGAGTGAAGCGAAACACTACAATGTCACGTACCACGGCTAAATAGTTCGGAAAAGGAAGAAGACAACGTATACATGTGTTACACGTCCATAAAACTTAGTCTTGAAGATATCCATTATTCACTCTTAATTTATTCTTCCCTTGTCCTCTAGATAAAGTTATATATATATCTCACATGGGAAATATCCTACCCAAACACACACTACAAGTAAATTTTATGGTAGTGAAGCAAAATACTACAATGTCACGTACCACGGCTAAATAGTTCAGGAAAAGGAAGAAGACAATGTATACATGTGTTACACGTCCATAAAACTTAGTCTTGAAGATATCCATTATTCACTCTTAATTTATTCTTCCCTTGTCATCTAGATAAAGTTATATATATATCTCACATGGGAACATAGTTAAAGAACTAGATTCTTCAGTAAGAATAGTAGTAATTAAGCTAGTGATGCAATATATATATATATATAGAGAGAGCACAAACGTTCTACCTCGTAACACTTCCACAACTATATATAATATACACCCAAATCAAAATCGTCATTACCACCAACAAACACTATCGATACGATCATGTCTAGTGATTGGTTGGACAAGTTACTTAATGATTTAGCAGAAAAAACAAGGGAAGGAAACTGGGATAGTGTTAAGTCAATGTACTATAAATTTCCAGAGTTACACACAAAAAAAATCTCTGATTTAGTGGGCACTGCATTGCATGTAGCCGTAGATTTAGACGAAGAGGATGTTGTTGAAGACCTTGTTTATGCAATTTTGAGGCACCATCCAAACCCTCGAGAGGAAATCAGACAACGACAGGACACGGCATTGGAAGTGGTGAATGAGCGAGGGGACACACCATTGCACCTTGCAGCATCTCGGGGTTTTGCAGGAATATGTAAGATCATAATAGGGACTAAAAAGGAGAGGATATATTTGTTGAGTCGTAGAAACAATCTTGGGGAGACACCTGTGTTTCTAGCTGCCCTCAATTGGCATAAAGAAGCCTTTGCTTACCTTCATCATATTTCTAAGGGCAGACTCACTTGGCAAGATCTTGTAAGAAAGGATGGAGATAGTATTCTTCACACTGCTATCGAGAGAGAATATTTCGGTATGTAATTATATATAAGTTTTTTTTTTTTTTTTTTTTTAGAGATTTTCGACCACGCTCTACATACGTGCATGCATGCATATTTAGTATATTACTAATTTGGTATATATGGTGCAACAGATTTGGCTGTCATAATAGTGCATTATTATGATTATCTGAACACAAAGTCGAATGGAAAAGGAGCTACTCCTCTCAAAATCCTTGCCACTAGACCTTCAGCCTTCAAAAGTGGAAGCAACCTTTCATGGTATGAGCGAATCCTGTACCAATGTAAGTAACTAACTATACATCAATCAATTTCCAACTATCTCTATAAATGATCAGTTTCAGAGATGATTAGGAATTTTAATTAACGCTATTATATTAGGCATACTTGTGGAAGATCTGGAGGATGCTGACAGAAGAATGAATTCGTATTTGACAAAAATGGACGACCATAAGAAAAATAAAGTCGAAGATTCTTCTGCTAAGATGAAGTTCCCAGCTAACTGCTGCATTGTGTTATATGACTTTGTTTCTACTATATTGCCTAAGTTTGCCACTCCATTTGGTATGTGAGAATTATATATTCACATGCTGTGCTATGCTATGCTATCAGTCTTTCTTCTTTATTTATTCTTTAACTTTTAACTTTTAACTTTATTAATTAAATTAATACTTAACATTTGGATCAGCTGGTAAGAAAAAGAAACAGCAGGACACAGAAAACCCATCATACAAATGTTGTCCAGACAAATATACACCTGGATTTTTCCCACCAAATTATGAAACCTTTCATCAATTTATCAAGTCTGCATACGTAAATACTCTTCGCCTTTCAGGAGTGGGTATGTCACTGACTGACATGTTCTCCATATATTACTTTTTTAATAATTGAAATTCCATGATAATTATATAATTATTTAACATGCATGACTGCATCGATCTACAGAGTTGAAGGACGTAAAGAATGCAAAAGAGAAGCACCAATGGAGTGGCCAGCTGTTGAAGGATTTAATGAAAAGGAGGCCATCTGATGCATTAACAGGAAAAGGGGGTCAACCATCTGATACCGATTTTGATGAAGAATTGTACAATGTTTTTCCCCAATGGCAAGGTATGAATCAATGAATGAATGTTCTCACTTATGCTCTGTTGAGAGACATGGCATCCATGGAAGGTTGGAGAAGAAAACTCTCAAAGACTCATATATTGATAAAGTGGAAGTGATACAAAATGAAAAAAGTTAACTAAAAGATTACATCAAGCCTCTTTATATAGGCATACACTAACTACTTACTAACTCACTTATAACTACTAATAATCTCCCTAACTACTAATCAACTTTATATCTAATATGCTCTTCTCACCAAAAGATAGCGGTGGGGCTGATAGCGGATAAGCTAGTAGATTGAATTTAAATTTAATCCCCTGGCTTATATGCTATCAGCTCATCCGTTGTTTGCTCTTTTTTGTCAAACAGAGCCTAAATATAATGATATAAATGGACATTTGTAACAAGTTACTTAGCTTAGTTAGGATCACGGTAAAGAACTATATCTTATACTTATTGTAATCATGCATCTCTCTCTCTTTTCATTCAATGAATTCCAATATTCAATCTTTCTCTTTTCTCTTTGTTGGGCTCAATTAGAGTCGTCTGAAGATGAAGAAGAACAAGAGGTAGAAGCGGATGGCATAAATGAAATTACACCAACTGAAAACAAAAGAAATGAGAATACAAAAACTGAAAATGAAAACAATTAGTTGACAAAAAAGAGACACCCTCTTTGGCTGCAGCTAGAAATGGCATAGTTGAAATAGTACAAGAAAAAGAAATTCTGAAGCAAATACCAAGTTCGAGTCACAACACTAACTCAAAGAAAGAAAATGAAGAGGAATCAGTTGACAAAAAGAGACACCATTTTTAGCTGCAGCTAGAAATGAAATAGTACAAGAAATTTTGAAGCAAATAAGTGCGAGTCACGACACTAACTCAAAGAAAGAAAATGAAGAGGAATCAGTTGACAAAAAAGAGACACCATTTTTAGCTGTTGCTAGAAATGACATAGTTGAAATAGTACAAGAAATTTTGGAGAAAATACCAAGTGTGATTCACGACACTAACTCAAAGAAAGAAAATGAAGAGGAATCAGTTGACAAAAAAGAGACACCATTTTTAGCTGCAGCTAGAAATGGCATAGTTGAAATAGTACAAGAAATTCTGGAGAAAATACCAGGTGCGATTCACGACACTAACTCAAAGAAAGAAAATGAATCAGTTGACAAAAAAGAGACACCATTTTTAGATGCAGCTAAAAATGGCATAGTTGAAATAGTACAAGAAATTCTGGAGAAAATTCACGACACTAACTCAAAGAAGGAATCAGTTGACAAAAAAGAGACAGCATTGTTAGCTGCAGCTAGATATGGCATAGTTGAAATAGTACAAAAAATTATGGAGAAAATACCAAGTGCGATTCACGACACTAACTCAAAGAAAGAAAATGTATTGATGGTGGCAGTGAAACACAGGCAACCCCTTATTGTGCAGACTTTGCAGACAATAATAATAAAGAAGAAACTTTGGAGTAACTTAATTCTGGGAGTTGATGATCAGGAGAACACCATGTTGCACTTGGCAGCTGAAGCACTTGGTGGTGATAAGCCTCGGCAAATTGCTGGTTCTGCCTTGCAAATGATGTGGGATATTAAATGGTTTCAGGTACATAGAATTATTACAACCATGAATCAATCATATACATATTAATCTTATTTATTATTTTTTCATATATTAATTTTTTACTTTGTTTACTCTCTCCATTACAGAATATAACTAAAAAAGCCCAGTCGATGAAAGTTGATGTATATCGATCACATCAACTTTGTTACTAGATTTTTGCTATATTATGTGACAGAGAGAATACATTGACCTTGGAGCAGTATATCAAAACCTTGGTGCCAGACCACTTTTATTTTAGAAGCAACAAGAGTGGGGAAACAGCTGGAGAAATCTTCAAGAGAACACACAAAGATCATATAAAAGAGAGTGGCGACTGGCTAAAAGACACATCAGAATCATGCTCCGTCGTAGCTGCCCTTGTCGCCGGAGTTTCGTTTGCAACAGCAAGCACCATTCCCGGTGGCAACACACCAGAAGGTGTACCAGTACTAGAAGGCCAACCAGCATTCGATACATTTGCCATAGCTTCACTTATTGGCCTCTGCTTTTCTGTCACTGGACTTATCATGTTTCTTTCCATTCTCACTTCAAGAAAAGAAGCTAATGATTTTCGTAAAGATTTGCCGCTGAAACTTCTTCTTGGGTTAAGTTCACTTTTCGTCTCTATTGCTGCTTTGTTTGTTTCCTTTTGCACTGGACACTTTTTTCTGCTTAACCATGAATATAAGTCGGTGATGTTTCCCTTTATGCAGCTACTTGTGTGCCCGTCACTTTTATGCCGTTGCACAGTTTCCTTTGTATTTTGATCTTCTAATGGCTATTTTAACTGATGTGCCTATGGTCGCTGATAAAAGCGGAACCTTATGATTTATATAAGACCTTCTTTATGTTAACATTACATACAAAGCTTTCCATTTCTTTTTCTCTTTTGTTGTCATTTTTTTTGGTTTGTATTGCTATTAAGTTTGTGTTAAAGAAGAGAAGTTTTCTGTCTATTGTTTTAATACTATGGTGTGTAATATTTTAATAAGTTGATACGAAGAAAATAATGACTTTTTAAATTGAATTATAATTTTTTCATGTTATTTATTATTTTTTATTACTAAAGTATGGGTAATAGGCGTGCACTATAGTACCTTGCCCATACATTTGCGGGCTCGGGTATGGGTACTATAGAACTCTGCCAATAAAGTACCTATTGTCATTCCTATGAGTCATCGACATCCATATACTTTCAAACGAGGATCCAATTCATGTATCCCTACCAAGCCGAATTATGGCGGAGTCAAGGGAGTGTCGGGAGCAACGACGAGCTAATGAACTGGACCACCAAGAGACTTGACACCATATCTCCACCCAAAAGGATCCACTTTCTGCTCCCCCAAGAAGTCGAACCGTGACTCTTACTCTCATACTACTTGTTGAGGAGTCTGGGAGAGCGTTGGGGAGCAACGACGAGCTAATGAACAGACAATCTAGTTCAAAACCTTAAGGTATTTGAGTGTACGAGTCTCATTTCTTATATATATATATATATATATATATATATATATATACACTACGCCAGAATTGTAAAAAGAGATCGCCACCTTTAGTAGCGTTTATAAAAACGCTACCCATTTTAATAACACGCTACACCATTAGTAGTAGCGTTTTAAAAAAAACGCTACCCATTAGGTAACACACTAGACAGATCTCTAGCGCTTTTACTCAAAACGCTAGCCAATTAGAAAACACGCTAGACAGATCCCTAGCGCTTTTATTCAAAACGCTAGCCAATTAGAAAACACGCTAGATAGATCCCTAGCGTTTTTTAGAAAGCGCTAGGTATTTAGAAAACACGCTAGACAGATCCCTAGCGCTTTTATTCAAAACGCTAGCCAATTAGAAAACACGGTAGATAGATCCCTAGCGTTTTTTATAAAACGCTAGGTATTTAGTAAACACTCTAGACAGATCCCTAGCGCTTTTATTCAAAATGCTAGGTATTTAGAAAACACGCTAGATAGATCCCATTGAGCTAGGTATTTAGAAAACACGCTAGAAAACGCTAGGTATGGTTAAATAATTTTTTTTTCGTTTCCCATTGAGCTACTTACCTCTCTCAGCTAACACTCTCACCCAGAAACGCAAAATCACTCACCTAGAAACGCAAAACCCTAACACCCTAACGCAAATTAAGATCATCTCTCTCAACGAAAATCATCTCTCTCAGTGAACATCATCTTTCTCGGTCTCTCACTCGCATAACATTGGTGAGTTTTCTGCTCCTTTCTCTGCTTCTTGTTAGATATTAATTGTGGGTTCTAGTTTAGAAATATATTAGTTTTGTCACTTGTGCACACTAGCTACTCTTTTTTTTTTTTACCACTAGCCTCTTCTTGTTACACATAAGTTAATTAAGTTCATTAATTATTTGGAACACTAGACTATGGTTCCTTTGTCTTGACCAAAGGACCGAGAATAGAAATAGAATATGAGATAGATATAGCTTGGGAAATTTTGTTTGTTTTTTTATATGAATTGATTCTTCATTATATTCGAATTGCTTGATGGGTCATGTGTTTAAAGTTCTCTTCTCGTGATTTTATTATAAATATTTGGAAATTATGGATAGAAATTAGATGTCCGCCAATCGTCATCCAAGGAGTATACTTGGGAGTGGATTATTTTGTGAGATGTGATGTTGAACGTTTAGGGACTTCTAGTGGTATGAAATGTCCTTGTTTAAGGTGTTGTTATGTAAAATCAGTTACTGCAGAGGAGTTGGCACGACATTTAAAGGCGAATGGAATTGATCAAAGTTACACTTGTTGGATAATGCACGGTGAGAAAAAAGGTGAATCTTCAAATATGAATGATATTAGTAAGAGATATGCGCCGCCGGTTGACACCGGAACACATTCATTTGATGCGAACGAATTTGAAGAGATGGCAAAGGTGGTTGAAGGGGATCTTAATGATTGTCCTGAAATGTTTGAGAAGTTGATAACTGATGCAGAGACACCATTGTATGCGGGTTGTACTGAATTCACAAAATTATTGGCTATGATCAAGTTGTATAACTTGAAAACTCGCCACGGATGGACGGATAAGAGCTTTACCGATTTACTCGCACTTCTGAAAGAAATGTTGCCGAATGATAATGTGCTTCCTTCTCGGACGTATGATGCAAAGCAAATGTTGAGGTCTATTGGCTTGAACTATGAGAAGATACACGCTTGTCCGAATGATTGCATTTTATTTCGGAATGAACATGCGTTGTTAAAGTCGTGTCCTAAATGTAATGCACCGCGGTATAAGAAGAAAGAGTCTCCTCCAGAAAAGGTGTTGTGGTATTTTCCTATAATTCCTCGATTTAGGCGCATGTATCGTAGTTCAGAAGATGCACAACACTTGACATGGCATGAGGATGAAAGGATTAAAGATGGTATGCTACGACACCCGGCAGATTCTCCGCAATGGAAAAAAATTAATATTGAGTATCCTAATTTCTGGGGATAACCCGAGAAACCTACGCCTTGCATTGTCTGTGATGGATTTAACCCGCATACGGTATCGAGTAGCTCCCACAAAGATACATGGCCCGTGATTTTGGCGATTTATAACTTACTGTCAGTGACTTTGCATGAAACGCAAATATATGATCTTGTCTTTGTTAATTTCTCGCCCAAACAACCAGAAATGATATTGATGTATACTTGGCTCCTTTAATTGAAGACTTGAAGCAAATGTGGGAGATCCGGGTAGAGGTGTATGATGGGTTCGGAGAAGAAAGTTTCACCCCGAGGGCTATGATCTTTGGCACAATTAACGACTTTCCCCGCATACGGCAATCTATCTGGCATGCAGAAACAAAGGGCGAGTGTGCATGCCCTATATGTGAAGATAACACAGTTGGATGTGGTTGGAACATGGTAAGAAGAATATCTATCTTGGTCATCGTAGATTTTTGCCATCAACTCATCACTATCGATTGTGGAGAAAGGCATTTGATGGGAATACAGAACACATAGAGCTCCCCACTTTGACGGTGAATGCAGTGTTTTGAAAAGGTGGAAGATTTGAACATTAAATTTGGGAAGCCTTTTGCGGGAGAGCTTGCCAAACGGGGTGGAAGAAAAAGTCGATTTTCTTTGAGTTGCCATACCGGAAGTCATTATATGTAAGGCATTTCATTGATGTGATGCATGTTGAAAAGAATGTCTTCGAAAGTGTCATTGGTACCTTACTCAATATGCCGGGTAAGACTAAAGATACCATCAACTCAAGGTTGGATTTGGTTAGTATGGGTTTGAGACCTGAATTGGGTCCCAGTAAAGAAGGGTACACGTACATATCTACCTCCGTGACTCATACTCTATCTAGAAAGGAGAAGACTGTCTTTTGTGAGTTTCTTCATGGAGTTAAAGTTCCGGAGGATACTCTTCAAATGTGGCGACTCTTGTATCGATTAAAGACCTCAAGTTAAAGTCTCTAAAGTCCCACGATTGTCATGTTCTCATGGAGCATTTGCTACCCATTGGTATACGATCCATTTTGCCTAAGAAAGTGCGTCGGACCTTAACCAAACTTTATTTATTCTTTAAGGCGATTTGTAGTAGAGTGATTGACCTGGAAAGTTGCCAACATTGCAAAGAGAAATTATCACACTTTGTGTGAGCTTGAGATGTATTTCCCACCTTCCTTTTTTGACATAATGATTCATCTAATAGTTCATCCGTTTGAGAGACACAATTGTGTGGCCCATGTTACATGAGATGGATGTATCCGTTTGAGCGTTACATGAAGATATTAAAAGGATATGTGAAAAATCGATCACGACACGAGGTTGTATTGTTGAGCGCTACATAGTTGAAGAGGCTATTGAGTTTTGCACGGGCTATCTATCTAGTCTTGAATATTCTGTGGGATTGCCAAGGTCTCGTCATGTAGGAAGGATTAGTAAAGGGATGACAGGAACTAAATTAGTGATGGTATCAAGGAAAGAACTAGAGCAAGCACACTTGTACGTTCTTCACAATGATAGTGAGGTTGATTCATATGTTGCCAAGCACAAGGAGATTCTTAAGAGTCAATTCCCGGGAAAGAAGCAAGTTTGGTTAGCAAAAGAACACAATAGGAGTTTCATAGTGTGGCTAAAACATCACATTGATGGTGAGTGTGTTTCGAATCCTACTTCAATTTCAAAAAGATTGAGATGGTTAGCAAAAGGTCCAAATATACATGTCTTCTCTTACAACAACTATCTAATGAACGAGTGCACTTTCTATACAAAAGAACAAGATAATCAGAGTAAAATGCAAAATAGTGGGGTGACTCTTGTAGCTCATTCTATGCATGCATCCAGTGCCAAAGACAGAAATCTCATATATGCGAATATGTCTTACTTTGGCTTCATTGAACACGTATGGGAGTTGGATTACAATATTTCAGGAGCATGTGTTCAAATGTGAATGGGTTGACAATAATACTGGTTTACAGATTGATGAATCAGGGTTCATGCGGGTGAATTTCAACAAGTTAGGATATAAAGATGAACCTTTTATTTTAGCATCGCAAGCTCAACAAGTGTTTTATGTCACTGATCCAGTTAATATCAATTGGTCTATTGTTCTATTGACTGACAAAAAATTTGTGTTTAACAACGATGATGATGAAGCACCCGATGATGTTGGTGTTGAGGACGACCACTTTCTTGAAACATCGGAACCAATAATAGGGAAAATACTTCTATAGAGGATGTTGTATATTTTAGAAAAGATCATAATGATGGAATTACTATTCGTCGGAAAAAAAATACCAAGACGCGAATTGCAAACAAAATTTTATCTAGGAAAAGGAAGAGGTAATATAGACTTAATGATATCTCATTATTTTTTATTATAAATAATTATATAGTTTTTGTAAATTTAACAATAACATGGATTATGTTATATTGCAGTCGATGGCATCACTTAGTGATCATGAGAGTGGTCAAGACATGAGTTATTATGTTGTATGATTTGGATATATATTAATTATGTTGTAAGTACTTGTTAGTTTAATATGGTCTTTTGGTGATATGTACATATGTGTGTGTATCTATATTGGATTCTAATGATATTGGCTGAATTTTGTTGGAATGATATTTGATGAATTTTGTTGGAAGGGAATGAATTTATAGGTTGTAATTAAAAGGGAGAATAAACAAAAATAAAAAAATATTTAAGAAAAAAATCAGTCAATAGGTAGCGTTTTAAAAAAAACGCAACAAATTAAATTAAAAAAAATCAGTCAATACTTAGCGTTTTAAGGAGAAAACGCTAGAAATGAAATTAAAAAAATCATTCAATACCTAGCGTTTTATAGAAAATGCTAGGAATTGTAAAGAGGAGCTAGAGGATCCCTAGAGTTTTACAGAAAACGCTAGGAATGGTAGTAAAAAGGCGCTATAGCATCCCTAGCGTTTTACAGAAAACGCTAGGAATTGTAAAGAGGCGCTATAGGATCCCTAGCGTTTTGGAGAAAACGCTAGGAATGGTAGTAAAAAGGCGCTATAGATCCCTAGCGTTTTAAAGAAAACGCTAGGAAGGTAGTAAAAAGGCGCTATAGATCCCTAGCGTTTTAAAGAAAACGCTAGGAATGGTAGTAAAAAGGCGCTATAGCATCCCTAGCGTTTTACAGAAAACGCTAGGAATTGTAAAGAGGCGCTAGAGGATCCCTAGCGTTTTCTTTAAAACGCTAGGAATTGTAATTATAATTCCTAGGCTTCCCTAGCGTTTTTGCTAGAAAGCGCTAGGCATTGTTATTAAAATTTTTACAAGGCGCGCTCCTCTCATCTCTCTCACACAAACTCACTGCCTCTCTTCATCTACCTAACTCCTCTCTTGCGAAAACCAGTAAAAACCCGTAAACCTCTTCGTTCATCCCTTCTGTGTGAGACCCAGGAAACCAAACGACCCATCCTCTTCGTTCATCCCTTGCGAACAACCCACACTCCACGTCTTCCTCTCTCTCATTGGTGCTATCTTACCCAAAAACGCGTGACCCAGAAACCTAAAACGCGAAACCCCAAACGTACCAGCCTCTCCTCTCTCTCCTTGGTGCTATCTTACCACGCAGCTCCTCCCATTTGTTTCCTTTTTCTCGCACTCTCTCTCTTTCAAAAGGTATTTCGCACATACTCTCACCGGGTTTTTTATGGTTTGTTATGTAGTTCTCTTTTGTATGGCTTTCTCTGTTACTTAGCTCAATGTTGTATTTAATTAGTTGTTAGATTAGTCTAGCTTAGATAGCATTATTAACTTGACTAGTGCATGACTTTCCTAGTGCATGACTTTCCTAGTGCATGGCTTTCTCTGTTTCTTAATGCATGGCTTTCCTATATATGTTTACTCTAGGTTCTTAGTGCATGGCTTTCCTATATATGTTTACTCTAGGTTACTTAGTGCATGGCTTTCCTATATATGTTTACTCTAGGTTCTTAGTGCATGGCTTTCTCTGTTACTTAATTAGTGCATGGCTTGTTCTATATTTTGTTAAGTGTTTGTTGGTTCTAAACAATTAGAAAGCTAAAACTCACTGAGTCTATTTCATTTGGGCCATTGCAAGTCAGATAGATGGCATCACTTAGTGATCATGAGAGTAGTCATGAGGGTGGTGATGGGGGTGGTCATAGAAACACAAAGAAGTTCACTCCCGTGGAATGACAAATAAAAAGAATATCGTCCATCTGGATAAGTAAAGGACACGAGAAATATAGGGTAAGTTAATTACTAATTATTAATGTTGTTCTCTACCTTTCGAAGTTATCTAATTATTTAATGATTTAATTAATGCAGGTCAGATGGAGTGTTAAAGGTTTGCCTATTGGAGAGAACGGCACAAATTTGATTACTTTTATTGGTACTAAGGTGAAGCAAATGTTTCCAATTTCGATTAAAAGTTGGAATGAGAAAGATAATAGAGTTTTGCCTAAATGAAAGATGATTTCTCGGTCCTTAATACGGTATATAATTTTAGACATCTTTAATAATCTTATTTAGTGATTTTTAGTTATATTTATTTAATCAATTTTTATGTATAAGTAGAAACACTTTGATGTGGATGATGCCCAAGAGATTGGATACTCAAGGAAGTTTGGAAGGTTGCATCGGGCTTATAGAACCGATGTAGGAAAAAGTATTCAAAACTTCACGATGGGACCATCGACAGAGCCTCCAAAGACATTGTATTCCTAATTATAAGTAAGGAGGATTGGAGCAAATTTGTACATATACGCACTACTGATCCGGATTTCTGGTTAGTATATTAATTATTTAAGTTATATATATATATATATATATATATATATATATATATATATATATATATATATATATATATATATATATATTTCACAACTAGATATCATTCATTAATGTATACTTATCTTTTAAATAGAAAAAAGCAAAGCCAATAAAGAAAGAGCTTCTAATCCCGAGTACTTTTATAGAGGAGGTTCAAGTGGATATCAAATTCTTGAAGAAAGATTGGTAAGACACAATTAGTTTAATTTATTATGATTTAATGAATCTTTTAATTTACAGTTGATTAACAATGATTAAACTTAAATAGTTACTGCAAGAGGGGAAAGATCCAACTCAAGAATCCCTTGATCGTTGTACTGTCTGGTTAGAGGCCCGACAAAACAAGGATGGGGACATTGTGGATCCGAAAACTAAGGAGGTCAAGGACAAAATTGTAAGTATTCCAAAATTCATGTATTGTAATTTTAATTTAATGATTCCTAGCAAGTTGGAATTTGTGTCTGACTATATTTTTTTAATCCGTTACTCGATTTTTTTTGACACGTGGACATATTTTTTATTGTCGATTAAATTTCTTTGACACTTGTTTATTATTTCTATCCGTTACTCGATTTTTTTTGACACGTGGACATATTTTTTATCGTCGATTAAATTTCTTTGACACTTGTTTATTATTTCTATCCGTTACTCGATTTTTTTGACACGTGGACATATTTTTATCGCCGATTAAATTTATTTGACACTTGATTATTATTTCTAACCGTTACTTATGTTTGTGCATCAAGAAAGCATATCACAATCAGTATCACAAGGAGATTTAACAGATTGTGATGGTCAACAAGATGTCATTGCTCGCCCTTGAGAAGGGAAGAGAGACAGTGGTCGGATAAGAGGTTATGGATATGGCATTCCTCCTACGACTATGTATGGGGCGAAAGAGCCATAGCGAGTGTGCGGGATTGTAAAGTCATGGCGACAAAGTATGACGAGCTATCCAAGAATGTTCTTTGTACTAATGGAAGAGAGACGGATGTTTAAGCGACTCTTGGCACAATCCATTGGTGCACCATCCCCGCCGCACCACCACCTCTGCTGAACCTATATTACTTGCTCGCACCTCACTTGCCCAACATAGCGCACGCGAGATAGTTGCACCATCCCTTCGACACGTATTTATTATTACTCGACTGCTTTTTGTACATATGTATTTGATCAAATTATCATGTATATTTATTTTTCTTTATAATTGATTTAGGATAATCGTGAATGTGAGCTATATATTGCAAACCCACATCGAAAGGTTGCGATGGGCATGTTATGTAACCAATTGAGTGCCACAATGCACAATTTACCCATGCCCGAAAACCATTTGAGAGTTAGGGTAGACTATTCAATTGAGGGTCCGCACCATTGCCTGCTCCAATTGTTAATCTTGATATATTTACCGTGGATCAAGCACTTAGTACTTTTGTGGCATGGCCCAACAACTTGTCGTTGTAAGTGACAATATTTTTGTTAATAAGTTAATGACTCATTGTTATATATAATGTATGTTAACTAACTAATTAATCATTTTTTTAATATATACTAGGTACCCCAAGTGTCCCGACCGCCTCCTTCTATAAAAGTGTCCCGACCTTCCCCTTCCACTACCAAAGTGTCCCGACCTTCCACTACCAAAATCTCCCTTGATGAATTCGAAAATTCATCACTTATGTAAAGGACCACGTCAATCAAAAAATGAAGCCCGATGACCTTATTATGTTACCGATCGATCATATTGTGGGAGTGGAGCAGGATATTATGCTCAACATTGAGGATCCGAAAGTCAGATATGACATGGAATGGGCCACTTTGGGTTGTTATTAGAGTATACCGTAGGTATGTATTAAATTATTTGTACACAATAGTTGTATATATTAGAGTATATATTAGAGTATATATATGAGGATCTCAAAGTTGTATATATATTATTTATAGGTTTTTGTACAATGTGCTTCGTCCTTCATAACGGACACAAATTTTTTTGTTCTTGTGCCCAGAGTGTATCGTTGTGTGGGATCAAGGTAAACCAGAGGATATTATGGCTAGGAAGAGTCAAATTGAAAGTTATATCCTTTCACGCTTGTGGATGTCCAACATTTTGATCACGAATCTTTATTTTTGGCACCGCTCAATATAAGGTGAGAAATTTAGTCTTCAATCACTTGGTTATTTATTTTGAGGATTGTATTATAGTGTAAATGTGTACTCATTCGTGATTCATATACTTGCAGACAACATTGGGTACTCTTTGCAATAAACCCTAAGCTAAATCATTTGTCTACTATCTGGATTCACTTCAAGGCCATTACAAAGTCTACGTAGACTTCGTCATGAGATAGTTGACAGTGTGTATGTGTAACCCTCTCATTTTGTATAATTTAATATATGTATTTTGTTCAACTTAACGTTATATATATGTATGACGTTACGATTGCTTTGCAAAAATATCTTGGGATTATCTACGAGTAAAACAAGATGGTTACCCATAATCGTAAAGTTTTTAAAAATCATTCTTATAATATTAATTGAATTTTTGGTCATAAAAATGTGACAATTAATTAACTAATCTTTTGCTTTGTAGTGTCCTAAACAACCAAATAATAATGATTGTGGGTACTATTGTATGAGGTATATGAGAGAGATTATCACTCACGACAGAGTAGAAATCCCAACCAATGTAACTACTTAAATTTCTTTTTTATATTGATATTATAATACTTACTCACATTTTAATTCTAATTTTATTTCATTTTATTTTTCAGTATTTTCCCCACTGTAAAGACATCCAAAGATTACTCGATGAACAACTTACAACAAGTAGAGGGAGTGGTGCCGTTTTGTTTCTAGCTTTTTCTAGCAAGTTTTGAGTTTCATAATAGTTAGTTATAATATATGTTGTATATATTGGATATATATTATGTTGTAAGTACTTCTTAGAATGATATTGGATTGGAATATTTGATGAATTTTGTTGACTGAATTTTGTTTGAATGATATTGGATTGTAATGATATTTGATAAATTTTGTTGGAAGTGAATGAATTTATAGGTTGTAATTAAAATGGAGAATAAACAAAAATAAAAAAATATTTAAAAAAATTCAATCGATAGGTAGCGTTTTAAGGAGAAAACGCTAGAAATGAAATTAAAAATTATTCAATACCTAGCGTTTTATAGAAAAAACGCTAGCTATGGACAAAATGCACTAGAGGATCCCTAGCGTTTTGTAGAAAACGCTAGGAATTGTAAAAAGGCGCTAGAGGATCCCTAGCGTTTTATAGAAAACGCTAGGAATTGTAAAAAGTCGCTAGAAGATCCCTAGCGTTTTACAAAAACGCTAGGAATTGTAGAAAGACGCTATAGGATCTCTAGCGTTTTAAAGAAAACGCTAGGAATTGTAAAAAGCGCTTTGGGTCAATGGCTAGCGTTTTTATAAAACGCCACGTATGTCCAAAACACGCCGGTTAATGGCTAGCGCTTTTTAAAACGCTACTAATGGGGTGTGCGCATTAGTAGCGCCAAAGACTTTCTAGCGTTTTAAAACGCTACCAACGCCCAAAAAAAAAGCCGCAAGTCCTTAATTACAGCGTAGTGATATATATATATATATATATATATATATATATATATATATATATATATATATATATATATATATTATTTAAATTCATTCAGTAACTAATGTAAGACTAACTACCCACACTTAATTATAAATAAGGGCCGCAATTACGATGACAGAGATTGTTTAATGTTCCGAAGCAACAATGTCAAGATTCTTGTTCCTGTTTTGATTGGGTATTGGCCCATGAATTTTGCAGCAAAATAGATTAACAGAATTCACCTTTCATTACAAGTCCAACACGTGTTTATTCGGGAGATTCGATACAATTTTCCTTCGGGGCGTATAGCAATGCTCATATGATGACATACCGCAATTTAGAACCTAATGAAAATGCTAAGAGGCACTACAAAAAACACGGTCATTAGTGAGGGAATTTTCGGTCGCTAACATGCCCAATTCCGTCGCTAATTGTCATTAGCGAGGGACCAGTTCGGTCGCTAATTCCCTCCTCGCTAATGGAAATTAGCGAGAGAAATGTGTTCCGTCGCTAATTAGCGAGGGACAGTCCCTCGCTAATTCCCTCGCTAATGCTGACAACACGCTTCCCTAGTCTGATTGGCACGCTTATCAATCTGAATTATTATTATTATTATTATTATTATTATTATTATTATTATTATTATTATTATTATTAGTATTAGTATTAGTATTAGTATTAGTATTAGTATTAGTATTAGTAGTGTTATTATTATTACCGTTGTTATTATTATTATTAGTATTATTATTATTATTATTATTATTATTTTGAGAGAGGAGTGAGAGTGGTGGTGGTGTGATGGTGGTGGTGGTGGTGGTGGTGGTGTCGTAAAGAGAGAAGAAGAAGGAGAAGAGTAAGGGAGAAAAAGAGTGAGATGTATGTGGTGGTGGTGGTGGTTGTGTGGTGGTGGTGGTGGAAGAAAGAGAGTGAGAGAAAGAGGTATGTGGTTGTGGTGGTGTGGTGGTGGTGTGGAAGAAAGAGAGTGAGAGAGAGAGGTTGTGGTTGTGTGGTTGAGGAGAGAAAGAGGAGTGATCAGAGTGGTTGTGGTGTGGTGGGGGCGTGGTGGTGGTGGTGGTGGTTGTGTGGTGGTGGGTTAGAGTTTGTAGGTGAGAGAGAAGAATGAGGGTGTTGTAAGTGAAAAATAAGAGTGAGTTGTGGTGGTGGTGGTGGTGGTTGTGTGGTGGTGGGTTAGAGTTTGTAGGTGAGAGAGAGAGAGAGTAGAGGAAGAGGAAGAGGAAGAGGAAGAGAAGAGGAGTGAGGGTTAAAAGTGAAAAAATGAGAGAAGAGTGAGAGTAGAGTGAGAGAATCAGATATTTGGTAAAAAAATAACTGGACATTAGCGAGGGACGTGCGATTCTGGTCGCTAATCATCCACTCTGGCGTAGTCAGAGCAGTCTGCAGCAGTCAAATCAGCCAGGACGTTCAAACATTAGCGAGGGACTTGAAATTCCGTCGCTAATTCCCTCGCTAATGGTCACATTAGTGAGGGACTTGCAGTTCCGTCGCTAATCCTCGTTTTTTGCGAGGGACAAAATTTCTCTCGCTAATTCCGTCGCTAATCCTCGTTTTTTTTGTAGTGAGGGCCAATTTGATATTAATTATATGTAATAATAACCATTATTTATTCATCAATTAATGACATTAATCGCTTGTGTTCTAAGATCTCAATCAACCTCATAACATTATGAGTAATGTTATTTAGTCAAAAACCTCCAGTCAAAAATAGTTAAAAACTAATTTACAACAGCAATTAACCAATCTGTATTTTTATAGTTTTCTATGTCATTGACTAAAAACGTGGTTAATTGTTTACTTGATTAATGACTTAAAAAACTTAGTTAATTGATATTGTAAATTGTTTACTTGATTAATAACTTAAAAAACTTAGTTAATTGATGTTGTAAATTGTTTTTTGCCTATTTGTCGCTGATTTTTTTTTTGGCTAAATAACATTACTCTAACATTATATTGCTGTTAGCATGAAATTTGTGGTCGCATCACATATCCGATTGGCATCTTAAATTGACAAAATACATTATTATTATCTATTATTTCGATGGATTAAACTTTTGAATCTATAAACGGGAAATAAATTTACAAAGCTGTCAGGTTAGCTATGTTACGAGACAAGTCAATATTGTCGCTCATCAAGATTATATGTTCGCTTTGTTGTTTTTGATTTGATTCCTACCAATATTGAGACTATTATTTATAATTATTTGATATGATTAAATCCAATGAGTTTATTTGGGTCAAAAACTTTTCAATTTAGTCGAGGGGCATTTGCATTATATTAATTTTTGTTTAAACCAAATATTTTATATATACGGGCAACTATTAAGACTAATCACTCGAGTCGGGTAAGATCACAATGAGCCGGTAAAACCAAATCTCTTGAGTCGAGTAATTTTAAAAGATGTTGCATTTTCAAGGCCGAATTTGGACTCCAATACCTTGCTTAAACGAGAAGAGAGCCAAATCATCTCATCCTAGCATCATGCGTTGATAAAATTTGTAGCGAAAATGAATAAATAACCATGTGTGTGGGTCATAATCATTGAAATGATCATTATGGTTGTACTCTTCTCATTCTCACCGCATCTGCATCTGCCAAAACCGTAAGACATCGACTATATGAGTTTCATGAGAAATGATATTTGAACAATGAAACATGAGACGATGATGGACAATACGGTGGGTCACACGCGTTCTGATGGTTAATGTTTTAAAAAGTTGGGTATTTATTTTTTTTGCGATGGTTAACCTCGAAAAAGTAAGCGTTGGAATTTTACTACGTGGTTAATGTTTCAAAAAAGTTGGGTATTTATCATGCTTGCGATGGTTAACCTCAAAGGTCTTCCAAAAGTGGAAGCCTATTGCATTGTCAATTCATTTGGAGTCTTTTTGAGGTTAACCATCAATTTATGATAAATACCCAACTTTTTTGAAACATTAACCACGTAATAAAATTCCAAAGTTTACTTTTTGAGCTTAACCACGATAAAGAAAATAAATACCCAACTTTTTTAAACATTAACTATCAGAACGCGTGACCCCACCGTATTGGCCCATCATCATTCCATTTTCTGTTGTCCAAATAGCAGTACTGTTTTATATATCTTTCATTTTTTAACTCATTTCTTCTTTCCTCAGTAACAATAACAACTCAATGATCGAGAGAGATTCAATTCACTGAAACAGGTGTAGCAGCACTTGGATTGGGAACCTATGGCGCACACGCCTTCAAGCCCCAAAATCCTTCTTACAAAGATGTATCTTCTCTCAATTGCTTTTCACTTCTATTTCATCACAAATAAAAGGCTCCGTTTTTTTTTTGTTTAATTGATAATTGAAAATTTGGAATCTATCTATGTGTGCAGGTTTGGCATACGGCATCCTTATATCATTTGGTTCACACCGCTGCCTTAGTTGCAGCTCCAATTACAAAAAATCCCAATGTTGTAAGTTCCCAATTTCTCAATTTTCACGTACTTCATCTTCCATTTTGAAAAATACAAGTAATTGGAATTGTACGTCGTGTTGAACACGGCACACGCCTTCAACCTGCCGCACGGTGGTACAGAGTTGTTAATTCACTCATATTTTCCTTGTGCAGTTTGGAGGCCTTCTAACAGCTGGCATCGTGGCTTTCTCTGGAACGTATGTTCTTCTACCTATTTTGTCATACTTATTTGCAATCACAATAACTGTATAAGAAATTAAAGGACATTGTGGAAAGTTACAATATAAACCACCATGGTTAAGTTAATAAGCTGAGGACATTGTGGAAGTTTACACCGTAAGTGAGAGATATAGTTAAATATGGGAAGGAAGTTGCCATATAATTTTGTCCAAGAAACTGAAATAAGGAAAACTAGAAGATACAAATTATTAGTGTTGATGATCAAACTAGATATAATTGCTCTTACTGAATTTAAGATCCAGAGGACAACCGGGACACTAGTTATTTTCACAGATTGATGCTCATTTGATATGGTTAATGATGATGTGGAACATGACTTTGTAGATATGATTACAGAAACTTACATTAATTTTATGTAATTACTGTTTTTATCAAAAAAAAATTAAAAATTGGTAGTGAGTTGTTTGATTATGTTGATAGTAAAGAGAAGTCAAAAGAGTGAGAGAGATGAAAGAGAAGAGTATGTTAATATGTTTTAAAAGAGGATATAAGAGTGAGACCCACTAATGATAAAAGTGAGTTTGAGAAAAAAGTGAAAGGGATAATATAATAATTTTGTGGTCACATCACATATCTGATTGGCATCTTAATTTGACAAAATACATTATTATTATCTATTATTTTGATGGATTAAACTTTTGAATCTATAAACGGGAAATAAATTTACAAAGTCATCGTCAAAGTTATGTGTTACTGAAGACAAGTCAATATTGTCGCTCATCGAGATTATATGTTCGCTTTGTTGTTTTTGATTTGATTCCTACCAATATTGAGACTATTATTTATAATTATTTGATGATTAAATCCAATGAGTTTATTTGGGTCAAAAACTTTTCAATTTAGTCAAGGGGCATTTGCATTATATTAATTTTTGTTTAAACCAAATATTTTATATATACGGGCAACTATTAAGACTAATCACTCGAGTCGGGTAAGATCACAATGAGCCGGTAAAACCAAATCTCTTGAGTCGAGTAATTTTAAAAGATGTTGCATTTTCAAGGCCGAATTTGGACTCCAATACCTTGCTTAAACGAGAAGAGAGCCAAATCATCTCATCCTAGCATCATGCGTTGATAAAATTTGTAGCGAAAATGAATAAATAACCATGTGTGTGGGTCATAATCATTGAGCTGATCATTATGGTTGTACTCTTCTCATTCTCACTGCATCTGCGCCCAAAACCGTAAGACATCGACTATATGAGTTTCATTTTTTATATATCTTTCATTTAACTCATTTCTAGCTAATGTTCGATCACAAAACACTTTCTTTTGACAAATCACGAAGCGCCTTTGAGAGAAGGAGGCAGAAGCAGCAGGGAAGATCAAATGAATCCTTATGTATGGCACAAAGTCGCTTCTTCTTCTTCTTCACTCTTTCCTCAGTAACAATAACAACTCAATGATCGAGAGAGATTCAATTCACTGAAACAGGTGTAGCAGCACTTGGATTGGGAACCTATGTGTAAAAAGAAAATAATAGAATACGTCCAGCTGTCAAAAAAATAGAATACGTCCGATGCCATAATAATAATATTAACAATAATAATAATAATAATAATAATAATAATAATAATAATAATAATAATAATAATAATAACAGAATACGTAAAAACTAAAAATAATCTCCATAATAATAATAATAGAATACGACAAAACTAAAAATAATCTCCAAATGTGCTTTTAGTTAATCACTTTGTTATCTAAAGTCAACATTTAATCTAATCTAATATGAAATTACCAATTTGGATCTTTTATTAACATGACACATATATAATTTACGGGTAAAAGTGTCATTACTCATTCTTTCTCTCTTTTTCTTCCTACACTCTTTTTCTTACTTTTTTTCAATTTCTTCTTACACTCTCTTTCTTCCTTTTCACTTTTCTCTTACAATATATTTTTTCATTTTTTTCTCTTTCTTCTTACACTCTCTTTCCTCCTTTTCACTTTTCTCCTACACTCTTTTTCTTCCTTTTTTCATTTTACTTTTCCCATAAACAATTATTTCTATTTATACAAACAAACCTCATATGAAATTACCAATTTGGATCTCTTATTAACATGACACAAATATAATTTAAGGGTAAAAGTGTCATTACTCATTCTTTCTCTCTTTTTCTTCTTAGACTCTCTTCTTACATTTTTTCACTTTCTTCTTACACTCTCTTTCTTCATTTTCACTTTTCTCTTACACTCTCTTTCTTCATTTTCTTCTCTTTCTTCTTACACTCTCTTTCCTCCCTTTTCACTTTTCTCCTACACTCTTTTTCTTCCTTTTTTCATTTTACTTTTTTCATAAACAATTATTTTCTTTCTCTTATCACTTCACATTAAAAAAAATTATCACCTTAAAATTTTAATTTATCTCTCCAAAATCGGTTTACACTCTTATTAAAAATCTACTATCACCTCTTATTGGTAATCTACTATCAATCTTTTACTATCAGTTACAATCTACTAATCAACTAAAATAATCAATTGAAACTCCGAGATAGCTTCAATAATATATAAAAAAACACGGGATAACTGCACTAATATATAAAAAAAACACGAGATTAATATTTGCCATTGATAATTAATTTTTTTGAATACTACTACTGCAAACCTACTATCTAAAAAATAAGAAGACTTAATGACTATTAAACTACTAATTAATTTTTAAAATAAATATTTCTTATTAATAATCTACTATCTAAATTTTACTATCAACTATAATCTACTAATCAACTAAAATAATCAAATGAAACTACGAGATAACTGCATTGATATATATAAAAAACACGGGATAACTGCAGTGATACATAAAAAACACGACATTCATTTTTGCCATTGATAATTATAATTTTTGAAGACTACTATAAACCCACTATATGAAAAAACAAGAAGTCTTAATGACTATTTAAACTGATTAATATTTAAAACACGTGACATATTTTTCACTAATACCTAAAAAATGACAATTGTCACCGATATATTCATCGTTTACTATCTACTATAATCTACTAATCCACTAAAATAATTAATTGAAACTACGAGATAACTACAATGATATATAAAAAAAACACGGGATAACTGCACTAATATATCAAAACACAGGATTAATATTTGCCATTAATAATTAAAATTTGTGAAGACTACTATAAATCTAGCTACTATATCTTAAAAACAAGAAGATTTAATGATTATTCAAACTACTGATTAATATTTAAAACAAATATTTCTTATTGATAATCTACTATCTCTCTTTTACTATTTACTATGATCTACTAATCAACTAAAATAACAATTGAAACTACAGGATAACTGCACTGATATATAAAAAATACGAGATTAATATTTGTCATTGATAATTAAAAATGACAAATAATTGTCACTAATACCTAAGAAATGATTGCACTGATAATTTAAACACGAGAAAACTGAACTGATAGTTTAAAACACGCGTGACAAATATTTGTCACTAATACCTAAAAAATGACAAATAATTGTCACTGATATATAAAAAAACACGGGATCTTATTAATAATCTAATATCTATCTTTTACTATCTACTATAATCTACTAATAAACTCAAATAACCAATTGAGACTATGAGATAATTGCACTAATACATAAAAAACACGGGATAACTTTACTGATATATAAAAAAATACGGGGATAACTGCAATATTATATATATATAAAAATACACTGCTATATAAAAAAACTCGGGATAACAACACTGATATATAAAAATACACTGCATTGATATATAAAAAACATGTGATAAATACATAGATTGTTTTTAAATGATACTTTTACACTTTTATATTTTAATATTTATCTATTTTTTATTTGAAACTCTTTTTTTATCTACTTTAATTTTATCTTTATTTTCACGGGGTAATGTTCAGACTATTTAAATACTGTCTATGTTCATTCATAAAAAGAACACGATAACACCCCGTGCGTATGCACGAGTATTCCACTAGTTGATCTCTCATTTTGATTTATAACGAGAAAAAACAAAATAGCTAGTAAAATCAGAATGACTAATAGAAAATACATCGTGAGTTTTTCCCTGCACTGTATTTCCAGTTTGAAAATTGCAAACCGAAAATACCTTTTATTGAGGTATTTCAGATAATCTCTAAAAAAACTTTTTTTTTAAATAAAAACCAGGGCTATTTTGGGGTTTTAAGGGGTTATGGGGGTGTAGGGTATATGGAGGGGGTGCGAAAAAAATCCCTGTTGTGTGACATTTTTTGGGTCCTTTTTTTATACCCCCACCATATACCCATCTACCCCCACATACTTTCTTAATCCCAAAACTACCCCTCAAAAAACGTATTTTTTTTTAAAAATAAAACTAATCGTATATATGTATTTAAACATATATACGACATTAAAAAAATACCATCGTATATACGTAAATACGATGATGGGGGTATTGTATATACGTATTGTGGAGGGTATATACGACCTGTATATATACGATTTGATTGTTACCCAATAGAAAATGATGCACAATATATATATATATATATATATATATATATATATATATATATATATATATATATATATATATATATATATATATATATACACACACACACGGTGCATGTTATGCTAACTAAACAATCGTATATATGTTAATGGGTAACATATATACGATGCATGAATAACATTTGTCACATATATAACATTTGCCATCGTATATTATGTAACATATATACGATTGATTTTTTGTTTAAAAAAATACATTTTTTAAGGGGTAGATGGGTGGTATGTGGGGTACAAAGAGGTTTGGGATCCTTTTGGGAATGCATATCCAGCCCAACTTATTCTCCCTAGTAGAACCTAACTACCGGATCCATGACATGATTTACGGATTTAAGGTGCATTTTAGTCATTGTCTCTAGAAAGTGTGGTGTTGGCGGCGCAACAATACGTTATTTGAAGATCATCCTTGCTAGCTGCACAAAGTGTTGAGGAAGGTGTATCTGCTTCATGATGAATTTCATTACTTTGTAACACCACCAAAAAAACTTAATTATACCAAGAACTAAATTAGTACTACATAAGTTACCAATTTAAGCTGTTTTTTTTTTTTGTCAGAATGTAACATTTCATTGAACACGGGCAAAAGCCACCGAAACATTACACAAATTGTAAACCACAGGCTTACATAAGTAGCAACATCAAGTCCTCGGAGGACGAATACAACAGGTATAGTTAAGCTCTAAAGATAATCAATTAAGCAACTGAGCAGCACCTGAGACAGACAACTAGATACAACTAAACTAACTTAATAAACACATATTAAACTAAGCTAAAATTGAGAAACAAGACCACTCTGGGTCTTTACAGATGCGTAGCCAATTCCACTCCTTATGGTCCAAAGCTAGCAATCACCAGAACCAAGATACACTCCCCTTCTCTCCAACTCACAGCAAGAGAAGAGGACCCGGAATCCACCACCCCACACGTAATTGGAGCCATCTACATGCTCTGTACAACAGAGCAACCACCACAGACAAGGAAAGGAACCCACAAAGAAAGCCATTGGGGAAAAAACGGAAAGTCCTGAGCTTTCCCCAAAAATGAAGGTAGAGAGCCAAAAGAGATCCCTTTCTTGAACAAAGGCAGCAAAAATAATACCATATCACAAGGGCAGAGAGGAGAGGCACTGTGCGATAATGACGAACCCAGCACCATACCACCACCCAACTTCACAACAAGCCACCAGAAGCAACAAAGGATCACCAGGACCATTTCAACGAACCCCAACACCAACTATGAAAATAGAAAAACCAGAGAGGCCCCAAACTCAGGAAAACGAAAGAACCACCAGAGAAGTAAAGGGTGAAAGACGGAAAGTCCAGAACTTTCCCCGTATAAAAAGGCCAGCTGGCCATGGGGAATCGCAAACTTAAGACTTTGAGGCCAATGGTTAAACTCAGAGTGAGAAAGTGGTTCAAGATAGAACTGGGAGTATATGAAACACACTGTGAAGTTGGGAGGCAGAATGGCATATCTGAGGAAGGGGTTTGAGCAAAGGTAATTGATCCAGGAAGCAAACGGAGGAACCATTCAGGAGGTTTAGGGACGGAGCAGAGGGAGCGATGGGTAGAGGTAGAGGCATCGAGATCTGGGGGGTGAGGCGGTGGGCGACCAAGCGAAATCAGATTAGAGATCAACGGCGTACCTATTTGTGTGAATGGAGAGTGCGATGGAAGGAGGAAGAGGAACTGTGGACAGGGGAGGCGAAGGTGACGAGTGCCGGAACCGGAGCAACACAAGCCTAGCATGGCTAGGAACCGAGAGCGCGCCATGACGCAACCCAAACCCTAGCGAGAGCAGTACCTTTTTGAATAGCAAATGTTCAATCTGATTCAATTCTCATTCCAATTTAAGCTGTTAAACTTCTACAATAAGCACTCTTTTTTTGGGTCCAAAGTGTGTTGAATTTCATTACTTGGGACAAGGCCCAAACTCAATACACTACATGGGGCCCAAATGCAATGGGGCGACCCAGAGCTACATAGAGGGAAAAAACACGCTAAGTTGTTGAGACTAATTACACTCGTAAACAACTGATTCCTTTGTAAGAACTCTAGACAATTGAAGCCCAAACCACACTAAAGGAGAAAAGCATGTTTCACTTGTTTCCTCATCCGCACTACAAACAAGGCAGAAGGGGGATTGGACAAGTTTTTTAGAATAGAGATTTCTTCTAAAGGATAAAGTTCCAAGCAAAGGTCTTAACCTTTTGAGGGCCATGAGCCCCTCACACACCGTCTTGAAAGCCTCATTGCCCTCAAAAGGGTTGGTTGGGTAGTGAATTTGGAAATCATGTTTTATCTTAGTTTTTTTGTCTAGTCCCAATAGTCCATTTTACCAGCTCTAATTTTTTAAACCTAAAAGTACATTTCCTTAACAAACCCTCTTTATCGATTCTTTAAATGCTCACCGTTAATATCTCTTTTTCGCTAGAATTTTAACGTAAAACTTTTTAAATTCATTTATTATTAGAACCGCGAAATAAATGGAAATGTTTATTTATTTTGCTTTTTTTGACGAAAACATGTTCATTCATTCAATTTGATAGATTACATTGAAAATAACACAAATTCAGTATTGCTAAAGCTGAAAAGGATGAAACTGCAAACAATCTTATAGCACCTAAGTTAATAGCATAAATCAGCAAAATGCCTACAAATGTGACAAAATAAAAGTAACATGAATACTCATGACTTCGAATCTGTAACTTTGAGGCTCTAATCATTTGTTGAATTTGTAATGGGTGGAAGTTGATCTATCGATCTAAACCAAATAAACACCGCAACCAAACGAGAAATCAAAAACAGGGCACAAACAATTCAGCTATATGTGTATTTCTTAGCTCTCTTATTAAGCAACAGCAGTCCTCTTAATTTATTTTGTTGTTTTAGATTGTAGTGCCACAAAATGGCAGTGAAAGTGCAAACTTTACGTAATCATATGATTTCTTTGACTAGAAAGTGTGTTTGTTATAGCAAGGAAGGATCCGTTATTAAACTGGCTAAGATGAAAACAAAAGGGTAGCTAGCCAATAATATCAAATTTCAAAGTTGCAAACCAATCTTTACCAACCGATTGAAATGAAGCAGTAATTAAAATGGTTTTTCTTTGTTTAATCTATCACCACCACCAGTGACGCACGCACACATGCTAAAGAGAACTAACTACTATACCAGCTGCTAGTAAAATTAAAAAGAAATACTACTAGCTAGTATGTGAAGGGAGTGGGATAATGAAGTTCAAATGGTGTTTGCTATTTGTAAATTAATTTGCATGAGGTGACTGATTGATTGGTCATTTTCCCATTCCCATACCCTATTTCTGAGATCTTCTTGGCCACAGGGAATACATTACATACATAGCCACCCACCACCATCACGCCTCCTCTTGTACTTCATTTATTTTCTCTGCTCCAAACTCTCTATTCAATTCAATTCTTCTTCAGTCTCCTCCACTCTTAGGTTATTGACCAACCAATCCCTACCCTTATCTATATCTGTATGTATGTAATGTATGTCACATTTCATAAATATATCTAAATATTCGTAACCTAATGGAGGAGGAGGGAGAAGCAAATCAATACCATATATATATATATACTCCCTCCGGACTCATATTTAAGCAACTAACACTAGTATTTTGTTTTTGCTGTTGAGTGTTGATAGAAAATGGTCATTTCGCTTTATTAGTCACAAACTAGCCACAGCAAAACGACGACCATAATGAATATATGTCATACAGTCATAGACAGCTATACTCTACTACTATGTCTGCTTATGACTCTTTCAAAATTCTGTTTTTTTTTATTTTAAAAGCCACTTTCAAATCTGGTTATCTAAACTTTAAAGCAATTGAACTGAATGATTTGAAACAAATTAATGAAAAATGCATGAATAGTTTTCTACCGGTATGTCTGGTTTTCTTTGTGATATACTTTTTTTGGTTCGAATCATTGTTAGTTATTCTCGAAGTATCTCAATATTTTCAACGAAAGTCTAATATATGTTCATGTCTAAGATCAAATTTCATATTGGCCAACACCGAATTTGTCCATTACGAAAATCGAACTTGAGAGTACTAGATCGATCATGTATAGTAGAATAGATTAAGCCACTCACCAACTATGTTTCTTTGTGATAGTAAGTGTATACCTAAAATCTAATTACATCTTAAATCATAGATTAAAATATATTATTTTAGTAGATGTTTCATCAAGAAAATCTCAGTTATAAAAGTCAAATTCCTTTGATAAAAAAAAATCAAATTCCAATCCATTACTGTGACTGCCACAGCTGTTAAGAGCGTGCATACACGTGCGGGGGAGTTTGTCGTGTCGTGGGGACCACACAGCCTCAGTAGGAGTCAGGACAAAGGACACGTTTCAACTCTCAACTGATTACGAACCTGCGGTCCAAAATAAATCTTTTCTTTTTTATCAAAAGCAGTCCTAAAAAATGTTAAGATTACGAACGTTAATTTTGAATGCAAAATCAAGTTCATATACACATTAAGTTTAAAAGTTTTTTACACTATCACTTGATTCTAATTATTTAAATGGTAAAATGTTTGAATTTTATCATAATTACTTTTAAGGCACACGCATGTGCAGCGATGGCGGATGATGTCGAAAAAAATTGGAGAAATTTAAAACAATAATAAATATATAAAACAAAATTAATTGTGTTTCATAATAGTTTGTTTGGTTTAGTGGTCAAAGTTATATTTGTCAATTTTAATGTCCTGAGTTCAAATATTGCTTAATGCAATTTTTTATACTAATTTTTGAGAAAAATATACAAATAATCTGCTAAAAAGAGATGTGACCATCACAAGAAATTGAATTGGGGACTTAAATACACCAATAATACTCTTATCCGCTTATTACTAATACTTTTGTTGCTAGTGTTCATTTTAGTTCTATATATTCTAACTTTGAGTATAAAATATATCCGTGTATATATTAACTTAATGGGAGCCGGAGGGTACTGTGGCTCCCCCCGGCTCCTATAAAGATCCGCCACTGCGTGTACGTACAATTGGTTGTTACTTCCTCCGTCTCAATTAAGTGTAGTTTAAAGACATGATTATTGATGTTAAGCCTAAAATACTCTTTCACTTTCTCGATTTGAGCAAAGACATGATTATTGATGTTGTAAAGTATGGGTATTATTAGAAAGTAATAAAAAATGTTGCATAGGGATTCTAAAGTGACAGATGATTTGAGACAGAGAAAAATTCTAAATAAGACACTTAATATGAGACGGATGGAGTATTTGGTTATGGCGTGTTTCATTTTATTCACATTGGTGGCACAGTTATGTATAGTGCCACCATGGTGGACTGACTTATAGCTTTCACATTTATGTTTGACCCATTTCTCTTTTACAAACTCTTGATATTTGGATTAAAAATTTCATCTAGTCAGACAATGTAGATTTAAAGAAGCTAACGACAGTTGCTTGATCAAAAGTTTGTTCTCCCACCTTCGAAAGGGGTCTTGGAGTGTGCTCTCTACGTGCTATTAATGATTCTACCATGAGTCCATGACTAAACTTACTTTTGACATGTTTTCTTCAATGGGGCAACGGGCAAATTTCATTAAGCTAGGTTTTATAAAAGAAACATCACAGTTTCTTATAATTAATGTGAGGTGTTCTCTTTGGCTTGCCTTGCGTACCAATATTTTTACCGTCTCTCGAACTCCACTTGGAATATTGGTGATGGTACCCATATTTATTTTTGGACTGACAATTGGCTTTCTAAGCCGCTTTCCTTGGTTTTTAGTTTTCCTTTGCCGGTTTTTTACAGCAAAATTTTGGATTCAAATTTAGCTTCAAGGACACGTCAACATTGCATTAAAAACAAATTCGGAAGGAGTAACGCTCGAAGACGAAATGACTCAAAAGTCCGCATACACCCTCGAAAGAACTTCGGAAGCCAATCCTGAAGAGAAAAGATGATCTACGTGTAAGGCCACATTTTTGAAAGATACACCGGAGGTTCTCGAAGAAAGGCTCAAAGGCAAATTTCGAAGATCAAACCGACGTTGAACAATCGAAGACAAGTGTGAAATATCCAGACGCCAGGAAACATGTGGCGTCGATCATCAGCAGTCATTAGTTAGTTTATTTTTATCCTCTTTCAAAAAAGGACATGTGTCCATCATGAAGAAAAAAAAGTTTACTTTTCATAGCTCCATAAATAGTAGTTCGTATGAAGAACTCGAGGCGATTTCATAAGTATCCCATTACGCCTGACACATCCGACTACACAAGATTTCTTACTATAACGATGAACAATGTATATATGTCTGAGCTAACCCCTTTTGTATTTTTAAGCTATTCAATGCAATTTCTTTTTTCGACAATGAGTGCCTCATCTTGTCCCTATTTTAACAATTTTATTACTTTTTTACTCCTTGCACTTGGGGAATTCGTGATGTTCTTTCCTGCTTGGGATTGATTTATGTGGATTACCTTGTTTTTACTTAACTTTACATTTTGAAAACCGTTAGTGCGAAATGATTGAAGGATTTGCGATGTTCTGCTCTCTCAGGGATGAATCCCAAGTTTTGTTCGATTGCTTTGCGCCTCGAGTTCAATCAGATAATTACCTATAATCTCTTATTTGTTTGGTTGTACGACTAAATTATCCCTCTTCGCCATTACCTGTCTTGAAAAGCGTACAAATTGGGTTTACAGTGTAAACCTGTCAACTGGTAATTAACTCAATATCTAATTTGAGTCTTTTTAATTTACACTTTCAACAGTTCCTAGTTTTT
The DNA here is from genome assembly GCA_020916435.1 of Oxytropis ochrocephala. NCBI lineage: Eukaryota > Viridiplantae > Streptophyta > Magnoliopsida > Fabales > Fabaceae > Oxytropis > Oxytropis ochrocephala. The sequence continues at coordinate 113,002,010 of CM037093.1, forward strand.
TTTTTGACAATACAACAGTTTTCTAGTTTTTCATTCATCGGAATGAAATCAACTATTTTGAACTCATTAAAATCAATTTTTTTTAATTAAAATCAATTTTTTAACAACAGTTCTTTAACTTGATGCATCATGTTCAACTGTGGTCTATTGTTTTTGGTACAAGCGTAATTAAACTGACCTCTAATCTATCTATATTACTCCCTCCGTCCCATTTTGTTTGCAGTTTAAGGTTTTGACACACTATTTATAAAAAATGATTAGGAGTTTAGATTCTTTAAAAAGTGTTGTCTACTTTATTATTTAAGTGTAAAAGAACATTAAAAGTTTCATTGTAAATCTAAAACAACAATCAATTTAGGACAAATCAATTGTACTAAAACAACAAATAATTTGGGATAGAGGGTCTATTTATATAGACCCGGTCAGCATCGCAAAATATCATATAGACATATACTCTACTAGGCTAATTACGCTAATCAGTGCAACTCGGAAAAGAAATCATTACTTACAGAGTTTAAAAATCAGATCATATGTTTCACTACTGTACTATTCGTTTTACTTTAAAAATAATATATATATATATATATATATATATATATATATATATATATATATATATATAATCTAATATTTATCTAATATTTATTTATATAAACAAACAACTTACAAAATTACAATTTTAAACATTTTACTTTTTTAACACATCACCACTTTTGTTTTATTTATCATTTTTTAATTCTACTTTTTCTTCCTTTTGCACTCACTTTCTTTCAATCTCACATTTCCCAATATTTCTTACTTCTTAGTTCTTACACATCTATTATTAGTGGCTCCACACCATTTATTTAAAAATATTTATTTTCCCAATTTTTTTAATCTACTATATAATCTAATATAATTAAATTAATATTAAATAATCTACAATTTACTCCTATTTACTATCTAACCTAATATATATTTATCTATTTATACAAATAAACCACACTTAATCTATTTATACAAACAAACCACATTTAAATTACTCAGACAAACATATTTACTTGACAATTCATCTGACTTAGGACAACAAAATAATTTACTATCATACTTTTATCAAATTTCTTCTCTCAATGCATTTTCTTCCCACTCTCACTTTTTTCCTACTATCTCTTACTTTTTTTCTCAAAATTCAAATCAAACTCACCAACTTTCTTTACCCACTATCTACTAATCTAATCTAATATCTATTTATACAAACAAACAATACTTAAATTACTCAAACAAGTTTCCCCATTTATTTGACAACTAATCTAACTGAGGGCAACATTGTAATTTACTATCACATTCTTTTTAAAATTTCTTCTCCCAATGCACTTTCTTCTCACTCCAATTTTTTTTAAGTTTCCCCTCTTTTGTCTTTCAACTTTCGAAATTCAAATCAAATCAAATCAAATCTACTAATAAACTAAAATAATCAATCTAAACTACGAGATAACTACACTAATATAATATATAAAAAAACACGATAATAATATATCAAAAAAAGGAAAACTTAATGACTATTTCAACTACTGATTAATATTTAAAACACAGGATAACTGTACTGATATATAAAAAATGCGGGATAACTATCCTGATATATAAAAAAACACGGGATAGCTGCACTGATATATTTGATAATCTTCTATCAATCTTTTACTATCTATTATAATCTACTAATCAACTAAAATAATCAATTGAAATTATGAGATAACTGCACCGATATATAAAAAAACATGGGATAACTATACTAATATAATCTAATCTAATCTATCTATTTATACAAACAAACAACTTACCAAATTAAAATTTTAGACATCTTACTTTTTTTGACACATCACCACTTTTGTTTTATTTATCATTTTTTTAATTCTACTTTATCTTCCATTCTCTCTTTCAATCTCACATTTACCAATATTTATTACTTCTTACACATCTATTATTAGTGGCCCCCACACCATTTATTTAAAAATATTTCTTTTTCCAAATTTTTTAATCTACTATACAATCTAATATAATTAAATTAATATTAAACAATCTACAATTTACTCCTATTTATTTACTATCTAACCTAATATCTTTTTATCTATTTATACAAACAAACCACATTTAAATTACTCAAACAAGTCTCCCTATTTATTTGACAATTCATCTGACTAAGGACAATATTGTAATTTACTATATATCATACTTTTATCAAATTTATTCTCTCAATTCATTTTCTTCTCACTCCCACTTTTTTCCTACTTTCTCTTACTTTTTTTCCCAAAATTCAAAATTCAAATCAAACTCACCATTTTTCTTTACCTACTATCTACTAATCTAATATCTATTTATACAAACAAACTATACATAAATTACTCAAACAATAAGTTTCCCTATTTATTTGACAACTCATCTGACTAAGGGCAAAATTGTAATCTATTATCACATTTTTTTCAAAATTCTTCTCCCAATGCACATTCTTCTCACTCCAATTTTTTTAACTTTCCCCTCATTTTTTTCTTTTTTTTTTTAAAAAATTTTGAAATTCAAATCAAATCAAATCTACTAATAAACTAAAATAATCAATCTAAATTACGAGATAATTTCACTAATATATAAAAACACGGAATAACTTCATTGATATATAAGAAAACACGATATTAATATATTAAAAAGGGAAAACTTAATAACTATTTCAACTACTGATTAATATTTAAAACACGTGATAACATGCTTCGATATATAAAAAAACACGGATAACTATACGATATTTAAAAAAACACGGATAATCGCGATCGATATATTTGATAACCTATTTTTTACTATCTACTATAATGTATTAATCAACTAAAATAATCAATAGAAACTATGAGATAACTGCACTGATATATAAAAAAATGGTATAACTATACTAATATGTAAAAACACACACGAGATAACTGCAATGATATGTATAAAAACACGGGATAACTGCACTGATATATAAAAAACACTTCACAGAAATATTTGATAATCTAGCATCTATCCGTTACTGTCTACTATAATCTATTAATCAACTAAAAATAGTCAATTGAAACTATGAGATAATTTCACTGATATATTTAAAAATACGTGATAACTTTATTAAAATATAAAAAAACATGGAATAATTGCAATGATGTATGTAAAAACACGAGATAGTTGCACTGATATATAAAAAAACAAGGGATAACAACACTGACACTAATATATAAAAGAACACGGGATAAATGCACAGATTGTTTTTAAATGATACTTTTACATTTTTAGATTTTAATATTTATCTAACTTTTTTTATTTGAGACTTCTTTTTTAACTACTTTAAATTTGTTTTTTTTTTTCACGAGGTGTTGTCCAGACTACTTAAATTATGTCTAAGTTTATTCATGAAAAGAATATGGTAGTGTTTGCTGGTGTTTTTAGCAAACAATCACTAGTTTTCAATATTGAGATCGTGAGATCAAACTAGAAAATCTCTTTGACAATTGCCTTTAAGTTTTGTGTGTTTGACGCGTATAAGAACAGAGAAGGATAGAAAGAAGCAAATTGAAAGCAAAATGAAAGCAGTAAATGCAACAAATGTAAAAAGAAAGTAAGTTTTGCATTAATTGAAATAAAGATGGTGCACCAACACGTACAATGTGTCTGTTTCACTCGTATTTCGCTTTAGTTTGGAAGTTGAGTTTCTCAGAGCTCTTGTGAAATGTGGTGACCTCTATTTCCTATTGCAAAAGAGTATTTATACTCTGGGAAACCATCGTGGGAAAAAGGATAACTGATAACTCATATTTATATGAGTTATTTATACTTATTCAAGGAATAAGTCATGTAAGTTTTCTAGTAATACAAGGAGTATTTAATTAAGTTTTATGCAATTTCTGAGTCTTTAGTAAATAAATAGATGAAGTGATGAATCTGTGCATTTAGGCACCAATTGGTGCCCTTGAGAGCGTTTTGATGCTTTTTGTGCTTGTGCAGAAATTCGATCTTTGAACGTTACCACGCCCTCACCACGTCTACTAAAGTGTAGCGTAAAAGGGTGAAAAGATCTTCATTTTGGCGCCTTGAAGCAATGATAAGTCAAAGATATAAAAGTCAGAAGATTTTATGTTCCCCATGAGCTGACGCACAGAAGCACTGTAGCTCTGAACAGTGTCAGGAAAAATAGAAGAAACATATATGGTAGGTGGGTTAGTGACATCAGCACGCGTAAGCAAGGAGGCTATTTAAAGCTCAGCAAAGCCCTCTCTCAAGAACATCATCTCTTCCACCAACTTGAGAATCACTTTATCTTCTTCATCCCACCATCCCTCCATTAACTTAGAACTAGTTTTGTAAAGAAGATCTGGAAACAGACTTCTATATTTTACTATTCTGAACTTAGTTTTATTTCTGCATAAGTGTAAGGTTCAGGGCGTTGTAACGTCTATACAAACGCACATGCTAAGAAGTACTTGGGTGTATCTTTTGCACTTGAGTTCTTTTACGTTATGTATGGTATTAGGATTTCACATCCTTTTCATTCTGTAATGATGCTCAAAGATGAACTAAATACTTTGTAGTTGAGTTGTTGTTTTGCTATTAATGAATTTCTAGTTAATGTTATGAAGTGTTAGCGTTGCCTGCTTTAAATCTTTGTGTAATAATATTTTCAAAAACTTGTTTTGAGGTTGGCCTCTTAAAATAGGTAGATTCATAGAGTACACATGGTCTATGAAAAGAAATCAAAGATTTATATGAATGAACAATGCACTAAAGACATTTAGGCATCTTTATCTAAGTCTAGACATAGAATGGATAATAGTTCATAGAACATTCTTGTGGGTACTTAATATACAGGAGTGGGCCTATTTAGAACCTAGACATAGGATTTCTTGTACTTGAAACTCGACGTTTTGTCTTTGAAAAGCATAGCTCTTTTACCAACGTTCAAACGTGGGCCACGCACGCATTAACATTTGAACGTCATAACGCCTAAACGTTATGACGTCCGCTAGGAAGGATTTATCTCGCATACAACAACTCAACTCATCTCTCATCCATATTCACAACCAACTTCTATTTTCTTGTTTTGTTTAAATCTTTTGCTTTAAAACCAACTCTTATTGTCGATTTGTCACTTGATTCTCTTGTGTTTTGAAACTTGAACTGTGAAAGCTTATCAATCCTCGTGGGAACGATCTCTTACTTTAATCCACTTTATTACTTGTACGATGTGTATACTTGCACTATAATTGCGAAAATCTATACTATTACACAAGCGCGAACAAGTTTTTGGCGCCATTGTTGGGATTGTAAAACTTTTATTGCTCAAAAGTATTAAAGCACAAGTTGAAAGGATTTTACCGTGTTGTTTGCTTTGTTACGTGTTTGAACAGTAAACGCGTTACAGATAAATGCTTAGTTCCGACTCAAGCTCTAGTTCAATCAACCAAGTAGTGAATCAACCTCGAGTTTGATCCGTAACTCAAAAGAACTTTTAGGCAACTGAGGAGACAACAAAGGATAAGAAGAAGGCAGCAACAACAAGAGCAACACCCAACCATGTCTGAGCATAACACCGGTTCCAGAGGTGGACATACACCAAGAGGAGTCAGAGGACAAGGTCTTGGGCCACAAACTCATCTGAAACAATAGTTGTTGATGATGAACAAAGCACTAAAGGCAGCAACTCATCAATGCAGGACCACAAGACATGGTCAATGACAGGGATAGGCCTATGCGTGACTATGCCGTGCTTAACCCTGCTCATCTACAAACGGGCATTGCTAGACCAACCCTTCATACTGGTCACTTTGAGTTCAAACCAATGATGTTCCAAATGTTGCAGACTGCAGGTCAATTTGGAGGTTTCCCTCAAGAAGATCCATATTCTCACCGAGACAATTTCGGATGTGTGCAAAGAACTTTATCATTCCTGGAGTCTCAGAGGATGCCTTTAGATTGAAGCTCTTCCCATACTCACTCAAGGATAAGGCTAAAAATTGGCTAAACTCCTTAGAGCCCAATTCCATTCACACTTGGGATGAGCTAGCTGAGAAGTTTCTTGCCAAATACTTTCCTCCCAACAAAAATGCTAAGCTAAGAAATGATATCACTTCCTTCAAACAAAGGGAAGGGGAATCATTATTTGAAGCTTGGGAGAGGTGGAAGGAATTACTAAGAATGTGCCCTCACCATGGCATTCCTGTGGTGATCCAAATGGAAACGTTTTATAATGGCCTAGATCACCCACAAGATTGATACTTGATGCTTCATCGTGTGGTGTCATTCTTAACATGTCCTTTCTCGAGGCATGCAAGCTCATTGATGAAATAGCCACCCACAACTCTCATTGGCCATCAGATAGATTTACTCCTGTGAAGAAGGCGGTGTTCATGAGATAAGTGAAGTCACTGCTCTTTCTGCTCAAGTGGCTACCCTGACCAACATGATCAAAACTCTGAGTACTTCAAACGTGGCCACGTCTGAGAAGCACACTGTTGCAGCAGTTGAACCTACCCACTGGTGGAATAGTGTGTGTTTATTGTGAGGAAGGGCATGTGTATGAGGAGTGCCCTACAACCTCAATCAGAACTTTGTCTCTCGAGAACAAAGGAAATGGTCCCTATTCCAATTCCTACAATTCAAATCGGAGAAATCATCCAAATTTCATTGGAGAAACAATAATGCATTGAATGCCAAAGAATATCGCTCCCGCAATACCTCCGTGATTCCCTCCTCAACAACGAGGCGGTATGTGCGCGAAAACAACAACAATAGCAACTTGGAGGCCATGATGAAAAGCTTCATAAGTGATTGTAAGACTACTTTGCAAACCCATGAGTCTTCAATCAAAACTCGGAAAATCAAATTGGACAGATAAACGACCCTCACTCAAAGACGTAATGGATCTCTTCCTTCTACAACAACAAAACACCATCATCATCAACCCCTAATGGTAATAATGGGGTAAATGGTCGAATAAATGCAATTTCTTTAAGAAGTGGTACTGAATATCCTGAACCAACTATGCCTGTGTGGAAAAAGAATTACAGGAGAAGCAAAAAGAAGTACGGAGAAAGAGAAAAAGAAAGGGAAAGAAGCAAGCACAAGTGGTGAGAAGGATATTCCAGACGTTACAACGTCTAATTTTGAACCAGAATCAAGATCGTACCGGGCTTGTACACGAGTATCCTCCTCCACCATACCCTCAAAGATTGAAGAAGGCTCATGAAGATAAACAGTTCAAAGAAATTCATGGAAATGTTAAAGCGATTACACATCAACCTTCCTTTGGTTGATGCTTTACAACAGATGCCAAATTATGCCAAGTTCTTGAAAGACATCATCACCAAAAGGAGAAGGCTAGGGAGTTTGAAATCATTGCTTTAATCAAGAATGTAGCTTAATTATGCGAATAAACTCCCTAGAAAACTCAAGGATCTGGGCACTTTACTATACCATGCTCCATTGGAGATTTTTACATTGGAAAAGCATTATGTGACTTGGGAGCAAGTATCAACTTGATGCCCAAGTCCATTTATGACAAACTTGGTATAGGGACTCTGCCGTGCCTACTTCTTTAAGCTTAACTTTAGGTGATAAAAGCGAGTTTATCCCGAAGGCATATTAGAAGATGTTTTGATTAAAGTTGACAAGTTTGTGTTTCCAGTGGATTTTGTTATTTTGGATTTTGATGCAGATAAAGAAGTTCCCATCATTCTGGGGAGACCATTCTTAGCTACTGGAAGGACAATCATTGATGTGCAGAAAGGAGAATTAATCATGAGAGTCAATGACCAAGAAGTCAAGTTCAACGTCCTCAATGCACTTAAGTATCCAGAACCAAATACAGAGGAGTGTTCGTATGTGGTTGCCATTGATCATATGGTCCAAAAGCAGTTCAACAAGGACAATAATCATCTGGAGAAGCTTCTGGGGAATAATGAAATACAAGAATTGTTAGCAGAAGAAGTTGTTCCTCTAGACGTTGTAACGTCTGTTGCAGACGTGGCCACGTCTGAGCCCCCTGCACCAAAGTCATGGACAAAGAGGTATGAATCTTTAGGGCAAGAGGAGTCAAATCTGAAGAAGAATGTGCCTCCATTAAAGAGCCACCCATCTTAGAGCTAAAGGTGTTACTGATCATTTAAAGTATGTCTTCTTAGGGAAAATGATTCTCTGCCGGTGATCATTTCTTCCAAGCTCACCCAAGAGCGGGAAGATGATCTCATTACTACCTCAAGAGACATAAAAGGCAATTGGTTGGCAAATGGCGGACATCAAAGGTATCAATCCCACAATCTGCATGCATAGAATAGTCTTGGAGGAGAATGCCAAGAATAGCATTGAAGAAGCAGAGAGGAGATTGAACCCCATAATGAAGGAGGTGGTGAAGAAAGAAATCATCAAATGGTTGGATGCAGGAATCATCTACCCTATCAGTGATAGCGCCTGGGTAAGTCCAGTTCAGTGTGTACCCAAGAAAGGAGGGGTTACTGTAATACAAAATGAAAAAGATGAGCTAATTCCAACAAGGACATGAATGAGTTGGAGGATATGCATGGATTACGTAGTTAAACAAAGCAACTAAGAAGGATCATTTCCTCTTCCATTCATTGATCAAATGCTAGACAGGCTCGCAGGGGAAAGATTTCACTCTTTTTTCCTTGATGGTTATTCAGGTTACAACCAGATAGCCATAGCACCTGAAGATCAAGAGAAGACAACATTCACTTGTCCCTATGGTACCTTTGCTTTCAGAAGGATGCCATTTGGGCTGTGTAATGCTCCTGCCACATTTCAGAGGTGCATGATGGCCTTATTTTCTCGATTTCATTGAGAACTCCATGGAAGTTTTTATGGACGATTTCTCAGTTTATGGAGATTCGTACAAAGGATGCCTGGATAATTTGGAAGGAGTTCTGATAAGGTGTGAAGAAACCAACCTGGTGCTCAATTGGGAAAAATGCCATTTCATGGTACAAGAAGGAATAGTGTTAGGACACAGAATATCAAAGAAAGGTTTAGAGGTGGACAGAGCAAAGATTGATGTTATTGACAAGCTACCTCCACCCACAACTATCAAAGGAGTCAGAAGTTTCTTAGGACATGCGGGGTTTTACTGAAAGATTCATCAAGGATTTCTCAAAGATTTCAAAGCCCTTGTGTGCATTGTTGCAACGTGACCACGTCTTCAATTTTGATGAGCGATGTCATGAAGCTTTCAACAAACTAAAGATCGCCTTGCAATGTACTCTCCTCGAATAGTCACTCCAGTTGGTCCAAGCCATTTGAATTGATGTGTGATGCAAGTGATTATGCCGTGGGAGTCAGATTGGGGCAAAGGTATGGAAAAATTTTTCATTCTATTTATTATGCCAAGAAAACCTTAGATGATGCCCAATTGAATTATACCGTGATCAAAAAGAACTTTTGGTCGTTGTATTTGCATTTGATAAGTTCGAGATCTTACTTAGTTGGTGCAAAAGTTATTGTTTTTACTGATCATTCAGCCATTAAGTACTTAATTTCCAAAAAAGATGCAAAGCCAAGACTTATTAGATGGGTTCTCCTCCTCCAAGAATTTGACTTGGAAATTCATGACAAAAAGGGGATGGAGAACCAAGTTGCTGATCATCTTTCTAGGCTTGAGAATGTTGATGCAGGTACAGGTGAAGAAGATATACAAGAAAAATTTCCTGATGAGAGACTATTGTTAGTAGCCTCAGTAGCTGAAGACGTGGCCACGCCCATGACACTTTCGTCAAACGTCCATAACGCCCCGATAATCTCGCTCCATGGTATCTTGACATAGTTAACTTCCTTGTTAGCAAAATTGTGCTGTAGGATTCAACTATCGCCAGGAAGAAGAGGTTCTTCCACACTATAAAGCATTATTTCGGATGAACCATATCTGTACAAATTGTGTCCGGATCAATTACTAAGAAGATGCCTAGCGAGGAAGAGCAACCCCATGTGCCGCAACAATGTCATTCAAAGACCTTATGGTGGACATTTTGGAGGTACTAAACAACCGCAAAGGTCCTACAATCAAAGCTACTATTGGCCAACATTATTCGAGATGCACATGTAGTGGTTAGGAGATGTGACAAGTGCCAAAGAACAGAAACATATCAAGCAAGCAAGAGATGCCACTCACAAACATTCTGGAAGTAGAGTTGTTTGATGTATGGGGAATGGACTTCATGGGACCATTTCCTATGTCCCATGGAAATCTCTACATTCTGGTAGCTGTGGATTACGTGTCAAAATGGGTTGAAGCAGTGGCATTACCAAACAATGAAGCCAAATCAGTTAGCAAGTTCCTGAAAAAGAATATATTCACAAGATTTGGTACTCCAAGAGCCATAATCGATGATGAAGGCTCTCATTTTTGCAATAAATTGATTGAGAACCTCCGGCTAAATATGGAGTAAACACACGAATTGCTACTGACTTATCATCCCCAAACCAAAGGCTGTGAAATATCCAACAGTGAGATCAAAAGAATACTTGAGAAGATGGTTGGTCCCAACAGAAAGGAGTGGTCATTACACTTGGATGATGCACTTTGGGCCTACAGAACAGCATACAAAACACCATTGGGCATGTCTCCGTACAAGCTAGTTTATGGGAAGGCTTGTCACCTGCAATTGAGCTCCAATATAAAGCTTATTGGGCAATAAAGCAAATAAATTTGGATCATGCAAAGGTCAGGTGAGGCAAGATTGTTACAATTGAATGAGCTAGAAGAGTTTAGACACCATGCCAATGAGAGCTCGCAATGTATAAAGAAAAGACCAAGAAGTGGCACGATCAAAGCATTCAAAGGAGAGAGCTAGCTAGCGAGAGGACAACAGTATTGCTATTTAATTCAAGGCTTAAAAATTTGTTTCGGGAAAGTTGAAGTCAAGGTGGTCGAGTCCATTCAAACTAATGAAGATCTATCCTCATGGTGCCGTGGATTTATTTGATGAAAAGACAAACACCATATTCAAAGTTAATGGCCAACGTGTGAAACAATATCATGGAGAACATGTGGAAAGGGACAAGATTCAAATGTCCTTCAACAATTCCTCGAATAACGAGACAAAAGTCCGGTCAAGACTCTTAAAGCAAGCGCTCTTGGGAGGCAACCCAACGATTTTTTTTAATTTTTCGTGTCTTTTTAATTTTTTGTTTCGCAGAATAAGTGTTGAAAGAAAAGTGAAAGATGGTAGACGTCGTAACGTCTTAGTATTTACCGGACGCGGGCACGTCTCGGGCGATCAAGGCAGTTTAAATTAAGTCAAGAGCGTAAGTGATGACGTGGCGAAATGATTTCCCTCTGCAAAAACGAACGTGGTAACCGACCACGACGCCATTCCCCTCACTTAACATGTCTAATCAACTTACTTTCTCCATTACTCCACTCTTCCATTTCTCAACTCCCCATAACCTCTTCCCCATAAAAATCTAACCACTCACCACCATTCCACCTCCTCGAAATCTCTTTCTAGTTTCCTTCTCTCTCTGAAACAAAATTCTCCCATCCCTTCTTCCTCGAAAACCTAAAATTTCCGTAAATCCCCATTTCCTTCCAAACAATTTCTCTGACAAAACCATGACTAAAGTGAAACAATCCGCCACCAAATCCTCTCGGGAAAGGAAAGCAGATTGACCTAAGTTCATCCTCACCCCCATCCCCAAACACCAAACCCATCTAAGAAGAAAGCCCTACTTCACGAAAGGGGTTTCACCAAGAAAACCCCAATCCTAATTTTCTCGCAACCGTCGCGGCGTTGGGATGGCGTAAATTTGTTATGCACGAAAAAGAGTATATTGCTACTCGGTTCATGATTTCTACAAGGGAATCGTGGAGAGTGCAAGGAGAGCCATCCATCGTCTCAAAGGTAAGAGGAGAGAAGTCAAGTTTGGGGTAAGGGTCATTAATGACTATTTTGGATTAGGATACTATGGCAAAGTCAGTGGAGACCAAACAGAAGAACTATGGATTGGGTGAGATGGATGCCATTAAGGAGAGGATATGTGTTGAAGGTGCTTTATGCAGGGAAAGAAGAGGTGAGCATGGGAGCGAGTTCAAGATAATGAAGAAATACCTTTGTGATGAAGCCAATACTTGGTTCCATTTCATAAGGCACTGCTTAATCCCTACCTCTCACACATCATGGGTTGACAAGGAGAGAATGATTGTAATTGATGCAATCATGTCCAGAGACAAAGTGGAGGTTGGGAAGCTGATCAATCGTGAGCTCAACAAATGGAAGAACAGGAAGGACGGCTATTTGTACTTCCCTTGTTTGATAACCGATCCAGTGCATGGAGCGGGGGAGTGGAGATAGAGGCTTCGAGCTTGTGGAGCAACCTCAAGGCCCCTTCTCAACAAAATTTCACCTTAGGGGTGAAGTCTCTGCAGTCTTTGCTAGTTCTGCTGATGCTCAGACGTTGCAACGTCTAGAGGAAAGGCAGAATTCCCTGGCCAAATTTATTAAGGAGCAATTTGAGTGGCAAAAGAAGGTATTTGCCCAGGTGTCCAAGGGGAAGAAAGCAATTGTAGAGCCTGCATTGCGAATGGATGCTAGAAGAAGAAGATGATGAAGTGCCCCCGTCCTACAATCCAAAGAAGAGGCATGAAGAAGGAAAAAGCAAAGCGAGCAAGAAGCCCACCAAGAGGCAAAGCCCAGCAAAGAAACAAAAGAAGGTAAGTAGTGAGGAAGATTTTAATTCTGATGATTTAGATGATATTTCTGAATGTGATGCAGAGGAATCCAAGAAGGTAAGCATGGAAGTGATAGTGAAGAAGAAGAGGAAGAGAGCCCAGAAGAAAAAGGGAGTTCGAGTGAAAGGACTGAAAGTGAGTCCCCAGCAATTCAATCAACCAAAGAGCCAGCCCAAGAAAAATCCAAAGCACCATCCCCACAACCACCACCTTCACCCCAAGAACCCTCCACACACAACCAAAAACACCCCAAATACTCCACAATCCAAAGCTCAGACCAAACCATCCCACAACCACCCCCACCCCAACCCGAACCTCAAAAACAACCATCGCACGAAAGCGGGTGACGTGGCGGCGTCTCGAGCCAACAATCACGTAAAGCAACCCACAATCCCAACCCATTTCCCCACCCAAGAAGACCGAGTCAAAATCGCGACCGCATACAATCCCTTTGGAAGGAAGAAGAGACAACGATAGTCTGCTGAGTCAAATCAAGCTCAAGGGAGCGGAGAAAAAGAGGAAGTTGCAGCCACCACAACACTCAGCGTAAGCTTCCAGAAAAAGAAAAAGTCAAAGTCTTTGCGGGGCGACCGCTATCGCATTACTAGTGGTGCATTCGTTGCCACTCATCGCTTTACGCGCCCGCTTCCCGCTATTCTTTGAAGAAGCGCTGCTGAGACGTTGTAACGTCTGGCTGAAAAGAGGTGCAGCCAAGCTTGCGTAAATGCAAGTCATCAATGAACGTGAGGTCGCATTGGAAAAGGTCGATACGAAGCAGCGATGGAGGCCACACGAAGCTAGCAGAGCACTTGTTGAAGCAAGCCCGGGGAGCGCTTCTTTGAATCGAGTATCATCATCGACGTGGCGACGTCTAAAGAGCCGAGAGGTGGAAAAAGCCCGGTGATACCCAAGAGCCAATGCAAGTCAACCTGTGCGATCTAGCAATGAGAATGTGGGAGGAGGCCAAAAAGGATTGCTGAAGCCTCGAAGCATCTGCTTGCAGTGCGAGTATTGGAGCAAGTACAAAAGAGAAAGAATCGATGAAACAACAACAACCACCACCATCGAGCAAGGAGGAGTGAAACCCAAGAAAGAGAAAAAGGAGAAGAAGAAAGGAGAAGCGGCAGGCGGTACTCACCTGCACAAAGCGGAAGGCTAAGGTCTGGTGCATCAAACAAGTAAGTCCCACATTTAATTTCAATAGTAGTTGTAGTTTTTTAGTTTTAATGATAATTTTAGCATTTTTTTTTTGTTTCCCTTTGAGCAGTGAGGACACTGCTCATCTTTAAGTATGGGGGGGAAATCTCAATGTGTTGATGTTTTAAGTGCTGTACATGAAATCAAATGCAAAAGTAGCTTCTGTTCTTACTCAGTCAAGCATGAAAATAATTCTCTTTGGGCTAAGGATAAGTGAAAATGTGTGTGTGAGTAACCTATGCATGATTAGATGTAAAGAATTGATTGTTGCTCCTACACAAACTCTGTTTTTAAGAGAGAATCTAGTTAGCTAAGGAATATTTTGTGCTGAAGCTAGTTTTGGTGAACTTTGGTGAAAACAAAACTTGATTAAAAACCTAGAATAGCGATAGAAGCTAAGTTTGGGGGTAAATCAAGTCGTCGTACTAAAGGCTGGGTGCAAAGACTGTAGGATGGTTAAGTGCAGGTGTAGTGTGAGTGCAACGTTGTAACGTCTACCCGTAACGTTATAACGTCTGCCGTGTGTGTTGTGTAGTATGTTCAGACGTTGCAACGTCCACCCATAAACGTTGTAACGTCTATCCCCAAAAATACCAAAAAGAGTGTGTTGTTACAAATAAGTGGAAAATCCACATGTGTGCTATGTTCCCTGTAATACCCTGAAACAAATGCTGAAGCACTCCAAAATATGTAAAAAAAAAAAAAAAAAAAAAAATGCTCCCAAAGGGAAGCAAAATAAAGAGAGTTGCTCAGTAATGAGGGGGTTACAGTCTTTTTGCGTGTGTGAGTCAATAAATTAGTTGCACTAATCTAGTCCTAGCACCCACTTAAGACCCTTTGTCATGCTTAAACTGAACCCCTATGTCTTATGTGAAAATGTTAGCCTATTCTTTGTTTTGAAAGATGTTTTACTGTCACTATTTGGGAAACCACTCTTTCATAAGTCAAAACTGTTTCTGAACTAGCTAGAGGAAGATTTAAATGCAGAGATCACACACTCACTTTGAGCTTTAATGAATCTGGAATTTGATCATGCAAGTGGTGTGTGAGTGTGTGAGGAATTAGCCCCTTGAGAATGAATTTTTGATCTATTGATTTAGTAAGAGCATAACCTGCTAGTGTACTTGATTTCATGTTTTGTTTTGCTGTTATCTTGATTGCTTGAGGACAAGCAATGACTTAAGTTTGGGGGTGTGATAACTCATATTTATATGAGTTATTTATACTTATTCAAGGAATAAGTCATGTAAGTTTTCTAGTAATACAAGGAGTATTTAATTAAGTTTTATGCAATTTACGAGTCTTTAGTAAATAAATAGATGAAGTGATGAATCAGGCATTTAGGCACCAATTGGTGCCCTTGAGAGCGTTTTGATGCTTTTTGTGCTTGTGCGCAGAAATTCGGTCTTTGAACGTTACCACGTCCTCACCACGCCTACTAAAGTGTAGCGCGAGAAAAGGGTGAAAAGATCTTCATTTTGGCGCAAAGCAATGATAAGTCAAAGATATAAAAGTCGAGAAGATTTTCTGTTCCCCATGGTGGACGCACGAAGCATCGTAGCTCTCGAACAAAGTGTCAGGAAAAATAGAAGAAACAGATATGGTAGGTGGGTTAGTGACATCAGCACGCGTAAGCAAGGAGGCTATTTAAGCTCAGCAAAGCCCTCTCTCAAGAACATCATCTCTTCCACCAACTTGAGAATCACTTTATCTTCTTCATCCCACCATCCCTCCATTAACTTAGAACTAGTTTTGTAAAGAAGATCTGGAAACAGACTTCTATATTTTACTATTCTGAACTTAGTTTTATTTCTGCATAAGTGTAAGGTTCAGACGTTGTAACGTCTATACAGCGTACATGCTAAGAAGTACTTGGGTGTATCTTTTGCACTTGAGTTCTTTTCTGTTATGTATGGTATTAGGATTTCACATCCTTTTCATTCTGTAATGATGCTCAGCATGAACTAAATACTTTGTAGTTGAGTTGTTGTTTTGCTATTAATGAATTTCTAGTTAATGTTATGAAGTGTTAGCGTTGCCCGTTTTAAATCTTTGTGTAATAATATTTTCAAAAACTTGTTTTGAGGTTGGCCTCTTAAAATAGGTAGATTCATAGGTACAGACATGGTCTATGAAAAGAAATCAAAGATTTATATGAATGAACAATGCACTAAAGACATTTAGGCATCTTTATCTAAGTCTAGACATAGAATGGATAATAGTTCATAGAACATTGCTGTGGGTACTTAATATACAGGAGTGGGCCTATTTAGAACCTAGACATAGGATTTCTTGTACTTGAAACTCTGACGTTTTGTGCTGAAAAGCATAGCTCTTTTGCAACAGCGTTCAAACGTGGCCACGTCTCGCACAGTTAACATTTGAACGTCATAACGCCTAAACGTTATGACGTCGCTAGGAAGGATTTATCTGCATACAACAACTCAACTCATCTCTCATCCATATTCACAACCAACTTCTATTTTCTTGTTTTGTTTAAATCTTTTGCTTTAAAACCAACTCTTATTGTCGATTTGTCACTTGATTCTCTTGTGTTTTGAAACTTGAACTGTGAAAGCTTATCAATCCTCGTGGGAACGATCTCTTACTTTAATCCACTTTATTACTTGTACGATGTGTATACTTGCACTATAATTGCGAAAATCTATACTATTACACAAGCGCGAACAAGTTTTTGGCGCCGTTACGGGATTGTAAAACTTTTATTGCTCAAAAGTATTAAAGCACAAGTTGAAAGGATTTTCTTGTGTTGTTTCTTTCGCTTCGTGTTTGAACAGTAAACGTTATACAACAGATGCTTAGTTCCGACTCAAGCTCTAGTTCAATCCCAGAACCAAGTAGTGAATCAAACTGAGTTTGATCCGAACTCAAAGAACTTTTAGGCAACCGAGGAGACAACAAAGGATAATAAGAAGGCAAAGAACAACAAGAGCAACACCCAACCATGTCCGAGCATAACACCTGTTCCAGAGGTGGACATACACCAAGAGGAGTCGAGGACAAGGTCTTGGGCCACAAACTCATACTGAAACAATAGTTGTTGATGATGAACAAGCACTAAAGGCAAAGAACTCATCAATGCAGGACCACAAGACATGGTCAATGACAGGATAGGCCTATGCGTGACTATGCCGTGGCTTAACCCTCGCTCATCTACAAACGGGCATTGCTAGACCAACCCTTCATACTCGTCACTTTGAGTTCAAACCAATGATGTTCCAAATGTTGCATCGCAGTCAATTTGGAGGTTTCCTCAAGAAGATCCATATTCTCACCGAGACAATTTACGGATGTGTGCAAAGAACTTTATCATTCCCGAGTCTCGTGAGGATGCCTTTAGATTGAAGCTCTTCCCATACTCACTCAAGGATAAGGCTAAAAATTGGCTAAACTCCTTAGAGCCCAATTCCATTCACACTTGGGATGAGCTAGCTGAGAAGTTTCTTGCCAAATACTTTCCTCCCAACAAAAATGCTAAGCTAAGAAATGATATCACTTCCTTCAAACAAAGGGAGTGGGAATCATTATTTGAAGCTTGGGAGAGGTGGAAGGAATTACTAAGAATGTGCCCTCACCATGGCATTCCTGTGGTGATCCAAATGGAAACGTTTTATAATGGCCTAGATCAGCCCACAAGATTGATACTTGATGCTTCATCAGGTGGTGTCATTCTTAACATGTCCTTTTAGAGGCATGCAAGCTCATTGATGAAATAGCCACCCACAACTCTCATTGGCCATCGATAGATTTACTCCTCGGAAGAAGGCGGTGTTCATGAGATAAGTGAAGTCACCGCTCTTTACGCTCAAGTGGCTACGACAAACATGATCAAAACTCGAGTACTTCAAACGTGGCCACGTCGAGAAGCACACCATGCAAGCAGCTGAACCTACCTACCGGTGGAATAGTGTGTGTTTATTGTGAGGAAGGGCATGTGTATGAGGAGTGCCCTACAACCTCAATCTGTAAACTTTGTCTCTCGTAACAAAGGAAATGGTCCCTATTCCAATTCCTACAATTCAAACTGGAGAAATCATCCAAATTTCAAATTGGAGAAACAATAATGCATTGAATGCCGGCAATATCGCTCCCGCAATACCTCCAGATTCCCTCCTCAACAACAGAGCGGATGTGCGAAACAACAACAATAGCAACTTGGAGGCCATGATGAAAAGCTTCATAAGTGATTGTAAGACTACTTTGCAAACCCATGAGTCTTCAATCAAAACTCGAAAATCAAATTGACAGATAACTTCACCCTCACTCAAAGACGTAATGGATCTCTTCCTTCTACAAATGTAAACACCATCATCATCAACCCCAAATGGTAATAATGGGGTAAATGGTCGTAAATGCAATTTCTTTAAGAAGTGGTACCAATATCCCGAACCAACTATGCCTCGTGGAAAAAAGAATTACAGGAGAAGCAAAAAAAGAAGTACCGCAGAAAGAGAAAAAAAGAAAGGGAAAGAAGCAAGCACAAGTGGTGAGAAGGATATTCCAGACGTTACAACGTCTAATTTTGAACCAGAATCAAGATCAGTGCTCTGTGCTTGTACACGAGTATCCTCCTCCACCATACCCTCAAAGATTGAAGAAGGCTCATGAAGATAAACAGTTCGGCAAATTCATGGAAATGTTAAAGCAGTTACACATCAACCTTCCTTTGGTTGATGCTTTACAGCAGATGCCAAATTATGCCAAGTTCTTGAAAGACATCATCACCAAAAGGAGAAGGCTAGGGGAGTTTGAAACTGTTGCTTTAACTGAAGAATGTAGCTTAATTATGCAGAATAAACTCCCTAGAAAACTCAAGGATCCTGGCAGCTTTACTATACCATGCTCCATTGGAGATTTTTACATTGGAAAAGCATTATGTGACTTGGGAGCAAGTATCAACTTGATGCCCAAGTCCATTTATGACAAACTTGGTATAGGGACTGCCAGGCCTACTTCTTTAAGCTTAACTTTAGCTGATAAAAGCAGAGTTTATCCTGAAGGCATATTAGAAGATGTTTTGATTAAAGTTGACAAGTTTGTGTGTTTCCAGTGGATTTTGTTATTTTGGATTTTGATGCGAGATAAAGAAGTTCCCATCATTCAGGGAGACCATTCTTAGCTACTTGGAAGGACAATCATTGATGTGCGAAAGGAGAATTAATCATGAGAGTCAATGACCAAGAAGTCAAGTTCAACGTCCTCAATGCACTTAAGTATCCGTAACCAAATACGAGGAGTGTTCGTATGTGGTTGCCATTGATCATATGGTCCAAAAGCGCTTCAACAAGGACAATAATCATCCGGAGAAGCTTCGGGGAATAATGAAATACAAGAATTGTTAGCGAGTAAGAAGTTGTTCCTCTGAGACGTTGTAACGTCACATGCGACGTGGCCACGCCCGAGCCCCCGCACCAAAGTCATGGACAAAGAGGTATGAATCTTTAGGGCAAGAGGAGTCAAATCTGAAGAAGAATGTGCCTCCATTAAAGAGCCACCCATCTTAGAGCTAAAGGTGTTACCCGATCATTTAAAGTATGTCTTCTTAGGGGAAAATGATTCTCTCGCGGTGATCATTTCTTCCAAGCTCACCCAAGAGCAGGAAGATGATCTCATTACTACCAAGAGACATAAAAGGCAATTGGTTGGCAAATGGCGGACATCAAAGGTATCACCCCACAATCTGCATGCATAGAATAGTCTTGGAGGAGAATGCCAAGAATAGCATTGAAGGCGAGAGAGATTGAACCCCATAATGAAGGAGGTGGTGAAGAAAGAAATCATCAAATGGTTGGATGCAGTGAATCATCTACCCTATCGTTGATAGCGCTGGGGTAAGTCCAATTCAAAGTGTACCCAAGAAAGGAGGGGTTATCTTGTAATACAAAATGAAAAAGATGAGCTAATTCCAACAAGGACAAGAATAAAGTTGGAGGATATGCATGGATTACGAAAGTTAAACAAAGCAACTAAGAAGGATCATTTCCTCTTGGCAGTAGAGGGCCTATTTGCTTGGGCTTCAACTCGTATAGCCAAATTCCTTCGCCTCCTCGTTTCCGAGATGGTCGAACCGATTTTGGAATGTACAAGCCGAGTCGGTGAAGATCAAAGTAAGCAAGACCACTTCAACAAAACCTTCTCCGCAAGTCCGTAAGAAAGTGGCAGTGAGTCCAACTCCAGACATTACCCCAAAGACGGTACGTTGTCATACATTTGCCTTTAGTTGTTTTTTTTTTTGACTGTGACTTTTATTCACGTCGAAAATTTCTTTCAGAAAACAACCAAAGCAACTAAACCTCTTCAGAAGCCTAAGGCTAAAGAGAAAGCGGTTGTTCTCTCCAGCTCTGAGGTACTATACACATACCTTGTGAGCATGTCGAGACCTCTCTCTAGTTTATCACTCACTTTTTGTGGTATTATCCGTATCACAACTTGAATTCTTTTTTGCAGGGCACTGAAAGTGATGATGATAACATTCCTCTCAATCAAAGGTCAAGGAAAAGGGCCTTACCGATCCCCAAAGGGCAAAAGAAAAGGCCTTGCTATCAATGAGCCTTCCAAACACCCTCTTCTCCCCCAATCAAAAGACTTAAGGTAGACAAGGTAAACTTTCCTTCAAAGTTACTTCGAACCTTTTTTGGTTTCGCCTTTCCATTTCTAACTCAAGTAATATTGCTTACCGTAAGCAGGTAGGTGGCCTACTTGTCGAGAATCCTGCTGTCGAGTCTTTGACTGAGGTGGCAGAAAGAGAATTGTCTGCTACAAGACTCTCCTTGCCTTCTTCGCCACTTGGTGTAGTCACTGAAGAAATTTTTCAAGCACTTGTCAACCCTGGAGTTCCTATTTTTGAGGAGATCACTCCAAATACCGGTGGCGTCGAACTGTAGGTCATTGTGGAGGAAAACGCTCAAGTCTTTGAAACCAACATTTCAGAAATTGAAAGACCGGAGGTAGCAGTTGCTTCTGCTGAAACTCCTGACGAAAACATGGTCGATCAAGGACGAGAGGAGCTTAGAAGGGAAGAACCTGCAATCAAGACATCTCTACCAAAGAGTCATCTAACAGTGCCGTTAGTGACCAAGAATTGGCCGAAATGAAAAGAAAGACCTTTGGCGCCTTTGAAGATCATGCCGAGTCTCCAAAGTTCGTCCGAATCGTTTGATTGGCGCTTCTTCAACACTTCTCTCGCCCATCAATCAAGAGTTAGTCGAAAGCTCGCCGCTAACCGAAAGCCAAAGTTCGGAAGGGAATCGGTGGTGAATATTGAGAGTGATCCATCTGTGTACCTTGAGGTAAAATCTCTCATTCACAAAATCACCAAGTTGGATCCTCCTCAAGACCTCCTCACATTCTTCATGGAATTTGGCCCTATCTTCGAGCAGCTTTCTCTTCTGATCACACAACGGTCGAATATCCTCAAGACCAAAGCTCAAGAGAATCGACTTTGCGAAGCGGAGCTTGCAGCTCTCAAAGCTGATCAAGAGGATATAGAAGCTCTCGAAATCCAAGCAGCCAATGACGAGAAGGCCATTGCTAAGTGGGATGCAGAAATTACGCGTTATGACGAAGAGATAAGAACACTTTAAACCAAATTGTCAAACGCTAAGTATCAAAAGGGCTTGGTTGTCGAGAGAATGAATGCTGCATCTTCGTCAACCAAAACGACTAAAGCGTTGACAGCCATAGAGCACTTGGAGAAGGCTAATCAACATCAAGCCCTTCTGGCTGAGTTCGACAAAGACCTGCACCTTCTTGATAATTCTATTACATTAAGTGCCAGTATTCTTGAGAGGCTTAAGACCACTTTGACGAATCTCTGAAACCTTGTAATAGCTTAGAATTAAAAATGGCTATGTAATTTTAACATTTCATTATACATCGCCATTTGTGAACAATTTTCGTTTATTTACGTTTGTTCAATTTTTATCTCCTTCAACGTTGGCTTGTATTGCTTTAGATACTTGCCATTTATTCTAAAGATTCTATTTTCGTCACCTAGCTCTTCAACTTCATAAGCGCCATTCGAAAAGCATTGCAATACGCGAAATGGGCCTTCCCACCCTGGTGACCACTTGCCTAACACTCTATCTTTTTTATCCATAGGCAATAGGACTTTCCACACTAACTCTCCTTCTTCAAAGGTTTTTAACTTAACCTTTTTGTTGTAAGCTTTAGCTACTCTCTCTTTCTGTCGAATAAGCATTTCTAAAGCTAACAACCTTTCTTCGTCTAAATCAACTAATTCATCAATCATCATATTCCAATAATGATCAGAAGGGATTTCCCCTTGTTTCTGAATCCTTGTTGATTGTAAACAAATTTCAACAGGTAACACTGCATCATGTCCAAATGTTAACCTGTAAGGAGTAGTGTTTATAGACTCTTTAGGTGACGTTCGACAAGCCCATAACACTTGGTCAAGAGAAATATGCCAATTTTTGGGCTTACGTCCCACGTGCTTCTTAATCAAATTAATAATGATCTTATTAGCGCCTTTCTACTTGACCATTGGCTTGTGCGTAATATGGTGTCGAAGTCAATAACTTGAAACCAATTTCAAAGAAGAAACTCTACCATCTTTCGACCAAGAAAAACAAGTACACTGTCTGCGTAGTAATGGTCTCTGAATTTCCATATCTATAGATGATATGGTTTTGAATAAACCTTATCACTGCTTCTTGATCAACATTGGCTAAAGGTATTGCCTCCACCCATTTAGTGAAATAATCGATTCCTACAAGAATGTATCTATGACCTTTTGACGAAGTTGGTTTTATTTCTCCAATCACATCCAAAGCCCAACCTCTGAATGGCCAAGGTTTCACTATAGAATGTAATTCGCTTGCGTGCACATGTTGTATTCCAAAGATGCTTTTGGCATTCTTGGCAACCTTTAGCAAACTCTATGCAATCTTTCAAAATGGTTGGCCAGTACATTCCTTGTCGAAATAACAACCATTTCATTTTATGGCCCACTTGATGCGAACCACATGCCCCACCATGCGTATTAGAAACTGCTAAGTATGCCTCATTTTCACTAAGACATTTTAACAGAACCCCTTCAGAGTTTGCTTGAACAACTCATTTCCACTTAACACATAGCTCGTAGCTCAGATTTCACTTTTTATTAGCGTTTCTGTAGGATTTTGCAAATACTCTACAATAGGTTTACGCCAATCATCATCAACCATATTGTCAATAGCAAAAATTTCGCCAAGTCAATCTCATCAAAAATGTGGCGTTTTTAGACGTATACTTCATTTGTATTTATTATACCCCAATTTTTGGTGTTGACAATAACGTCAAGGAGTATCATTATAAAGAGAGTCCTCTCGAGATTAACTTATCTTTTATCTCAATTAACTCTTCTAGGCTTTGCTTTGACACTTTGTAGCCCAAGCAATTTGTGCCAACTCATTTGCCACGTGATTTTCTATTCGTGGCAAATGTTCTAGGTGTACTAACATAAACCTTTTAACAAAGTATTGCAACGCATTTAAATATTTAATAAGGTGCTCGTTGATGCATTTGTATTCTTTTGTCGATTGTTTGACAACTAATTGAGAATCACCTTTTACTTCGACACGACTTGCCCCCAATTCAAGTAAAATTTTAAGGCCTACTATTAAAGCCTCATATTCAGCTTCATTATTGGAGCAAGAGTCTCGAATTTTGAACTTATACTTCGTTGGGATGTTTTCTGGAGAAATAATTAAGACTCCAATACCCACTCCATTTTTATGGCTTGAGCCATCGAAGTATAGCTTCCAAGGACGTATGTCTAACGAATGTATCTCGTGTTCGACAACAGAGTGGTCTACTATGAAGTCAGCAACCACTTGTCCCTTGATTGATTTAAGAGGCTGATAAGTCAAGTTATATTCTAACAAAGCTAAAGCCTATTTACCAATTCTACTATGCAACATTGGCTTTGATAATATATGTTTAATAACATCAAAATGCGAATAAACATAAACATCTGCTGATTTTATATATTGCTTTAATTTCGTACAAGAGAAATACAAGCAGAGGCATAACTTCTCTATTGGACTATACCTTGTTTCAGCATCAATCAAAACCCTACTAAGGTAATAAATGGCTCTTTCGACACCATTATCATCCTCTTGTGCTAACATGCTACCTATTGTGTTATCAGAAGCTGCTATATACAATTTTAGCATTTTGTTTCTAATAACAGGCAATAAAATTGGTGGTTTCATTAAATAAGACTTAATTGCATCAAAAGCTTCTTGATGAACTTGCTCCCACTTGAATTCATCTTCTTTCTTCATCTCGTGAATGGCGAAAAAAGCTTGTGTTTTGCCACTTAGATTTGAAATAAATCTTCAAGGAAATTGATCTTTCCGAGCAAAGGATCAAGTTCTTTCTTGGTCGAAGGAGCCTTCGTTTCCATAATTGCTTTAGTCTTATTTTGGTTGATCTCTATGCCTTTCTTGTGTACTACAAAACCCAAGAATTCACCCGCACGCATACGTAAAGCACATTTGGTTGGATTCATTTTCAATCCATATTTCCTCATTCGCTCAAACGAACGTCAAGATGGTCTAAATGACCAATTTCGAGGATGACTTAACCACCACATCATCTATGTATATTTGCATAAAATCATCAATAAAATCATGAAACATAGAATTCATTGCTCTTTGATAGGTGGCACCAACATTTTTTAAACCAAAGGGCATTACTACCCATTCATAAACACCTAATGCCCCGGACATCGAAAAGTCAAGCTGACACGCCCTTCTTCAAAGAATAAAAATTTGATTATACCCGAATAGCCATCTAGCTTATCGAGATAATCAAATCCTCACTGCTTGAATCTATTAGCATTTCTCTTACTGAGTGCATAGCGTATTCATCTTTAGGTGTTGCATTATTTAGATCCCTAAAGTCTACGCAAACTCTAAGTTTTCCATTTTTCTTCATTACTGGGACAATATTAGCTAACCAATCGACATACCTGGCAGTTCTGATGAATTTGCTCTTGAACAATTTTTCGATTTCTTCTTTGATCTTAGCCAATATTTGAGGAGCAAATCTTCTTGGTGTTTGCTTTGATCGGTTTCTTCCCCGGTCGAATAGGTATTTGTAGTTCCACCACTTCTCGACTCAACCTGCATTTCGTTGTACTCCCAAGCAAAGCAATCTTTGAACTCCCGCAGGTGAAATAACTTGGGTTTCAAGGCGAAGATCAAGGTGTGCACTAATATATGTTGGCCTTTTGACTAGGCCATCTTGATAACTCATATTTATATGAGTTATTTATACTCATTCAAAGAATAAGTCATGTAAGTTTTCTAGTAATACAAGGAATATTTAATTAAGTTTTATATAATTTCGAGTCTTTAGTAAATAAATAGATGAAGTGGTGAATATGTGCATTTAGGCACCATTTGGTGCCCTCGAGAGCGCTTTTGATGCTTTTTGTGCTTGTGCAGAATTTCAATGTCGAACGTTACCACGCCCTCACCACGCCTACTAAAGTGTAGCAGCAAAGGGTGAAAAGATCTTCATTTTGGCGCGCTAATCGATGAGTCAAAGATATAAAAGTCGAAGATTTTCTCGTTCCCCATGAGTGACGCACGTAAGCATCAGTAGCGACCGAATGTGGTCGGAAAAATAGAAGAAATAGATATGGTAGGTGGGCAAGTGACATCAAGACGCCGTAAGCAAGGAGGCTATTTAAAGCTCACTCAAATTTCTCTCAACATGATCATCTCTTCCACCAACTTCGTAATCACTTCATCTCCATCATCCCACCGCTCTCTCCATTAACTTAGAACTAGTTTTGTAAAGAAGATCCGGAAACAGACTTCTATATTTGACTATTCTCAACTTAGTTTTTCTTTATTTCTCGCATAAGTGTAAGTTCGACGTCGTAACGCCTATACAAACAGCATACATGCTAAGAAGTTACTTGGGTGTATCTTTTGCACTTGAGTTCTTTTCTCGTTATGTATGGTATTAGGATTTCACATCCTTTTCATTCTCAGAATGATGCTCAACATGAGCTAAACACTTTATAGTTGAGTTGTTGTTTTGCTATTAATGAATTTCTAGTTAATGTTATGAAGTGTTAGCGTTGCCGCTTTAAATCTTTGCGTAATAATATTTTCAAAACTTGTTTTGAGGTCGCCTCTTAAAATAGGTAGATTCATAGGTACAGGACATGGTCTATGAAAAGAAATCAAAGATTTATATGAATGAACAATGCACTAAAGACATTTAGGCATCTTTATTTAAGTCTAGACATAGAATGGATAATAGTTCATAGAACATTGCTATGGGTACTTAATATACAGGAGTGGGCCTATTTAGAACCTAGACATAGGATTTCTTGTACTTGAAACTCGACGCGTTTGTGTCTTTGAAAAGCACAAATTTCTTTTGCAACAGCGCTCAAACGCGTGGCCACGCTCGCACAGATTAACATTTGAACGTTATAACGTCTAAACGTTATGACGTCTGGCTAGGAAGGATTTAACTGCATGCAACAACTCAACTTCTCTCTCATCCATATTCACAACCAACTTTTATTTCCTTGTTTTGTTTAAATCTTTAGCTTTAGAACCAACTCTTATTGTCGATTTGTCACTTGATTCTCTTGTGTTTTGAAACTTGAACATTGAAAGCATATCAATCCTCGTGGGAACGATCTCTTACTCTAATCCACTTTATTACTTGTACGATGTGTATACTTGCAATCGATTTGCGAATTCTATACTATTACACAAGCGCGAACAAGTTTTTGGCGCCGTTGTCGGGATTGTAAAACTTTTATTGTTCAAAAGTATTAAAAGCACAAGTTGAAAGGATTTTTTTATCGTGTTGTTTGTCATTGCTTCGTGTTTGAACAGATAGACGTTACAAACAGATGCTTAGTTCCGACTCAAGCTCTAGTTCAACTCGAACCAAGTAGTGAATCAACTCGAGTTTGATCCAGTAACTCGAAAGAACTTTTAGGCAAATAAGGAGACAACAAAGGTTAAGAAGAAGACAAAGAAAGAATAAGAGCAACACCCAACCATGTCCGAGCATAACACCGGTTCTAGAGGTGGACATACACCAAGAGGAGTCGAGGACAGGTCTTGGGCCACAAACTCATACAGAAACAATAGTTGTTGATGATGAACATTACCAAAGGCAAAGAACTCATCAATGCAGACCACAAGACATGGTCAATGATGTGGATAGGCCTATGCGTGACTATGCAGCGCTTAACCCCGCCATCATACAAACAGCATTGCTAGACCAACCCTTCGTGATCGGGTCACTTTGAGTTCAAGCCAATGATGTTCCAAATGTTGCGCATCGCAGTCAATTTGGAGGTTTCCTCAAGAAGATCCATATTCTCATCCGAGACAATTTCGGATGTGTGCAAAGAACTTTATCATTCCCGGAGTTTCAGAGGACGCCTTTAGATTGAAGCTCTTCCCATACTCACTCAAGGATAAGGCTAAAAATTGGCTAAACTCCTGTAGAGCCAAATTCCATTCATACTGGGATGAGCTAGCCGAGAAGTTTCTTGCCAAATACTTCCTCCCAACAAAAATGCTAAGCTAAGAAATGATATCACCTCCTTCAAACAAAGGGAAGGGGAATCATTATTTGAAGCTTGGGAGAGGTGGAAAGAATTACTAAGAATGTGCCCTCACCATGGCATTCCTGTGGTGATCCAAATGGAAACGTTTTACAATGGCCTAGATCAGCCCACAAGATTGATACTTGATGCCTCATCAGGTGGTGTCATTCTTAACATGTCATTTTCTGAGGCATGCAAGCTCATTGATGAAATAGCCACCCACAACTCTCATTGGCCATCAGATAGATTTACTCCTGGGAAGAAGGCAGGTGTTCATGAGATAAGTGAAGTCATCGCTTCTTTCTCGCTTCAAGTGGCTACCCCGACCAACATGATCAAAACTCGAGTACTTCAAACGTGGGCCACGTTCGAGAAGCGCATCGCTGCAGTGAGTTGAACCTACCCAAACCGTGGAACAAAGTGTGTTTATTGTGAGGAAGGGCATGTGTATGAGGAGTGCCCCTACAACCCTCAATCAGAACTTTGTCTCTCAGAACAAAGGAAATGGTCCCTATTCCAATTCCTACAATTCAAACTGGAGGAATCATCCAAATTTCAGTTGGAGAAACAATAATGCATTGAATGCCAGCAATACTACTCCTGCAATACCTCCAGGATTCCTCCTCAACAACAGAGGCGGTTTAGGCGCAACAACAACAATAGCAACTTGGAGGCCATGATGAAAAGCTTCATGTTGATTGTAAGACTACTTTGCAAACCCATGAGTCTTCAATCAAAACTCGAAAATCAAATTGGACAAATAGCTTCAAATCTCACTCAAAGACAGAATGGATCTCTTCCTTCTACAAATGTAAACACCATCATCATCAACCCCTAATGGTAATAATGGGTAAATGGCCGTAAATGCAATTTCTTTAAGAAGTGGTACTCAATATCCTCGAACCAACTATGCCTGTGGAAAAGAATTACAGGAGAAGCAAAAAGAAGTACCAAAGAAAGGGAAAGAAGCAAGCACAAGTGGTGAGAAGGATAGTCCGACGCTACAACGCCTAATTTTGAACCAGAATCAAGATCGCATTTCTAGGCTTGTACCGAGTATCCTCCTCCACCATACCCTCAAAGATTGAAGAAGGCTCATGAAGATAAACAGTCAAAGAAGTTCATGGAAATGTTAAAGCGCTTACACATCAACCTTCCTTTGGTTGATGCTTTACACAGATGCCAAATTATGCCAAGTTCTTGAAAGACATCATCACCAAAAGGAGAAGGCTAGGGAGTTTGAAATCGTTGCTTTAATCAAGAATGTAGTTTAATTATGCGTAATAAACTCCCTAGAAAACTCAAGGATCCCGGCGCCTTTACTATACCATGCTCCATTGGAGATTTTTATATTGGAAAAGATTATGTGACTTGGGAGCAAGTATCAACTTGATGCCCAAGTCCATTTATGACAAACTTGGTATAGAACCGCCAGCCTACTTCTTTTTAAGCTTAACTTTAGTCGATAAAAGCAGTAGTTTATCCTCAAGGCATATTAGAAGATGTTTTGATTAAAGTTGACAAGTTTGTGTTTCCAAGTGGATTTTGTTATTTTGGATTTTGATGCAGATAAAGAAGTTCCCATCATTCCGGGGAGACCATTCTTAGCTACCGGAAGGACAATCATTGATGTGCGTAAAGGAGAATTAATCATGAGAGTCAATGACCAAGAAGTCAAGTTCAACGCCCTCAATGCACTTAAGTATCCGTAACCAAATACAGAGGAGTGTTCTTATGTGGTTGCCATTGATCATATGGTCCAAAAGCAGCTTCAACAAGGACAATAATCATCCGAGAAGCTTCGGGAATAATGAAATACAAGAATTGTTAATGTAAGAAGTTGTTCCTCTAGACGTTGTAACGCCTCGTCGCAGATGTGGCCACGCCCGAGCCCCCGCACCAAAGTCATGGACAAGGAGGTATGAATCTTTAGGGCAAGAGGAGTCAAATCAAGAAGAATGTGCCTTCCATTAAAGAGCCACCCACCTTAGAGCTAAAGGTGTTACCCGATCATTTAAAGTATGTCTTCAGGGAAAATGATTTCTTTACCAGTGATCATTTCTTCCAAGCTCACTCAAGAGCAGGAAGATGATCTCATTACTACCTCAAGAGACATAAAAGGCAATTGGTTGGCAAATGACAGACATCAAAGGTATCACCCCACAACTGCATGCATAGAATAGTCTTGGAGGAGAATGCCAAGAATAGCATCAAGGGCGGAGGAGATTGAACCCCATAATGAAGGAGGTGGTGAAGAAAGAAATCATCAAATGGTTGGATGCAGGAATCATCTACCCTATCGCTGATAGCTCCCGGTAAGTCCAGCTTCAATGTGTACCCAAGAAAGGAGGGTTATCAGTAATACAAAATGAAAAAGATGAGCTAATTCCAACAAGGACAAGAATGTGTTGGAGGATATGCATGGATTACGTAGTTAAACAAAGCAACTAAGAAGGATCATTTCCTCTTCCATTCATTGATCAAATGCTAGACAGTGCTCGCAGGAAAGATTTCTATTGTTTCCTTGATGGTTATTCAGTTACAACCGTGATAGCCATAGCACTCAAGATCAAGAGAAGACAACATTCACTTGCCCCTATGGTACCTTTGCTTTCGTAAGGATGCCATTTGGGCTATGTAATGCCCCCGCAACATTTCGTAGGTGCATGATGGCCTTATTTTCTCGATTTCATTGAGAACTCCATGGAAGTTTTTATGGACGATTTCTCGCCTATGGAGATTCGCATAAAGGATGCCCGATAATTTGGAAGGAGGCCGATAAGGTGTGAAGAAACCAACCTAGTGCTCAATTGGGAAAAATGCCATTTCATGGTACAAGAAGGAATAGTGTTAGGACACGTAATATCAAAGAAAGGTTTAGAGGTGGACAGAGCAAAGATTGATGTTATTGACAAGCCGCTTCCACCTACAACTATCAAAGGAGTCGTAAGTTTCTTAGGACATGCAGGGTTTTACAGAAGATTCATCAAGGATTTCTCAAAGATTTCAAAGCCCTTGTGTCTCTGTTGTTGCAACGTGACCACGCCTTCAATTTTGATGAGCAAAGGTCATGAAGCTTTTAACAAATCAAGATCGCTGTAATGTTTCTCCAGTAATAGTCACCCGCATTGGTCCAAGCCATTTGAGTTGATGTGTGATGCAAGTGATTATGCCGTGGGAGCCAGATTGGGGCAAAGGTATGGAAAAATTTTTCATTCTATTTATTATGCCAAGAAACCTTAGATGATGCCCAATTGAATTATACTGTGGATCAAAAAGAACTTTTGGTCGTTGTATTTGCATTTGATAAGTTCGAGATCTTACTTAGTTGGTGCAAAAGTTATTGTTTTTATCGATCATTCAAAATTAAGTACTTAATTTCTAAAAAGATGCAAAGCCAAGACTTATTAGATGGGTTCTCCTCCTCCAAGAATTTGACTTGGAAATTCGTGACAAAAAGGGTGGAGAACCAAGTTGCCGATCATCTTTCTAGGCTTGAAAATGTTGATGCAGTGCAATTGAAGAAGATATACAAGAAAAATTTCCGATGAGAGACTATTGTTAGTAGCCTCGTGAAGTGAAGACGTGGCCACGCCTATGACACTTTCGCCAAACGCCATAACATCCGATACTATCGCTCCATGGTATCGCGACATAGTCAACTTCCTTGTTAGCAAAATTGTGCTCGTAGAATTCAACCATCGCCAGAAGAAGAGGTTCTTCCACACGATAAAGCAATATTTCTCGATGAACCATATCTCGCATACAAATTGTGCCTGCATCGCTTACTAAGAAGATGCCTTGCCGAGGAAGAGCAACCCCATGTGCCGCAACAAATGTCATTCAAAGACCTTATGGTGGACATTTTGGAGGTACTAAAACAAACAGCAAAGGTCCTACAATCAAAGCACATCGCCAACATTATTCGTAGATGCACATGAGTCAAGTTAGGAGATGTGACAAGTGCCAAAGAACAGAAACATATCAAGCAAGCAAGAGATGCCACTCACAAACATTCTCGAAGTAGAGTTGTTTGATGTATGGGAATGGACTTCATGGGACCATTTCCTATGTCCCATGGAAATCTCTACATTCTGTAGCCGTGGATTACGTATCAAAATGGGTCAAGCAAAGTGGCATTACCAAACAATGAAGCCAAATCATTAGCAAGTTCCCTAAAAAGAATATATTCACAAGATTTGGTACTCCAAGAGCCATAATCGATGATGAAGGCTCTCATTTTGCAATAAATTGATTGAGAACCTCTTGGCAAATATGGAGTAAAACACAAAATTGCTACACCTTATCATCCCCAAAACCAAAGGCTGTCAAATATCCAACAGGAGATAAAAAGAATACTTGAGAAGATGGTTGGTCCCAACAGAAAGGAATGGTCATTACACGTGGATGATGCACTTTGGGCCTACAGAACAGCATACAAAACACCATTGGGCATGTCTCCGTACAAGCTAGTTTATGGAAAGGCTTGTCACCTGCCAATTGAGCTCCAACATAAAGCTTATTGGGCAATAAAGCAAATAAATTTGGATCATGCAAAGGCTGGTGAGGCAAGATTGTTACAATTGAATGAGCTAGAAGAGTTTAGACACCATGCCTATGAGAGCTCTGCAATGTATAAAGAAAAGACCAAGAAGTGGCACGATCAAAGAATTCAAAGGAGAGAGCTAGCAGAAGGACAACAGGGTATTGCTATTTAATTCAAGGCTTAAGTGGTTTCCGGAAAGTTGAAGTCAAGGTGGTCAGGTCCATTCAAACTAATGAAGATCTATCCTCATGGTGTCTTTGTGGATTTATTTGATGAAAAGACAAACACCATATTCAAAGTTAATGGCCAACGTGTGAAACAATATCATGGAGAACATGTGGAAAGGGACAAGATTCAAATGTCCTTCAACAATTCTTGAATAAAAGAGACAAAAGTCCGGTGAAGACTCTTAAAGAAAGCGCTCTGGGAGGCAACCCAAGGATTTTTAATTTTTCTATCTTTTTAATTTTTGTTTTGCAGAATAAGAGTTGAAAGAAAAAGTGAAAGATGGTAGACGCCGTAACGCCTCAAGACTCACCGCACGCGGCACGCCTCGGGCGCCAAGGCAGTTTAAAATTAAGTCAAGGGGCGTAAGTGATGACGCGGCGTAAATGATTTCCTCTCGAAAAAGCGAACGCGGTAACCGACCACGACGCCACCCCCTCACTTAACATGTCTAATCAATCTGCCACTTTCTCCATTACTCCACTCTTCCATTTCTCAACTCCCATAACCTCTTCCCCATAAAAATCTAACCACTCACCACCATTCCACCTCCTGAAATCTCTTTCTAGTTTCCTTCTTTCCAAAAACCCAATTCTCCCATCCCCTTTCGAAAACCTAAAATTTCCGTAAATCCCCATTTCCTTCCAAACATTTTCTCGCAGACAAACCATGACTAAAGCAAAGCAATCCGCCACCAAATCCTCTCGAAAAGGAAAGCATGTTGACCTAAGTTCCTCCTCACCCCCATCCCCAAACACCAAACCCATCTAAGAAGAAAGCCCTCGCTTCCCGAAAGGGGTTTCACCAAGAAAACCCCAATCCTAATTTTCTCGCAAACTGTCGCAGTCATTGGGATGGCGTAAATTTGTTATGCACGAAAAGAGTATATTGCTACTCGGTTCATGATTTCTACAAGGAATCGTGGAGAGGATCAAGGAGAGCCATCCATCGCCTCAAAGGTAAGAGGAGAGAAGTCAAGTTTGGGGTAAGGGTCATTAATGACTATTTTGGATTAGGATACTATGGCAAAGCCGCTGAGACCAAGCGTAAGAACTATGGGTTGGCCGAGATGGATGCCATTAAGGAGAGGATATGTGTTGAAGGTGCATGTCGGGGAAAGAAGAGAGAGAGCATGGAAGCGAAGTTCAAAATAATGAAGAAATACCTTTGTGATGAAGCCAATACCTGGTTCCATTTTATAAGGCACTGCTTAATCCCTACCTCTCACACATCATGGGTTGACAAGGAGAGAATGATTGTAATTGATGCAATCATGTCCAGAGATAAAGTGGAGGTTGGAAAGCTGATCAATCGTGAGCTCAACAAATGGAAGAACAGGAAGGACGGATATTTGTACTTCCCTTGTTTGATAACTGACCTGTGCATGGAGGCAGGAGTGGAGATAGAGGCTTCAGAGCTTAGGGAGCAACCTCAAGGCCCCTTCTCAACAAAATTTCAGCCTAGAGTGAAGACTGCAGGTGCTGCTAGTTCTGCTGATGCTCAGACGTTACAACGTCTGGAGGAAAGGCAGAATTCTCTGGCCAAATTTATTAAGGAGCAATTTGAGTGGCAAAAGAAGGTATTTGCCTGTGTGTCCAAAGGGAAGAAAGCAATTGTAGAGCCTACATTGCCGAATGGATGCAAGAAGAAGAAGATGATGAAGTGCCCCCGCTCTACAATCCAAAGAAGAAATGTGAAGAAGGAAAGAGCAAAGCGAGCAAGAAAGCCCACCAAAGAGGCAAAGCCCAAAGAAAGAAACAAAAGAAGGTAAGTAGTGAGGAAGATTTTAATTCGATGATTTAGATGATATTTCTGAGTGTGATGCAGAGGAATCCAAGAAGGTAAGCATGGAAGTGATCACAGAAGAAGAGGAAGAAAGGGAGAGCCACAAGAAAAAGGGAGTTCGAGTGAAAGGATCAAAGTGAGTCCTCAAAGAATTCAATCAACCAAAGAGCCACCCCAAGAAAAATCCAAATCACCTAGCCCCAAAGCACCATCCCCACAACCACCACCTTCACCCCAAGAACCTCCACACACGACTCAAAACACCCAAAATACCCCCACAATCCAAAGTCGAGGACCAAACCATTCCACAACCACCCCCACCCCAACCCGAACCTCAAAAACAACCATCACACTGTGGCTGACGCGTGGCGACGCCCGAGCCAACAATCACAGAAAAGCAACCCACAATCCCAAACCATTTCCCCACCCAAAAAGACCGAGTCAAAACGTGACCGCATACAATCCATTTGGAAGGAAAAGAGACAACGGATAGTAGCCGCTGAGTCAAATCCAAGCTCAAGGGAGCAGAGAAAAGAGGAAATAACAAATTACCACAACACTCAAAAGCGTGTTCTCGCACAGAAAAGAAAAAAAGTCAGCGCGGCAGACACCGCCATCGCTATTAGTGGTGCATTCGCGTTACCATCAAGCTTCAAGCGCCACTTCCTCGCTATTCTTTGAAGAACCGCTGCAGACGCTGTAACGCTCACAAAAAGAGGTCGCAGCCAAACTTGCGTAAATGCAAGTCATCAATGAACGCGAGGCCGCATTGAAAAGGTCAAACAAAGCAAGCAATGGAGGAGGCTACGTAAACTAGCGAGCACTTGTTGAAGCAAGCCCGTGGATCGGGCTTTGGAACCGAGTATCATCATCGACGGCGTGGCGACGCCTAAAGAGCCGCAGGTGGAAAAAGCCCGGGTGATCCCAAAGAACCAATGCAAGTTAACCCCGCTGACCTAGCAATGAGAATGTGGGAGAGCCAAGAAAAGGATCTTTGAAGCATCAATCGCTGGCGGTGGAAGTATTGGAGCAAGTACAAAAGAGAAAGAATCATGAAACAACAACAACCACCACCACCGAGCAAGGAGGAGTGAAGGTCAAGAAAGAGAAAAAGGAGAAGAAGAAAGGAGAAGGGCAGTAAGCGGCATCCACCATGTAAAGCTGAAGGCTAAGGCTGTCCGTGCATCAAACAAGTAAGTTCCCCTATCAATATCAATTGTAGTGTAGTTTTTTTTTTCTCTTCTTAGTTTTAATTTTAGGTTGAAATTTGCTAGTTTTAGTTTCGAATGAGACCCCCTCTCTCTGTTAAAAAAAAAAAAAAAAAAAAAAATATGCTATTTCCCTTTAAGCAGTGAGGACACTGCTCAACTTTAAGTGTGGGGGAGGGAAATCTCAAATGTTTTGAGTGCTGTACATGAAATCAAATGCAAAAGTAGCTTCTGTTCTTACTCTGTCAAGCATGAAAATAATTCTCTTCAAGGCTAAGGATAAGTGAAAATGTGTGTGTGAGTAACCTATGCATGATTAGATGTAAAGGATTGATTGTTGCTCCTACACAAACTCGCTTTTAAGAGAGAATCTAGTTAGCTAAGGAATATTTTGTGTCGAAGCTAGTTTTGGTAAACTTTGGGTGAAAATAAAACTTGATTAAAAACCTAGAATAGCAGTAGAAGCTAAGTTTCGGGGTAAATCAAGTCGCATTTCAAGGTGGGTGCAAAGACCGTAGGATGGTTAAGTGCGGTGTGTAGTGTGAGTGCAACGTTGTAACGCCTACCCGTAACGCTATAACGCGTCCGCCGTGTGTTGTGTAGTGTATTCAGACGCTGCAACGCCCACACATAAACGTTGTAACGCCTATCCCCAAAATTACCAAAAAGAGTGTGTTATTACAAATAAGTGGAAAATCCACATGTGTGCTTTGTTCCTCGTAATACCACAAACAAATGTTTGAAGCACTCCAAAATGTTAAAAAAAAAAAAAAAAAAAAAAAGGGGAAGCAAAATAAAGAGAGTTGCTTTCAAGAATGAGGGGGTACTGATCTTTTTGTGTGTGAGTCAAGAAATTAGTTGCACTAATCCAAATCCTAGCACCCACTTAAGACCCTTTGTCATGCTTAAAATAAACCCCATGTCTTATATGAAAATGTTAGCCTATTCTTTGTTTTGAAAGATGTTTTATCACACTATTTGGGAAGCCACTCTTTCATAAGTCAAAACTGCTTTCAACTAGCTAGAGGAGATTTAAAAGCGAGATCACACACTCACTTTGAGCTTTAATGAATCTGGAATTTAATCATGCAAGTGGTGTGTGAGTGTGTGAGGAATTAGCCCTTGAGAATGAATTTTTGATTTATTGATTTAGTAAGAGCATAACCTGCTAGTGTAGTTGATTTCATGTTTTGTTTTGCTGTTATCTTGATTGCTTGAGGACAAGCAATGACTTAAGTTTGGGGGTGTGATAACTCATATTTATATGAGTTATTTATACTCATTCAAAGAATAAGTCATGTAAGTTTTCTAGTAATACAAGGAATATTTAATTAAGTTTTATATAATTTCTGAGTCTTTAGTAAATAAATAGATGAAGTGGTGAATATGTGCATTTAGGCACCATTCGTGCCCTCGAGAGCGCGCTTTGATGCTTTTTGTGCTTGTGCAGAATTTCAATGCTTTGAACGTTACCACGCCCTCACCACGCCTACTAAAGTGTAGCAAAGAAAAGGGTGAAAAGATCTTCATTTTGGCGCGCAAGCAATCGATGAGTCAAAGATATAAAAGTCGTAAGATTTTCTCGCTCCCCGTGGTGGACGCACGGTAAGCATCAGAATAGCGACAAAGGTCGAAAAAATAGAAGAAACAGATATGGTAGGTGGGCAAGTGACATCAAGACGCTGTAAGCAAGGAGGCTATTTAAAGCTCACCTCGCTCTCTCTCAACATGATCATCTCTTCCACCAACTTCGTAATCACTTCATCTCCATCATCCCACCGCCTCCATTAACTTAGAACTAGTTTTGTAAAGAAGATCTGGAAACAGACTTCTATATTTGACTATTCTCAACTTAGTTTTTCTTTATTTCTCGCATAAGTGTAAGGTTCGACGCGTCGTAACGCCTATACAAATGCACATGCTAAGAAGTTACTGGGTGTATCTTTTGCACTTGAGTTCTTTTCTCGTTATGTATGGTATTAGGATTTCACATCCTTTTCATTCTCAGTAATGATGCTCAACATGAGCTAAACACTTTATAGTTGAGTTGTTGTTTTGCTATTAATGAATTTCTAGTTAATGTTATGAAGTGTTAGCGTTGCCTGCTTTAAATCTTTGCGTAATAATATTTTCAAAACTTGTTTTGAGGTCAGCCTCTTAAAATAGGTAGATTCATAGTGTACGCACATGGTCTATGAAAAGAAATCAAAGATTTATATGAATGAACAATGCACTAAAGACATTTAGGCATCTTTATCTAAGTCTAGACATAGAATGGATAATAGTTCATAGAACATTGCTTTGTGGGTACTTAATATACAGGAGTGGGCCTATTTAGAACCTAGACATAGGATTTCTTGTACTTGAAACTCGACGCTTTGTCAGGCCGAAAAGCACAAACTTCTCTTTCTGCATAAAATTCAAACGTGGCCACGCCTCGCACAGATTAACATTTGAACGTTATAACGCCTAAACGTTATGACGCCCGCTAGGAAGGATTTAATCGCATGCAACAACTCAACTTCTCTCTCATCCATATTCACAACCAACTTTTATTTCCTTGTTTTGTTTAAATCTTTAGCTTTAGAACCAACTCTTATTGTCGATTTGTCACTTGATTCTCTTGTGTTTTGAAACTTGAACATTGAAAGCATATCAATCCTCGTGGGAACGATCTCTTACTCTAATCCACTTTATTACTTGTACGATGTGTATACTTGCACTGATTTGCGAATTCTATACTATTACACAAGCGCGAACACATCTCCCAAATCCACTTCTTCTACTGGATCTTGAGCTTGCATGCGCTTTGTTGAATCCCTGGGATTCTTTTCAAAGCCTAATGGTTCGTCATCATAAATGCAATCAAGTTTGTCATCTATGACTTCACCACTTTCTTCAGATGAAGCTATGGCTTCGATGTACCATTGTTTGTTGAATTATTTCGCCTAAAGCCGCTTTCACTTTATTTTCGGCCATATAAGTCGTAATTCTATCCCATGCGTTGGGTACCGACATCTAAAACCTTCTAAGAGTCGGTATCCCATCCTCGTTGGGGTAGAACACCTCGTGATAGACACTTGCATCTTCCACCACTTCCTCCCAAACAAAACCATGTGTTGGGTACAATCGAACAGAGGAAAGTACATTATCGATGAGATGCCCGATCGAAGACGACATGGCGAAATATTTGCCATTTGTTTTTCAAAATTCTCCTTGGTGACGTTGTTCACATCAAAGAAGGAAGTAGCTCGTCCGCTTCGACATATTCCACGAGACCATCATCCATCCACATCACCAACTTTTGATGTAGGCTTGAGCGCACAACACCTACTCCATGAATCCACTCTCGCCAAGGAGTAGGTTATAGCTTGCCTTGAGGCTATGACAAAGAACATGGTGGTTCTCTTGACGAAAGCCTACTACTACCTCAACTTCGACGCCCCCAAAGATCAGGCGATTTGCCTCATAATTGGTTAACACAATATTATGGGGCTTAAGGTCCGTGGTCGAACATCCCTATGGTTTTCAAAGAATGCTTGAGGCATCGTGTTTTCTCGCCGCACCTCCATCCACCAAGATTTTGTTGATACCCACGCCATTGACTTTGGCTTGGACATATAAAGGCTTCAGTGATGTTGCATGCCTTCGCCCGGCCTCTCAAAAGTGGCCATTTGTTCTTCGACACACCGTTATTCATCACATAGTAACAAACCGCTTATGGTTAGCCATATCTTCGTGAAGTTTTCTTCGACATTATTTGGGATCGTAATGACGCCATACTCACCGGGTAGGATGGATACCACATTGCATATAACGCCAAAACTAGCTTCGCATCTTCAAAATCTGAAGTTACATCCTCATCCATGTCGAATTCAAAGACTTTTCTTCTTCAAAGATGATAAGTGGAGGAAAAATTCTCTCCATTGCAGGCCTCCTTGGTTTCTCTATTACAATAGATTTACCTTTAGCCTTATTTCCAACCTTCACTTGGTTGGCAAAGACCTATGTTCACTTTTGTAGTTCCCACGGCTTTAGAGGTCATATTTTTAGCCGTTTTTGAACTTCCCCGCGTTTGCTCGTTGGCAACAAGTGTTGCTTTCTTCTTAGAGCTACTTGAAAACGACGCCATTGGGTCTTAGTCATAGGATTCTTTCCTTTATAATTATTTCTCGTAATTATATCTCGCACCCTCACTTGCATTTGGCTTCACCCTCTTCACTGTGGCACAAAGATCCTCAGTAGTGTTTACACCAAACATGTATCCACTTTTCGCTTGGAAGGTTGGCCTTGGAACAAATGATTTTGCGTGTTTCGATAACACAAATTCCTTCTTGGTCAGTATTCTTATCGCCAGATTGTGGCTTGCTTGTCGAAGGTCCGCTTCAACCCTTGACTTTATAAGGAAGGTCTCCTCTTTTGAAACTAAAATTTGGCCTTTTCTCTCGCCATTTTCTTTCGTGAGGTCAATCGAACTCCGTAGCCTTCAACACTTTTGGTCGCTTCTCGCTTGTCGAACACAAAGACTACATCCGGGGCATAGCATTACCTCGAGTTTTTCACCGCACCTATTGAGGAAGTCTATTAATTCCTCTTCACTTTGGGGTACACAAACTGCACTTTTCATCATACTCCTCCTGGTAATCTCTTGCACAAAGATCACCCATCTGTACTACACTTTTGATCTTGTCTGTCCGGGTTTTAACAGTGCTTAGAGAGACCTGCCATCTTCACATCCACCATGCTTATATTCATTTCCATTGGCTCGCATACATTGCTTCACTTTGATGGAGTGGATCACGTCAATCTGCATTGGTGCTTTGTTCTTTTATCGCCAATCTTAGTCTCCCTCTTCGATTGCTTTCTCAACAATGTCCCCTGAAAAGTACACAATGGTCGGTTGTATGTCCCAAGAAATTATGAAACTTACAATAACCCTTTCTTCCTCTGCTCGAGAGAAGGTACTTTCGTGCCACTAGGCACTATTATTTGGCCATCGCTTACTAACAGATCAAAAATTTCATCACACTTAGTAACATCAAAAGTGTACGCTTTTAGCACGAATCTGTCATTTCTAGGCTCTGCAGGTTATTCCCATTTGCGTGCCTTAATAATTTACAAGCATAAGGAGGACCAGTGCTTCAGCTCACCACATCTATTTCCTCGCATTCGACATCATCAAAGGCGAAGTCAAATTCCTCATCCACATAAGCTATTTTCTTTTTTTATGAAACCCAACCGAGTTTTCTTTTTATTGAACTTATTCACTCTAGCCTTTTCCTCTTTAAGCCTTTCAACTTGTCGAACTCTATCGGCTAATTGGGCCATATCTCTCAAATGAGAAGTATCCAATTTCTTTCTAATTGAATAATCAAGGCCACTGCAGCCATTTCGACAAGCTCATGTTCGTGCACTTGTGTAAAACACCTAGCCTTTAATAGCTCTAAACCTATTCAAGTAATCATCTATAGCTTCAGTGCACTTTGCGTCGAACACCGCCAATTCCTTAAGACTAATCTTCGATCGCCCATGTAAAACTGCTCATGAAAAGCTTTTTCCAATTGCCCCCATGTATACACGTGAACTGTGGGGTAAAGTGGTAAGCCACGTAAAGGCATTCTTAGTTAGAGAATTTGGAAAATATTTCATTTTCAAATTCTCGTTTTGGGCTATATCCCCGCCTCGGCCATGTAACTGCAATGTGTTCGACAAGAGACTTATTGGTATCACCCCCAAACTTAGTAAACTTGGGAGTTTTCCAACCTCTTGGCAATTCTCGCTTGCAACACATATTCACACAGTGGCGATATGAAATTAGGGCTATGTAAACCTATGTTAAGGCCATTCTGCGCCATTATGGTTTCTACCAAATTGGCTATGTTGTCTTGAGCGCAAGCGTTATTTCGTTGCACTTGTCGAACAACTTCATCGGCGCTTTGGTTTCGATTTACCATCACTACTTCGAGGATATGATTTCCCATCCTCGTTGTTCGCCTACAACCGCTTGGGCTTCGGCGAGAATCGATCTCTCGTGGGGTATTAGGCGTATTATTCCCACAATTTGGTACTTGCTGTTATTTCCTCGTAGGAGCCCCAAAGAAATCGCAATCCTACCCATTTGGTTTGCTAACATTTGGTAACTTGTATTGGTGTTCGAATCAACGGATTGAAAACAGCATCAATTTGTTGGGTTAGCATATTAACCATATCATGATTACTTCGCCTACTTGTTGTCTTAACGCCAACAAGGACGCATTAGTTAATGCGTAGGATTTCACCAAGTGTGCTTTCGTAAGACACATGTGAAGGGAAAAGGTCGAAACGCGGTGGCATTCCCAAAGAGGCATGCCATATACACCAAAAGGGTATGGTGGTAGACTCATATTCGGAAATGTGTCTCTAAACTATTCCTCGCTGCCATATAAGGACTAGAAGGAAGTCCTATACTTTGTGGCAAAGACATAGATTGTGTCGACCCAACATTGGTCATCGACATCGTGGGAACTTCTTCGATGTTATCGGGGCATTGTCCCCGCAACACCGACACTTCCGTAATCTATGGTTGTTCCTTGCCCTTGTGATACCACAGGTTAGAACTAGAGGCATTGTTAGAATTGGTGCGTGCCATTCTACCACTCTCAAGTGCATACAAATACATACACTTATAGAAACAACACAAAATTAATGGCAAAGGTCCCACTCAAGTGCCAATTTGTTTCTTGGTGTTTTTAGCAAACAATCACTAGTTTTCAATATTGAGATCGTGAGATCAAACTAGAAAATCTCTTTGACAATTGCCTTTAAGTTTTGTGTGTTTGACGCGTATAAGAACAGAGAAGGATAGAAAGAAGCAAATTGAAAGCAAAATGAAAGCAATAAATGCAACAAATGTAAAAAGAAAGTAAGTTTTGCATTAATTGAAAGAAAGATGGTGCACCAACACGTACAATGTGTCTGTTTCACTCGTATTTCGCTTTAGTTTGGAAGTTGAGTTTCTCAGAGCTCTTGTGAAATGTGGTGACCTCTATTTCCTATTGCAAAAGAGTATTTATACTCTGGGAAACCATCGTGGGAAAAAGGATAACTGCCTCCTAAAAATGAGGAAAGTAACCGCCCACTAACTGTTGCTTTTTGCATTTCGACTAACTCATTGTCAACCGCTTGGCGAAATGTTGAACCCAACTTTGTCGAAGAGTTGAGCCTTCTCTTGTCGAAGGTTTCTTGCTTTGCTTGCTTCATAGTTTTGA
This sequence comes from Oxytropis ochrocephala, assembly GCA_020916435.1. Classification (NCBI taxonomy): domain Eukaryota; kingdom Viridiplantae; phylum Streptophyta; class Magnoliopsida; order Fabales; family Fabaceae; genus Oxytropis; species Oxytropis ochrocephala. Next base: position 113,044,563 of record CM037093.1, read on the forward strand.
GAGCTACGCTTGTCGAAGCTCGCTTGCATTTCCTGCACTTGTATACCTTTTTGTCGAATCGATGGTGCATTGATTTTGGATAGTGACTCGTGGTCCCAAAACATTATTAAATGTGAAGTCAAACCCCATTTAAAACTTCATTTAATATGCTGTCGAAATTTTGAGGTAACAGATAACACCCGTACGTATGCACAAGTATCTTACTAGTATCTATTTATACAAATACTTCTCCACTGAACTTCCAAAATTAACCTTCACCTTTATTTGACACATATACTATCATGAAGGCTACAAATGTCATTTTATGGGTCAAACTTTTCACTTTTTCCAATTTCACATTTCTCAATTCACTTTCTCTTTCCCTCCACCTTTAATTTCACTTTTCCCAATTCACTTTATCTTTCACTTTTTTTCTACTTTCTCCTACTTTTTTTTCCAAATTTTAAAATTTAAACCAAACTCACTCACTTTCTTTTCTCACAATCTACTATAATCTACTAATCTACTAAAATAATCAATTGAAACTACCAGATAACTGCACTGATATATAAACGCGCTAATATATAAAAAAAAACACAATATTAATCTAAAAAAACAAGATGACTTAATCACTATTAAAACTAATGATTAATACTTAAAACACACGTGATAAATATTTGTCACTAATACCTAGAAAATGACAAATAATTGTCGATATATAATAAAACACAAAAGATAAATATTTTTATTGATAATCTATCTTTTACTATAATTTAGATCAACTAAAATAATCAATTGAAACTACAAGATAACAACATTGATATATATAAAAAAACATGGGATAACTGCACTGATATATAAAAAAGTACGAGATAACTGAAATGATATATATAAAAGCACGATATAGTTGCACTAATATATCTAATTTTACAAACGAACCACACTTCAATTATCCAAACAAGACTCCCTATCTAATATCTAATCTAATATTTATCTCTAATATATCAATCAACTAAAATAATCAATTGAAACTATGAGATAACTGCATTGATATATAAAAATACTACGAGATAATCAGATCATTATATAAAAACACGGGATAACTGCGATGATATATATAAAAATACGGGATAGCTGCACTGATATATAAACAAATACATGATAACTGCAAAGATATATAAAAACACGAAATAGTTGCACTGATAAATCTGTTTATACAAACAAATCACACTTAAATAACCCAAATAAGCCTCCTTATTTACTTCAAAACTCATCTAAGTAAAGACAACATTATAATTTACTATCACACTTTTTTCAAATTTATTCTCCCAATGCACTTTCTTCTCACTCCCACTTTTTTCTACTTTCTTCAACTTTTTTTACTTTCAAATTTCAATATTTAAACCAAACCCACCCACATTCTTTTCCCACCATCTATTATAGTCTACTAATCAACTAAAGTAATCAATCTACGAGATAATTGTACTGATATATAAACTACTGATTAATATTTAAAATACAAGTGAAAAATATTTGTACTAATACCTAAAAAAGGACAAATAATTGTCACGGATATATAATAAAACACGAGATAAATATTTCTTATTGATAATCTACTATCTATCTTTTACTATAATATACTAATCAACTAAAATAATCAGTTGAAACTATGAGATAACTACTGATATATAAAAAACACTTTATAATCGCAGACCGATACATAAAAATGGGATAACTGCAATGATATATATAAAACACGGGATAGCTACACTAATATATAAAAAAACACGGGATAACAACACTGATATATAAAAAAAATATGACACTGATATATAAAAAAACATGGAATAAATACACAGATTGTTTTTAAATGACACTTTTACAATTTTAGATTTTAATATTTATCTATTTTTTATTTGAGGCTCATTTTTAATCTACTTTAAATTTGTATTTATTTTTACGAAGTAATGTTCAGACTATTTAAATTACGTTTAAGTTCATTCATAACAAAGAACACGATAATCTCTCACATGATATATCTGCGATATATATATATATATATATATATATATATATATATATATATATATATATATATATATATATATATATATATATATATATATATATATATATATATATATATATATATATATATATATATATATATATATATATATATATATATATATATATATCAGTACCAAGTAGGAGGAGATTTTAAATTAAGGCTACAGAACAGCAAGATACAAGTGCAAATGGAATTAGAAAACAATAAGGCGACACCGCTTTCATTCATTTCACTATCAATGGTTTTATTTTATTTCTTTTGTGTTTAATTGCTATCAATGGTTTTAATTAGTGAATATATGAATTACCACTAGTTGTTGTGATACTAAACATTGTTTTCAAGCTATTATAAAATTAAAAAATAACATTGTTTTCGACCTTAGTTTGCCAACCGGTCAGAAAAGTGAGAGCAACATCTCCTAATTAAAGTCAACATGACACCAGTAACTTGAATTATTTAATCCACTAAATTGAATATTTTTATGATTATTGCTAAATGATTAGTTACTTTTCAATCAATGATGATTCATGTCTTTGTCTTTGATCTTTCCAAAAAAAAGTATTTGTCTTTGATGTCTAGGACTTCAGAAACCATTAGAAACTAAAGAATGAAGTCCATATGGGATAAATGCGTGGGAAAAAAATAGTGTATATAAGGTTGTATATAGGCATATTGCTTAATTAGCAACTAGTTAAGAGACTATTTTCCAACAGTAAGGAGGTGTGATTATGATTATCTAATCTCCATTGGTTTTGGAGAGTGATCAATCTCACATGACAGAAGTTTTTTGCAATACATGGTGTAAGTTTTCAAGGAGTTGAGAGATGAGTTTGTTTTGATATTCAAGTGTGAGTAAAACTCATTATATTGGATAGTAAAGTAAATGTTGAGCAATATATAAGTGAGATAATTCATAAACTCAATGGCTTAAGTTTTGGGTTAAGATGTGATGTTCCAACTCACTTATGTGATTGCTTTTGGCCCAATGTGGATGATCCCCCAAACTCCCCTCATGATCCAACAGTTTGAGCTATCTAAAAGTAACCTCGTGAGAGATAATGAACCGGTAAAATCAAGTCGTATATCCGAGTGGTTCATTGGTATAGTTTGATGTTGGTCCCTTGAAAGCGTCACAATCTAAGACTGGTAGAGGTTTGGTTATTTCAGTGGAGGAAGATAATGACCCTAATCGTTTTAAGGGTGTGAATAATATTGCTCTATATCCCCCTAAAGAGTGGAGGAAAACTCAAATGTAAAGAATGTTGTTAATGCAGGTGAAGCTGCACAAAAAGTTTATTAATTCTTATCTGCCTACTACTCCTGATGAATCCCCTCTATAGAAATCTCGATATTCCTCTGTTTTTTTTTTATAGATAAGTCAAAATTTATTTAAGGGGTACAAGTGGTACCACGAACCTGTTTACAATCATGAAATTAGTCTAATACAATCCAATGGATTCTTCTCTCAACTCTCAAATTCTATTGAAACATTTTTCCCCGCCTTGTTTATAAACCACCCCCAAGAAATTCTCCCAACTCTCCAATCGATATTCCTTTGTTGATACTCGCAACTTGGGCGATTCAGTGATAACTTCTTCAATAAATAATTCTTTAAATCAGCTCCTGCAAGATGATGATTGTCTTAGGGGTCTTTCGTCGTAACATGTTAGGGGTGCCCTATTATTACTTTGATTACAATTTCTTTTCTTGCCAAGAGTATTGATCTAGTCCTCCTAAACTCTGTTCTGTCCTCTTTTATTTTTTTTTAATAAAATGAGTTGTAAGTACTATTTTTCCTTCCTATTTTTTAACGAGGTTTCCTTCCTCCTCTATCAATAAAACAAGGTTGCACTTCAATAAAATCGCTTCTAGCACATCTACGGTGTAATTATCTTTATAAGAGCAACCGTAGAATAGGGTATTTATGGATTTGAAAATTTTAAGGAACAAAATTAGAAAAAACGAAATCAAAATTGTGAATGAACCAAAACAAAATAGTGGTTTCATGATTTTGTACTTGTCTTTGTCCAAGGCTAAGCTTAAGCTATGATCGATATTGACCCAATTGCTACATCTATATATAAATTTAGATATGCCTGAAACAAATCGGATTCTGATCATTCGTTTGAAAAACAAGTACAATTAACATTGCAAATAAGAGTAATTCAACTTTATAAATTGACTACCCCTATTTATGCATGCATTCAATGCCATATGAATTAAACCTTGTTCTTTACCTTATTCAAGAACAACTAATATATATACTCTATCCTGTACCCTAGCTATATATATTCTGCAAACCAGATTGATATGCTTGCTGCTGCTTTTGAACTGCTTGTCACAACTTTATACAGCATCACATTATTTCACAGGACTATGAAATATGTTGAGTATACAAGCAAGAGATTTAGTCCAATTCCATTTCATTTCATAGCTCCTAAAACTCAGACATGGCTAGCTATATGTTTTCATGAATAAGTCTATATATGTTATTATATTATATATGTAGTAGTACTATCTTATTCTCACCGTCCTTTTTATCAATTAGAGAAAATGAAAAATAAAAGGAAGATAAGTGTGGGTGGGTGCAATTAATTAGATATTGCCTTGTTTGGTGGCGATAACTAAGGTAAACAATATATTATATAAATTAATTACGGTAGATCAATACTTTGTTCAACTGGCAAACACTAAAATTGTTAGGCTAGATATTGTGTCTGAATTTGAACTTGTGTCTTGCAGTTGTATGTATGAGTTTCAAGTGGCACTTGTCAAATTTTTTTCTATCTCCCAAAAAAAGGACGACCAACACCGTATTTCAAATAAGTACAAGTTCCTAGTCCTTCAGGTTAACATGATTGAAATAATGGCTTAATGTATTTCGCTTTAACAACATATGTTAAGTTTTAGAACACTCTATTGATCATACTCGTTTTTCCTTAATTTTTATCGAATTGACACTAATTAATAGCATGTTTGGATTGGCGATGGCCTCCCCAAAATCACGAAAGGAGATCACATCCATGTAAAAGCTCCAATTTGTAAGTTCTCTATTTCCATGATAAACATGGATGGGAGGTACGCTGGCACCGCTCACCCAAACACACACTAAGTCACTTTCTCAGTCCTATAGAATTAAGGATAATGAAGTTCTACTTATATATGTGGGGTAGATATTTAATCATATATATGTTATGAAAAACAAGAAAAATGCTCAGCAAATTATTATTGGAATTTCGTGTTATTTTCAACGGTTTACCATAGACCATTTACTATATTGTTTTGTATCATGTGTTGATTAAGATGATGTGGCATGATTATATGGTGAAACGCTGGAGATAATGACATAGTAATTATCATAAACAGTGGTCAAAGGTAAGTGTCACTGTATTAAGCACTATGTACAGTGATAGATCCAGCTAGAAAGTGATGAGAACAAATATGCAGGTATTATATATATAACACAATTTCAAAAAGGGTGGACTCTAAACTAAAGCCACCATATCTTCCTAGATCCCTGCCTACCGACGAAGATTAATTTCCTTTAATTTCTATATTTCTATAATCATATAAAGTTTCCTTTATTATGGCTTGGTTGCCACACTAATGTGTATATATATAATTCTTTTTTACGAAGGTGACTTTTGTTGTCTACATTCATTGATTTAATTAAAACAATCTAACACAAGACAAATATGCTCACTTGTACGTACCCTAATGAGTGAATGGTATAATTTTAAACACTACAACAGAAAAAATAATCAGTAGCACACTTTCTATTCTTTTTTTTAAAGGCACACTTTCTATTCCTGAGCTCTACAGGGCCACACATGCGAGAAAAGGTACCCAATATTGTGTTGATAACCGTGCGAGGAAAACTCGGGTAAATATACAACTTGATTTGTATTATATAGTGTTGTTTTGTTAAAATGGAACATTAATTATGCTACGCTTTGTGGTTATGCAAAACAAAGGGGATTATAATTAATATTAGATGATGACTCGGCGACTCAGAGAGTGGTCACTGATATACTTACCCCCTGAGATGTTTGCTCGGGGAATCGTGAACTAGAAGAAGGTGGTGGGCGGGAAGAATAAGGGTTGTCTCAGTATTGCCGAGACCCATTTATGCGCTTTGAGGTCGATCATGCTTACACCAACAGAGCTTCTAGCAGTCGACCTCCTCCTCCTTCACAGGTTGCAACTTAGGTGACAGAGCTTAATTAGACAACATGTGCACACTCAAGATCAGACGATCAGGAGTATGCAGGATAACATATCGAAGATGAACCGTCGGCATGCGAGGATGTTTAGGTATTATAGGAGCTGGGTCTGAGTTCTATGATGATGATGATGATGATGCCCCCTATTAAGACTTTTTGTATTAGTTTGACATTTCAATATTACGTCATAACATTTCAGACTAGTTATGAAGATTCTGATTTTATTCAATTATTCTTTGAATATATTATTTTAAATTGTTTTATTTATTTTACAATTTAGTATTTATTAATAATATAATATAGATAAAAAAGACAGGTTAACAAATTAAACAGTAGCTAATTAGTGACAGAACTGGTCGTCACTGATTAGAACACGTGTCATTTCAGTTAGGGATGGATTTGGTTTCCTCACTAATTAGCGACAGAATTAGCGACGTATTTTTGTGCTAATTTGCGGTTGATTTTCAAATTATGTCGCTACGTGTTAGCGACCATCGTTTTAGTGAGGAAATTGTTCCATCCCAAAATGCCAGTAGCTACGAATTTCTCATTGTTAGCGATGGATTTGGCAGTCGCTTGTTCTTTTGTAGTGGCATGTTGCCCCAATGACGTGTATTAATCGGAAACAGTTTGTGGTGCTCTAGCTAGCTTGTTGGTTAGCCCGTCTAAAAAACTCTCGATTTTCGAGGAAAAAAACACTATAAGCTAGTGAAAAAATGTAATGAGTTAAATACTACCAAACATCTTCGACGAACTTATTCGCTATAAGCTAGTAATTTGACCTTACAAAACATTACCTTAATTAAACGTACATTAATAATAGATTTTATTAAAAATTACCATAAGTAGGTGGTGCAAAGAACCGCAAACAGTCTAGCTACGTAATTAATTAGCAACAACCAATGACATAGCTGAATTCAATAAATAAATCAAAGTACTAATATCAGCACGTATTTGTTTAAATTGTTTTCAATACATAAGACGAAAACTGATAGTTAGTAAAGCTCCTATAGCATTTTTAATATTTTGAACTAATGGCGTTAAGATCCTCTCCAATATATGTGTATGTATTCCGTGGATACAAGAACATCTATCACTGTCACAGTTCTTTAATCCAATTATTTATACATGATCATGTTGCTATTTTTATATACTTTCCTCATACTATTATATTTTTGGCCTATAAGATCTTTCAAATATTAAGCAACCTCTATTCTAAAGCCTTACAGTAGCTTCCTTCTCTCCTAGTATATATGTAGAGAGACACTAACAAGTACAATGATATTCATTTACTACTACTATATAGGCATGTGAAATTGAACAGGTCCTTACTCCTTAGGTACCTAGCTATTAATTCTTACATGTTTTCAAGCAATATACAAATATACAAGGCTCCCTATTTAAATTTCACAAAGTTGCTGATGACAATATGATTATGATGTATGATCTAAATGCTAAAGGCTACCATTGCATTGCATTAATTAGTCAATATCCAAACACCTGATCAAATAAGTTTATGGATGTGGTCGTATATACAGTTCCAAAAGATACACCTACTTTTGCACAATGATTTCATGACAATGCAACTTAAATAATACAAAACTCCATTAATTTCATGAAATCATACATGTCCTCCAGTTATTATATATACTACAAATATATTTTATTTAATTCCCTACTACTTTTTCAATCTTTTCTTTCTGTCTTTATACACATATAATGTTCTACTTTTTGATAAGTGTCAATGCTTTAATTACTAAATTATTAACACAACAATAATTAAATATTACACAAACGCACTAAACCAGGCCAATCATCCATTTTGGTCCTTGTGTCCGGATAGAGTTTCTCAATTCTGGTAGCTGTAACAATCACCAAACCAATACCCCGTTTACGTTTTCTTATGTTTCTTTCTGTTTGACATTTACTTTGGATGCTTTTTTTTTCATTAGAGAAGAAGAAAAAAATCACCAAATTTGACAATTAGAAAGTTCTCTCTCCCTTTGAAATAAGTCCACACATAATAAGAGTGGGAAAATATATTAAAACATATCTACCCAATAACGCTTGAATGAGATAGTTTGGGTCTCTTCCAACTTATTTAGAAAATTTGAATTTGGATACAGTAGGGTTAAAACTCTATGGAGAGCTTTACCTCCGTTACTATTCTACTCGGCTTAAGGGATTAATTAGTTTTTGTACTTGTCCAGTTTAGACATAAAAAAAATTAAAATGTATCTCTATGTATATATACTCACTCCATGCTTTCATTTCATCTCTCTCTCTCTCTCTCTCTGAAATAGTAGAAATAAAATAACAATTTATGGACTGTTGAAAAAAGAAGGTCTCTTCTTCTTCTTCTTCTTATAAAGCACAAGGAGTCCCCACAAAAGATAGAGAAGAATAGATATCAGAGAGAAAGAATGGGAAGAGCTCCTTGTTGTGACAAAGCAAATGTGAAGAAAGGACCATGGTCACCTGAAGAAGATTCAAAGCTTAAGGAATATATAGAGAAGCATGGAACTGGAGGAAACTGGATTGCTCTTCCTCAGAAAGCTGGTAAGATAATAAGATCGATCTATCTCATATATATCATCACATGCAACACAAATATCACATGAAATGAAAACCCTTAAATTTCATATCTTATATATTCTTTCTCTGAATCTGAAATATGATTAGGTTTAAGGAGATGTGGAAAAAGTTGCAGATTAAGATGGCTTAACTATCTGAGACCTAACATTAAGCATGGAGAATTTTCAGATGAGGAAGACAGAATCATTTGCACCCTTTACGCTAATATTGGAAGCAGGTAACATTAATTTTTATGCACTACATAATATATACTATAATATATATATAGCTAGACCCACTACCACTTGTACTTTTTGCTCTTTCTATCTGGCAATCTAATCTAATCTAAAATCAACTATCCAGATCCAGAATATCTACATCAACATAATCTCTTTTCCTTTTTTGCTTCAATCTCAAACTTTGTACTCTATTAAAATGTTGATAAAGTCTATCCATCTATTAGAAAAGAAAGTCACAAAATAACTAGGGATTTTATTTTATTTTACCACATGGCGTTGCCAAGTTTATATAGATCTTAGAAAACATCATGTTTGGCTAATGATAGACTACATTTGATGTTTTTTCTTTCATGGTACGTATATATTGTAGGTGGTCAATTATAGCAGCTCAGTTACCTGGTAGAACTGACAATGATATCAAAAACTACTGGAACACAAAACTAAAGAAGAAACTCATGGGTTTGGTTCCTGAAGCTGCATCTCATAATCAGAGAAAACTACCTTATCAATCCTCTCCTCAAAACCCACCATTTCCTACTAGCTATTACAACCATCATCCAAACACATCTTTCACTACAAACCTTGAACAAATTTCTGTTCCTTCAAGTAGTGCTTGTTGTTATACTTATAATACAACAACCTCAATCTCTCATCATCAGCTTCCATTTTATCAAAACCAAGAATCCACTTCTTCATCTTCAATGGTTATAAGTCCAATGCAATATTATAATATGTTTGGAAGTGAGGGAAGTTGCAGCACTTCATCTGATGGGAGTTGTAGTTTTGTCAAACAAGAAGAAATGATGATGGGGTTTCAGAATTTCATGAGCAGCAACAAGTTAATGCCAAGTCAAAGCAGTGAAAATGTGAACAACAACCAATGGGAAGTAGAAAAGACTAGTAATGTGTCTTTTTCTCCATTGGATTGTGATATTGAGTTGATTAAGCAACTCATTAGCAGTAGTAATAATATTAATGATGGTTACTTGAACTTCAGTAATGTTGATGAAAACAAGACAAAGGAAGAGAAGAAGAGCATGTACTACTACTACTGAATACTGAACACTGAACACTGAAGACTACTAGTAGTACTACTCTGAGTGGAAGTAAAATCAGAAAGATATGTTCAGTGAGAGGCATGGTCGTGTGGAAGATTCAGAAAAGACTTTAGGCTAATTATTATGGGGTTCTTCTCTTTCTCTCTCTTTCTCTATGTTCTTTCATATTTTGACAGTACATGGTAAAACCTTCTTTATATTTTTTGTCTATAGTAGTAAACCTATCCCTTCTTTTCTAGGAAGTCTTGTTATTAGTGTTGATGTTAGGTTTTACAACTACTATTCTCTTGGACCAAGTGCAATCCCCCTAATCAAATATTAATTAGTGTTGTTAAAATACACTATTATTATTAGTAGTAGTAGTAATGTAGACATTACAAAATATTTATGTTTTCATTTACTAGTCTTCCTTGTTTTTTTGTTTACACCATCGTTTTATTTGTTTAGAATTGCTAAAAATATTTTAAAAATCGAACCAATCAAACGGTTTAGCTAGTTAAATCATGAACTGACATTCTTTATGGTTTGGTTATTTGAGTGGTCCAACTGCGGTTTCATCTTGATTCAAACAGTTTAAAGCGTTTGTATCATGACTTTGATGTCTTGTTGGTTCGATGTTTGGTTTGTTTTCAAAACATAACATTTCTCAAATTTCCTCAATTACATATATCAAATGTTTTTAAAGGCAAAAGATCGTATGACTATATATATATATATATATATATATATATATATATATATATATATATATATATATATATATATATATATATATATATATATATACACAAAAGTAGGAGGAAAGGCTAATTTCGACTAATACACAATAAAGGGGCAACATGCCACTTGTGATAAAGATAAGTAGGACCATGCGACCTAGTTAGGAACCAACGCCATGAGAGGAATTTAACCCTACTCACCACCTGCCACGATCTGGGGATTTGGCGAGAAAGATACTTCCATTACGTATCCCAAAGAAGCCATAGGACCGAATGCCAAATCAGACTCAAACCTCGCTTGGCCTGAGGTCCCCTGCTGAAAGCACAGAAAGCTGCAAAAAGTGAGAACAAATCTGGTGGCAATGGAAGCTGCCATCCTAATTAACCTCCGGAAGACGTAATACTGGGCGAAGGGGCATCACAAGAACAAATGCACGACTGATTCCTCAATACCGCCACATAGTACACATGACACCAAGGAAGAATCCAAGATAACTCTGCATACCAGGTTCACCCGAGTGGACTCCCCCTATCAAGTATAACCTGCCAAGAGAACACAATAACCTTTGGGTGAGCCAAGCTACGCCATAGTCTACCCAAAATTGCCACCTGCTCATCTGAATACCCTCAAACTACAAAAGAGTCCACCATGAGACCTGCATATGTTAATCTAACTGAGTAAATACCAAAGGCATCCCCTAGCCACCAATCCTCGGCAGACTTGAGTGCCACCGGTTGAAGGAGAATCAACAACTCTTGCACAAGTGCCTCCTCTCAAAAAAATAGACGCCGCCTCCACGACAACCTCCAGATCCAAACTCAATTCTCCCAACTCCCAAAGTCAGCCGCACTCGGCCCTCCCATAATTTGGAGACAACGAAAAGCCTCAGAAATGCCCGACACAGGGGTTGAGTGCCTACCCAAGTGTCCTGCCAAATCGAGGTCGAGTTCCCATTACCCTTTAGCCTCACCACTGATCTATCACCGAGCCAGTCCTCGATCGCTGTCAGGGCTGAACCAAGAAAACACAGAAATAAATGTTAAACTTGAACTTCTTTATGATCAGATTAACCATTTTGTTTTGATATTAATTTTTGGTTCTTCTGAATTATGTAGCGATATTTGAGTTGAGCACACCCTAATGAAGAATCTTTTGAACAGCAAAATGTAAGCTAGCTTAGAAGTCAAATGGAATTTGTTTACCACAAGCCTATCGGAAAATTAATAAACAAAAAATAAAGTAATGATGACCCAAAAAAGAGATAGAGTGTGATGGTGGAGAAATTTTGTTGTTTTGTGTGGAATTCTGGGACAAGCTGTAACTTCAATTATTATACACAATATCTTAGTCATTGCACAAATTTTTTCCGTTGGAGACGACTAAACGGAAAGCCATCAAACTTTTTTGTATGCTGCCAAAGCCAGGTTATGTCTCTCGTTTTTAAGCCATCAAACTCATAAACTCTATCACAGTTGCAACTTCACCAAAGAGCTGTCACCAACATCAAAACGCATGCTAATATATACTTGATTCACTCAAAAAAAAAAACATTTCACTTCACCTGTCCCAAATTCACTCACTGAAATTTATAAGATTTTGAGGAGGTAGCTTGATATGCTTCTGAGAGAACTTAAAGAAAAAGCATGCTAATACTTGATTCAGATTGAACCTGTTAATGACACCCACAAAAATTGAACCATCAATGTTTTAAGAGAATGAGTTGTAAAATAGTTTTACATAGCGATATTGTAAGTAAAATATGTTATCAGGATGCTGCACCCAACTTTTTAAACACGGTACGTAAGAGTTTGGCAACAAAATAATGTCAATTAGTCAAAAAATAATTTCAACACAAATTTTGCATATTTTTGTTTAAAATTTGTGAATCCTCGCCGATAGTGATGTTGGAGGTGGAAAAATGTGGCAAGCCCTCAGTACCGAGCTAGCCCAAAAAAATATAGGACTTGGGCCGACAAAGTTGTGTCTGTTCTTATAATCGGGCTTGTTAGCCCGTCCTAGAAAGCCCAAGCCTGCATAGTGCTGGGCAATGGGTAGTCCATAGGCCCGCAAGTTGAAAAATAAAAGAATTATAAATTTATAATAGAGAAAAAAACAAAATTAATAACCCAAAATCTTATCCTTAGCGGAAAAAGTTCTTCCATTAGGAAGAGTCATCATCCATTGAATATATGGGTCACCTCTCATATATATCCTTCATTTAGCAAATTTTTAGCCGATATTGGACTAACCACTCACACTTGAATTCTCAACAATCTCCTCCCACCCCTCAAGTGTGAGTCACCCACATCACTAATTTTGATCAAAACCAATATCCACTTCTTGCTCCCCACCAAGTTAAACTATGGCTTTGATACAACTTGTTAGAGAGTCCGGAGGAACACCGGGAGCAACAACAAGTTAATGAACCGGACCACCAAAAGACTTAAACACCACATTACCACCCAAAATCTTACGACATTAAGTATGTGTGTGTGTCACCTCTCTTATATATATTTTATTTAGTTCATTCTTAATTGACGTGAAACTAACTAGTCACACTTATATGTGGGGATTGTTATCCTTTATATGTGTGAGATTGAACACCCCTTGTGCCCAACTTTCTATTTATATATAATATTTCGTTTGCCCTTCAATAAAAAACCTCTACATCTATCGCTTTTGCAAGCATTCTTACATTAAAAGCTCTCATATTTTTATTCCTAAGCTTTTGGCCTTACATATGGTCTTTCTTTGTAACCAAATGAGAGAAAATGTTATATTTCTCTTCTTTTTAACCTTCTATTTATTTTAACTTTTCAAAAGATAGCAAATAATTTTACATTGGGAGTTGATAAGAATTTGTGTTTGTGAAAAAAGCTGATGGGAATTTGGGGTATTTGTCACTTCAGGATGATTAGCATAAAAGTTAATATAATTTTCCAAGCATATTAATGGAATCCTCCATAATGCATGAGCTTTCAACTTTTAAAGGTCAATCTCATGTTACATTGACTTTGATTCTAAAAACAGAGAACAAAATGTTCCTTTCCTTTGTTTTCAACCTGACACATCAATTTTGCACCTCACAAAACTTTGTCTCATACTATTACCATAAGGAAGAAGACAAGGATACAAGCTTGGCGCTGACTGAGATTGCTCGTCAAAAAACTGTAGTGCTATACCCTTTAAGTTTCAGACAAAGTTAATACAGTAAAAAGAAATTGTCAAGTTACTATTTGGAAGAAAAAAATGTGATACCTAATTCAATCATTATTATCACTCCGATGCCCTCAAGAGTGAAGAGAACTTGTAAGTTAATTTGACATCACCAGTTCAAGTTCCAATGAAAGTATTTTTGCAGGGAAGCATTTTTGTCACTTACCCAAAATAATTCAACATTGTTTATATTTGTGGAGAGAAACTCGGTGATTTCTTGTGCGAGGGATTAATTCAGTTTCTCACCGGGTGTCTCGGTCAAATTAACAATAGGGTATATAACATGTAATGAATGGTTGGGATTTTATATGGTTGATGCAATCTTAACTATTCATTATCTTATATATTATATTTGACGGTCGATTTAATACAGGGTAAAAAGAGTTAATAAATTCATCATATTGCAGAGCTGTGGCGATGTTGTGCATTTAGTTGTTTATTAACTTTTGTGACTTATAGCAATGCAAAATAAGTTTCTCTCAACTTTCTTCTCTCTCAGTCGCATAAGTCACAAAAGTTAATATAGTATCAAAGCGTATCCAAGATTCTTTGGGCCACCTGTTGTCGGGTCACTCGGGTCTTGCTCAAAATGTCTATTCTTAGGCTGGCCCACGCTCGATGTCAATTACTGGGCGTGAGTGGGGTGTGTTAAGTGTCCCAAATCGGATGTGATATGACATGAAAAATGGTTTATAAGTGGGGTGACATTTCTCACCTTACAAGCCAGTTTTGTGGGGTTGAGTTAGGCCGAAACCACATTCTAAGATGGTATCAGTAGAGAAAACATTCTCACCTTCCGCTTAACCATTTTCTTCATCGTCTCCAACATTTACTACATCGTTCTTCATCGCATCGTTCGTGGTTGCACCATCGGCGAATCCCTACACGAACCCCTACCAAATTGGCAACTCTGATCATCGTTCTTCATCGCATCGTTCGTGGGTGCTCATTTCGCATTTGTTAATTGGCGAAGAAAACGACTCCTCTTGGCGTCATTCAATGACGATCACTCTCAACGCCAAACAAATTCGGATTCATCGATAGGTCGATTCCGCAACCAGATGAAAATGATCCTACATACCAATCTTGGTTTCAAAATAATAGCATTGTTTCTTTTTGGATTCTCAATTTGATATCCAAATATTTAATTCCAAATGTGATTTACTCAACTTTTGTGGTTGAAATGTGGAATGTGCTCCACGATCAATTTCACCAGCCCAACAGTCCTTGAATATTTCTATTAAAGAGCGACCTAACTAGCTGTGTTCAGGGCAACCTCTTTGCAAGTGCCTATTTTTCAAAGATTCAAGCATTGTGGAAAGATTTTCAGCCCACCACCACTTGCGTCTGTGCAGGCTGCGCGTGCAAAGCCAATCATCAAAAGGACCATGTCATGTCCTTCTTGATGGGTCTGAATGAAGAGTGTGTTAAGACTTAAGAGTCCTACATCGGATGTGATATAACATTAAATTGAGTTTATAAGTGGGTAGCATTCCTCACTTTACAAGTTGATTTTACGGGGTTGAGTTTGACTCAAATCACATTCTAAGACTACTGTTGCCAATTGTATTCTAATATTCTTTCTTCAAGATCAACCTAGAGTGGTTGCTGGACCCATTCATTTGAGGACTTTCCTTATTTATGGTGGGGGCCTATAAGTATCTTTTAGTGTTGAAGAGTTTATAAAAAGAACTTATAATATTCATTCATAAAACTATCGTGCTGCGTTTATTTTAAGATCTTTAAATTAAATTTTGGCAGTTGCCTTTTAGACCCCCACACTTAAACTTTATACCCTCACAAATTTCCAAACTTCCCATTTTGCCTCTCAATTTCAACAAATATTTCTAACTCAAAAATTTTACACACATTTTTCCGAAATTCACAAAAGAAGTATCAGATTCCGGAATTTTTCTTACCTTTTGGAATCATGTTTTGAGGAAATTCCAGAATACAATTTATGTTCTAAATTTCGAAAAACAAAAACGCACAAATAAATAACACTATCAATGTCAGCTCCATCAAGACACTCGTAGTATTATTTTTATGTTTTTTATTTTTAAGAATTAAACTAAAACATATCATACTAATTGAATGAGCAAACTTAAACATATCATTGATATCAAACATAAATGATCACTTTGACAAAGATTTGAACATAAAGGACCAAAATGGGGAAAAACATAAAGGACTAAAGAGAAATTTTGACCAAAGATAAAAGACCAACAAAACAATTTAGCCTAATATTTTGTATTACTATTATTATTTTATATTTTTTTACTAACCTATTATTATTTTTTATTAACTTTTTTACTTTGTGTTAAGTCATAATTTTGTAACATTTTTTTGTTAATTTAAACATATTGACTTACGTCAATTTTTGACATATTTAAATTTATTATTATAAATTAGAATTTAAATAAGATGTCATCTAAAGATATTTCCTTAAATTTTTTTGTTAGATCTCTTAGAACTTAATCTCATTGATTTATTAGCTTGTTAGTCTAATTAAAAAAGCACCAATGAAATGTTGAAGGCTTTCTTTAAAAAAACATTGAAATAGACTTTTAAACAGACTTTGTCAGGGTTTTAGAAAGGCCATGCCAGACCTAAAAATAGCTTACAGTAGGCCACAGATCAAGCTCAGACTTACTATTTTCAATGTAGGTCAGACCCAACTCATGCAAAGTTCAGCTCGACCTAGCCTATTCCTACCCCTCTCTGAGACTGAGGACGAGAATGATCGGGCGACGCAAGTTGACCAGACCCATCATCTACACATATAGTATCAATGGGACCGGTGCGTGGAATATGGACTGGAGCTAAAGCCCCCGATAGTTGGAGACTGTATATGGATGCATCCATGAAATCGCCTCATCTGATGCATAATGGGCCCACTACAATGCAATGGGAGGTAATGGACACTCAGAAATCAATTTAACCTTTATTAAAAAAATGGAAGGAAATATTATAACACATCGATCTTCAATATAAATCTAACAATTAAAATAATAATAATAATAAAATTATTACCTGCACCCATTCACAAACCCAATACTGATCAAGCAGACACTCCTCAGTGTCGCTAGTGAAAACTAAGAGAATGGACTAAAAGTGAAACGACAAATAATGTAGGGACCAAAAGTGCCCAAAAAAACTTAAAGAGACTAAAAACAAAATTCACTAGATTTATAGAAACCAAAAACATATTTAACTCTAAAATATAAACAACAAATCATAAGTAACTAGTATGTAAAGAAACAACATAATTAATAAATAAAAGAAGTAAAGAGGCACATGCGCAGCTACGTCTCCAACTCTTAGCTTAGCTAAAATTAGCATGTGCCCATCAACGTCCCATGGACCATCAGAGAAGACCTTCTCAACATCGCGCCAATGGTAAAATTGGAAAAGAAATAGATTGTTATCCAGTGCACGAATATTAACCCCACGCACCAGTTGCCAAATAGGTGCAAGGTGATCCTTCATAATAGGAATCCGAATAGTTCTTTTAGTGAGAAAGCGACCCACTAAACAAATGACGCATCAAACGCTCCTGTTGTCATTAGTATCACGTTGTAAGGGTGCAACATCATCCTCCTCCCCATCAAAATTCATTGGGTTGGTAGCCATTAAAGCATCAACAAAGATCTTACAAGAGCAATGCAAGAAGGACCTCAAACCCCAATAGAGTTGGCTTCCCAAAAGGACCAGAGTACTGAAGGTAAGGCAGCTTCTAGTATTGATCAAGAAGGGATCAGTTAGCGCTTAAGAGCGCAATAAACAAGCAAATGAGAGCTAGTGAACAAGAACAACACTTCTTGACACAGTTACCTCATTCAACCGGAGCAACTAAAGACGAGAGCTAGTGACCAAGGGAAAGCCTTGACAGAGTTACCTCGTTTAGCAGTGATAACGGAATTCAACGCACGTCACGAAGGAAGGATAAGGAACGACGTCTCACAAGGGAACCCTACGATAGATTTGTTGATAATTTAACATGTATGGAAAAGTCTTGGTATCAACACAGCAGCACAAAATAAACTGCATCTTGCTCTCAAGTGCAGGAAAATTTTATTGAATAATGTTAACTTTACAAATGAATGAAGATCAGTATATATACAAGCCTAGTAAGGAAGAAGAAGCTAACAAACTCTAACAACCTGATAACTAACTAATCAGCAGCATGATAACCGTAAACAGCTAATAGAGTTAATTAGCTAACTAATGAATGGTTAAGCTATTTACAATATGAGAAATGTACAAGCTATATTCCTAATATCCCCCCTCAAGTTGGGCTGTGGATATCAACCAGGCCTAACTTGGAGATGAATGAGGAGAAAGCGGGAGAAGGTAACAGCTTTAGTAAAGACATCGACCAATTGGGCGTGAGGTTACCGGTAGAAGATGCGAGAACACCCTTTTTGAATCTTTTCACGAACAACATGACAATCGATCTCAATATGTTTCGTGCGTTCATGAAATGTGGGATTGTGGCGCGAGGTAAATTGCGGACTTGTTATCGCAATAGACTGCGCAGTAGGAGTATTGAGAGGAACCTTCAAATCGGAGGCGGTGGTGAAGCCCACCAACCTCACAAGATAAACTAGCTAGAGCTCGGTGATTCTCGCCGGAAGAAGAACGAGACACAGTATTTTTGCTTTAGATTTCCATGATATCAAAGAAGAACCAAGGAACATACAATAGCCCGTAATAGAACGCCTAGTGGAGGGACAACAAGCCCAATCGAGAATCCGCAAAACCGGATAATTGGAGAGAGTTAGAAGTCGAAAAGTATAATCCTTGAGAAGGTGCGGTCTTTAGATACCGTAAAACTCGTGTGGCAAAGATAAAAATGAGATCATGAGAGGCTTAGCTACATCGCTAAGTCAATTTGAGCAGAAACGTGATGTCGGGACGAGTGGTAGTAAGGTAGAGAAGACGCCCGATAAGTCTTCTGTGAGGATGATTCATCGGCGTATGGAGGGGAACCTTCATCGAGACAACTTGACCGGGGGTCACCGGGTGTGTTGACAGGCTTGGAAGCTAATGACCCACCGTCTTGAAGCGGATCAAGAGTGTATTTACGCTGGTTTAAGATGATACCACCTTTCTAGCGAGCTATTTCCAAGCCCGAGAAAAAACGTAATTCACCTGCATTTTTAATACGAAACTTCCTGTCCAAAATTTGTTTAACAGATGCAATGTCCTCCATTGAGTTTCCAAAAAAACAATATCATCAACATAAACTAGGAGAATAGTAATAGTGGTGTCAATAGTTCTAGTAAAGAGAGAGTGATCGACTTGTGATTGAACGAAACCAAGGGAAACAAGAGTAGATGTGAGCTTGTGATTCCATTGTCTACTAGCTTGTTTGAGTCCATATAAGGACTTATGAAGTTTACAAACCGGGTTAGAAATATTCGATCATTAGGAGAGAAACCTTGTGGAAGGGTCATATAAACCTCTTCATTAAGATCTCCATGTAAAAGGCATTATTTACATCCAATTGTTCCAAGAACCAATTCTTGGTCTGCAGCTAAAAAACTAAAAGAACTCTAATCGTGGTAAGTTTGGCAACCGGACTAAAAGTATCAAAGTAGTCCACCCCTCGGTTTGAGTATATCCCTTAGCTACTAAACGAGCTTTGTATCTCTCAATTGTGCCATCTGCGTGGTATTTAATTTTGTAAACCCATTTAGAACCAATTGGAGTCTTACCAGAGGCAACTCTACAAATGCACTGTGTGGTTTAAGTCAAGGGCATGGAGTTACGCTGCATGGCTTTGCTGCCACAGAGAGTGTTTGGAGGCTTGTGAGAAGGTAGAAGGCTCAATATTGATGGTTACAGCAGAACAAAAAATTTTATATGTAGCAGAGCAATTTTGGTAAGATAAAACAGAATCTAAAGGGTAAGGGATAGAAGTAGAAATACCTGAAGAATCACCAGTACAGCTAGAGAGGTTACAATGATAATTTTCCAGATATCTAGGCGCAGTTCTGATCCGTTGTGATTGTCTAACAGGTGTAACAATAGGTTGTTGAATATTAGGAATATTTGGGACAGAAAGTGTAGTGGCTGGTTGATTATCTGGTGGGGAAATATGAACGTCAGCTGGCTGGTGAGGTGTGGTATTATGAGTAACAGAATCAGTGGGTTGAATAAAGTCTGGATTGTCAAGGAATATAGAAGGAATGGAAGCGGGTGTAGAACAGAGTCACTGGTGGCTGATTTGGCTTGTGAAGTATTGAATGGAAAGTGTGATTCATAGAAAATTACATTCCTTGAGGTAAGTAATTGGTGTGAGGATAAGTCATATAGAAGGTAACCTTTGATCCCTTCACTAAAACCAAGAAAGGTTGTTTTGCGTGCTCTAGGATCAAATTTGGTCCTATTGGCATGTAAAGTAGATGCATAAGCTAGGCATCCAAATACTTTGAGATGGACAAGAGAAGGGGGTTCATTGAATAGAATTTGGTAGGGTGAGTTGTCTTTAAGGAGAGGGGTAGGAATTCTATTTATGAGGTGCACTGCGTGTTGAATGGCAAAGTTCCAAAGTTTGGATGGTAGGTTTGATTGAAAAGATAAGGCACGAGCAACATTCAAAATATGTTGGTGTTTACGTTCAACTAGGCCATTTTGTTGTGGTGTTTCAACACAAGATCGTTGATGAATGATTCCTTTGGAGGCAAGAAAATCATTCATAAGAAATTCAGGGCCATTGTCACTTCTAAGACATTTGAGTTTGGTGTTGAATTGGGTTTCAATGTAGGCAATAAAGTTGGTGAGGTGTGAACGTGTCTCAGCTTTGGTTTTCATCAAGATGACCCATGTAAAACGACTAAAATCATCTACAAGAGTTAGAAAGTATTTGTGGCCTAGAATAGAAGGTTGGGAGTAAGGTCCCCATATGTCAGCATGAAGGAGATCAAAGATATTTGTAGTTTTGGTAGTGCTAATTGGAAAGGGAAGCTTTCTTTGTTTGGCCATGTGACAAACATCACAAGGTGTTTTGAGGTTTTGAAAGGCTATGAATGGAAATTGTTGAGACATACATTGATGTCGGTTAATAGGAATGTGGCCTAATCTCATATGCCATAGAGAAGAGTCAGAATGCAGGGAATCTAAGGTACAAACAATCCCAATGTTTTCATTAATTGAAGAAGTAGTATTACAAGGTGTGGGGGAAGGGAGTAAAGTATACAAGCTAGGTGTATCTGTGGTGGCAGTGGGAGCATTACATTGTGTATTTAGGTGAGTCTTTGTGTGTGGTGAAGTAAGAGTGTTTGTATTATTACATACAGTAGAACAATCACTAGAAGCAGAACTTGACTTAGCTATTGAAAGATTAATCCTGTAGAGTCCTCTAATGAGCTTAGCTGTACCAATAATCCTCCTTGTATTCCCCTGCAAAATGAACAAGGCATGGATATCAAAGTAAGCTGAACAATTACTAGTTTTGGCTAATTGAGGGCCAGACATGAGGTTTGCATGAAAGTTTGGTATATATAAGACATTATGGAGTACAAGACCATTAGTGAAGTAAACTGAGCCTGCTATATTAGCAATAGCAGTGGTCTTGTTGGGCAAACTAATGTGAATGGGTTTAATAGGATAACAATTTGATAGAAGTTTTAGGTTGTATGTGATGTGATCTGTGGCACCGGTATCAACAATCCATGCTTCAAACTCATCAATAGAAGAGAAGGGATAAAAGGGATTACCAGAAGCATTATTGGAGTTTGAATTAAAAGCAACAGATGAGTTGGCAGAGTGCAGAGGAGTGATTGTAGTGTTGGCTGAATGTGCAAAGAGCGTGCTTCATTGCTTGGAAGCTGCGCAGCAACTCAATCAGGTTCTGATATTGCTCTGCAGATAAAGAGATACTCCCCTTGGAAGGTGGTGCTTTTTTTTACGGTTCACCTTCTCGTTGTGTTGCACTTGCACTTGCGATGTTGTTGTTATGTTGACGCGCCATTAGTTTTGTTCTCGATAACCCGAGGAAAACCGTGGAGAAAATAACACGAATCCACAAAGCAGTGATTCGCTTTTTCCACGCTTGTGCACAATCTGTTACCACTTTGTGATCTTCCTCCACCCCTACCACGACCTCTACCATTGTTGTAACCACCACGGCGGCTCTGAAACTGTTGATTATTCACAGCATTCGCTTGATTCTCGATGTGAGCGTAAGGTTTCTTGTTTCTTTACCGCCGCCTAGATCGATGTTATAGGAGTGGAGAATTGACGCCTCTGTTGCACAACCATAGAGAACGCCTTAGCAATAGGAGGAAGAGGATCCATTAACATTATCTCGAGATTTGACATGAGAATATTGTTCATTTAGGCCTTTTAGGAACCGAATCGTGTAATCCCGATCCCTAAAGGTGCGAATGTGTTAGAGCGCCACACGAGCATTTTGTCGAACACTTGCGGGGCGGTAGAGGACGAAAATTCTCCAACTCATCCCAAAGTGCCTTCAACTCGTAGTACTCGAAACGCCAAGATTTCCTTGAGCGAGACGATATATATCTTCTTGAAGATCGGCTATCACGAAACACATCGCCTTGTGAGAAACGATCGTTGAGATCCTTCCAAGCTTCATAAGCTTTGTCAAAGTATGCGATGGATTTCGAATCGCTTGCGAAACCGAAGCGTTGCAGCCATGAAAGAACCATGCTATTGCATCTTGTCCATTGATTGAGTATTGAATCGGATTTTTCTTGCACTTGAACGCTCCATCCACAAACGATATTTTGTTCTTCAAACCGGACTCATTCGCATTGAACGAATCCAAGACCGATAATTCTTGGTTCCTTCAAGCACGGGAGTAACAAGAACGATGAGCGGGAGTTTCGCTTGGATGAAGATAGAAAGGATTAGCATTGTTTGTGGCATAATCGAGTAAGTGGAATAGTCTTGAACCGCTGTCATGATTGAGAAAAAAAATCAACAATCAATGAAAGAAGAAGATGAATCAAGTCGTAAGAATCGAAATTCTTCAAAAAAACAAAATGAAAGAGAAGAAACGATCGATTGCACGAAAGCGGAAGCAAGAACGATGAACCGTAACTTCAAGAATGAAGCTCGATACCATCTTGGTATCAACACAAAGAAGACAAAATAAACCGCATCTTGCTCTCAAGTGCGGGAAAATTTTATTGAATAATGTTAACTTTACAAATGAATGAAGATCAGTATATATACAAGCCTAGTAAGGAAGAAGAAGCTAACAAACTCTAACAACCTGATAACTAACTAATCAGCAGCATGATAACCGTAAACAGCTAATAGAGTTAATTAGCTAACTAATGAATGGTTAAGCTATTTACAATATGAGAAATGTACAAGCTATATTCCTAATAAAAAGGAAAAAGAATCTTAGCAAAATATTGTTATCTTAGCAAATTATTATTGTTATGTTAATTGGTTGATATGAACTTGACCTCCAGACTCACTGTTACTTGATTTGAATAATTGAATCCAAAAAGTCAATATATTTTTATAGTTTTTTTTTCAAACTATTAAAAAAAACTTTTTTTTTGACATCACTATTAAGAAAAACTTAATACTGATAAAATATCAAATATTATTTTTTTTTTTGACGCAAGAAAATTAGTTCATTTCATTCATTATCATATCAAAAATACATGTTGGAATATCAAATACAGTCTGAGAAGAGGCTGAGAACAAGGCTACCCCCACTAAGGTATGAGCCCACCTTGTTAGCCACTCTCCTATAGAACTCCACATGAGAGTTTACTGAAAAATAAACAAAAGTGTCCCTACAATAAGCTAAGACACAACAATAGTCAGAGTTGATAATAGGGGTTTTGTTAAAGTCATCCACAACCGTTTTGGCATCCATATCAAATATAACATCCCGGAATTGGAGTTCCCTCATCCAGTCGATGGCAACAAGCAAGCCGAGGGCCTCACCTTTGTATACTTCAAGTAAGGGTGGAAAGGTATGTAATTTGGCCGCCACAAAGGAACCAGCCTCATCACGAACACATAAACCAATACCAATCCGGTTGCCACCCGTCGAAAGCCGCGTCAACATTACATTTAACGAAACTACGGGGCAGTTTGGACCAAAAACTAGCTGCACCAAGCATTTGCGAGAGTAGCCGCAGAACCGGTGCTCACGGTTTCTGCAGTAGCAGCAGTGAAAGAAGTTGCTGGTTGCTAGAAAACTACTTTGGCCGCTAACCAATCATGCAGCAAGACCGATCCATTGTGTATATAGCAGCCACATAGTCGCGACGATGATGCCAAACAATATTATTACGACTAGACCAAATGCTTCAGAGATTCAAATTTTATTTTTGGTAAGCAGATAATGATTGTCCAAATAAAACATAAATTAAAGCGACAATAGTTTTTGTCCCGAAAAAAACCTAAATTAACGTGGGGGAAGGATCCTCTAACTTTTTGGAGGGAACTTCCCCCTAACTTTGTATCTATCTCTCTCCTTTAATACATTCTCTCTCATCTTATTTCTCTCTATTTCCCTCCATTTTTATTTTTCTCTCTCATCAAAAAAACACTAAAGTTAGGGAAATGCAGAGGATGAGAAGTTAGAGGATCCAAATCCATTAACGTGTGAGTGTCTCGTTTGCCACTTGTCAGTTCGTAAGATTAATCTCATCTCATTCTTTCCCGGTACTCCTTCAGAACAGAGTACTTCCATTGACAAGTCTCTGTTTCTTCGATTTCTCATTTCTCTTCTTCTTAGTTCAAATCCAATCCAATCGAATGCAGAGATCAGGTTACGGTTCAGACGGAATATACAGGTCTCTAAGACCTTCTCTAAAATTACCAAAAGACCCTAACCTCTCTATCGTCACACATCTCTTCAACAAAGTAGCTTCATCCCTAAACAAACCCGCTCTCATCGACGCCGATTCTTCTCAATCACTCTCTTTCTCTCAATTAAAATCCCTAATCATTAAACTCTCTCACGCTCTTCTCAATTTCGGTCTCAACAAAAACGACGTCGTTCTCTTCCTCGCTCCAAATACTTACCTCTACCCTGTTTTCTTCCTCGCCGTTACTTCCATCGGCGCCATCGTCTCCACCGTTAATCCTGCTTACACCACCACCGAAGTTTCCAAACAAGCTAAAGATTCTAACCCTAAACTCGTCGTCACGGTACCTGAATTATGGGACAAAATCAAACACTTCAATATCCCCGCTGTTTTTCTCAATTCCAACGACGAAACATCAAATTCGAATTCCAGAATTGTCACTTTCGATTCGTTGATTAAACTCGCCGGATCAGTCACCGAGTTTCCATCTCAAACTAGGAACGTGAAACAAACCGATACGGCGGCGCTTTTGTATTCCTCCGGGACAACGGGAGTTAGCAAGGGAGTGATTCTAACGCATGGGAATATCATTGCGGCTTCGTTGATGATTGGAATGGATGATGAATTGGCTGGTGAAATTGATGACGTGTATCTTTGTGTTCTTCCAATGTTTCATGTATTTGGACTTGCGGTTATTACATATTCGCAGCTTGCGAGAGGTAGTGCTATAGTGTCATTGAAGAAATTTGAATTTGAAGTGCTTTTGAAGACGATTGAGAAATATAGGGTTACTCGTTTGTGGGTTGTGCCACCCATTGTACTTGCTTTGGCTAAACATGGTTTGGTTGATAAGTATGATCTTTCTTCTTTGAAGTATATCGGTTCTGGTGCTGCTCCTCTTGGTAAAGAATTGATGGAGGAATGTGCTAAGCGTTTCCCTCAGGCCGCTGTTTGTCAGGTGAGGTATTTTTTTCACATCATTTCATTCAAAATCAAAGTAGCAATCGAAAACGTGGGAGCTAGCAAAGTCCCTTGTTGCTCACACAAGCGTATGAGCAACAAGATTGGCTTGCCTCCAGACGAAACTAACCGCATAGTTTTGTACCTTAATTTAATTATGTTGTATTTGTGTATATTTTTGTTTAGGAATAAAATAGATTTTTTTAGTAAGCTAATCACACAATTTATGTGTTACTTTTTTTTGGTTATTGTGGTTTCAGGGTTATGGTATGACAGAAACTTCTGGTGTTGCTTCTATGGAGAATTCACGGACGGGTGTTCGACATACTGGCTCGACCGGAATGCTCGTTGCGGGAGTTGAAGCTCAGATAGTCAGTGTGGAAACACAGAAGCCCCTCCCTCCTGGACAATTGGGAGAGATATGGCTACGAGGTCCTAATATGATGCAAGGTACAGTCAAATGTTGTATTTATTCTCTAGGCTTTTTTTTCTTTTTCTAAATGCAATTTATTAAGATTTATAAAAAAAATTCAGGTTATTACAACAATCCAGAGGCCACAAGATCAACTATAGATAAAAAGGGTGGGTACATACAGGAGATCTTGGATATTTTGATGAGGATGGACAACTTTTTGTTGTTGACCGTATCAAAGAACTCATCAAGTATAAAGGTTTTCAGGTATGTAATCCAAACATAATGTTGATGAAGAATATTTATGATCATCAGGGGTTGTTATCTTACTGAATTCTTTGCTATTTTCGTCATTTTCTATATAAGGTTGCACCAGCAGAACTTGAAGGGCTTCTTGTTTCTCATCCTGAAATACTTGATGCTGTTGTTATTCCGTAAGTTTTCCATTAATATAATTCGTGATCTTTATTCAATTCTGCCTACACAATCATTGACTTATTTCCATCCATTCTGTAGATATCCTGATGCTGAAGCTGGTGAGGTTCCAGCTGCTTATGTTGTTCGATCACCAAATAGTTCACTTACTGAGCAAGATGTTCAGAAGTTCATTGCTAATCAGGTAAGAGCTAGAAAGATAAAGAACAAGCTTGGTCTAGCATCAATCATGTTTGCATTTTTGACACTGAGATGAATGATGATGCCTGAGTGTAATGTTTGTTTGTATTTGTTAATTTGCAGGTCGCACCTTTCAAAAGATTGAGAAGGGTAACATTCATAAACACTGTTCCTAAAACAGCATCAGGAAAAATTCTCCGAAGAGAGCTGATCGACAAAGTGAAATCCAAAATATAGTATTTTTAAACCAGACATCCAAAATAAAGTAAAACCCAAACCATATATGTGGACTCCGATTAGCAGTATTTATTGGATACAAGTGAATAATAAGTTAGAATTTTTTCTAATAATTTTTTTAACAATCAATTTTGGTTGTTTCGGTTTTTTACTATACAATATAAAGTTTGTCAAAATAATGTTTAAATATAAATTTTACTTGTCTCATATTTTGAGAAGATGTATGTTAGTTCCATATGCCTTACACTGATTAGTTAGTAGTATTTTTTTTGTTTTGACTAGTGAATATTATTTTTTTTAACTACAAGATGGACTAGTTATTGTTTTTTTTTTATTATAAAAAAATCTAAAACAACGATTCAAGTTTTAATTGAAAGAGGATGTATAATTGGAAATTGGAAAAAGAAAAACATACATGACTTTGATATCATAAAGTCAATAGTTTTTTAATAATAAAAAAAGAACGTTCATTCAGATAAAATATCAAAATGAATAATGTGGATGTCCACCTCTCTTCCAATTTCACTTGTAATTTAATCCCTCTGTAATGGGTGGTTAGTGGTTCTTCAATTGTTGATCTTTCACTTCCCTTTTACCTTATAAATAGGGTTATCTCTAATTATGTGTAATGATATACTTGAAGTGAATAGAAAATCTTCCATATTCTTCCATTCTTCTTCTTGTTATTTTATCTCTTATTTTATAACACGTTATTAGTACGAAGTTCTAACAACCTAAGGTAATATTGGTTCTTGAATACTACTTATTTGCATTTGTACATGAATGGGATCCGAACTGGTCCCTCGCTAATTTACTCACTAATGGCAATTAGCGACGGAATTGGCCTTTTTAGCTACCGATATTTCCCTCGCTAAACTCAATGTTTTTTGTAGTGATATTTCTACGGTCCATGCTCAGATTTTATGTTTGACGCATGTAGGAAAATATGATCACTCCTTTTCCTTCTTACTTTTCTTCTCTCCAAATTTATTGTTTGTATTATTATGTGGTTGATGATTTTATGCGACTTTTCTTTCATATTAGATGGTTCATGTTTCATTGCCAACGTTTGTTTTGTTTTTAAGCTTTTATTTATTTTATTTGATGGGTTTAGAATTTTAGTTTTAATTGATTTCGTTGTGTAAATTGTGGTTGTATATTTTGTTTTCAACGTAATGATGATGAGAAAATTTCATCAAACTCACGATGACTATAATTATGGGATGATAAGATTGCAATCTCTTGGAATCTAAGAATGAGGATGGCCTGTATTACTTATGTATGTTTTGGCTGGTTTTGCTTTAATCATATGCTATTATATATGCCACTTTTCTTTTTGATAATTTATGATTGTTGATTAAAAGATTTAAAGAATTTTATATATCTATTTGTTTGTTTGTTTTCAGATTACTATATGATTTCTTAACCAATTTGTCTTAGTTTATTTATTTTTTGGATTGTGGCTTTTAAAATTCTTGTGATTTGTTAATTATCTATCAATGCCTTATACAAAACCAGATTACTCTTGATTACCTCGTCAATTTTTTTTTGATATATTTGATTAGATTTTGATGTTTCGTATTGGATCTTCCAAAAGCCTTTTTGAGTCAATCTTTCTATGCTCCGGGTTATTTTCTTATTCATTTCATATTAGATAACTAAATAATAGAATCAAAATGATGAAAATTCGTGATATAGTTTCTGAAGAAAAATAAATCGATTATCCAAGCATCCCTAAATGATTGCACAAATAACTGTTTTTATGCCTATGGAGATTTATGATATAGTTTCTGAAGAACTTCAAAATTTAGTAAGAAGTTTTGTGGTATTGTTCTTGAAGAACTAAGTTAATACTCAAGCATCTTTGAGGATTGCACAAAATATATTTGTCTTTGGGCATCTCTTATGAAGATTTATGGTCAAGTTCCTGAAGAACTAGGCATTTGCATTATGACCGAAATCTATAAGAACTATTTGATCTTAATTAGTATATTTTGAAGCAAATTAAGCAGAGGAAGTATATATAATTTATGTCTCATATATTCTCATCACTACGCCAGAATTGTAAAAAGAGATCGCCACCTTTAGTAGCATTTATAAAAAAACGCTAGCCATTTTAATAACACGCTACACCATTAGTAGCGTTTTAAAGTAAAACGCTACCTATTAGGTAACACGCTAGATGCATCCTCTACGCTTTTACTCAAAACGCTAGCAAATTAGAAAACACGCTAGACGGATCCTCAGCGCTTTTATTCAAAACGCTAGCCAATTAGAAAACACGCTAGATAGATCCCTAGCGTTTTTTAGAAAGCGCTAGCTATTTAGAAAACACGCTAGACAGATCCCCTAGCGCTTTTATTCAAAACGCTAGCCAATTAGAAAACACGCTAGATAGATCCCTAGCGCTTTTATAAAACGCTAGGTATTTAGTAAACACTCTAGACATATCCCTAGCGCTTTTACTCAAAACGCTAGGTATTTAGAAAACACGCTAGATAGATCCTAGCGCTTTTTAGAAAACGCGCTAGGTATGGTTAAATAATTTTTTTGTTTCCCATTGAGCTACTTCCTCTTTCACCAATAACACTCTACCTGAAACGCAAAAATCACTCACCCGTAAACGCAAAAACCCTAACACCCTAACTCAAATTAACATTTCGGAATGAACATGCGTTGTTAAAGTCGTGTCCTAAATGTAATGCACCGCGATATAAGAAGAAAGAGTCTGCTCCACAAAAGGTGTTGTGGTATTTTCCTATAATTCCTCGATTTAGGCGCATGTATCGTAGTTCAGAAGATGCAAAACACTTGACATGGCATGAGGATGAAAGGATTAAAGATGGTATGCTACGACACCCGGCAGATTCTCCGCAATGGAAAAAATCAATATTGAGTATCCTAATTTCGGGATGACCCGAGAAACCTACGCCTTGCATTGTCTGGCTGATGGATTTAACCCATACGGTATCCAGAGTAGCTCCCACAAACATGGCCCGTGATTTTGGCGATTTATAACTTACCGCCGTGGCTTTGCATGAAACGCAAATATATGATGCTGTCTTTGTTAATTTCTGGGCCCAAACAACTAGGAAATGATATTGATGTATACTTGGCTCCTTTAATTGAAGACTTGAAGCAAATGTGGGAGATTGGGGTAGAGGTGTATGATGGGTTCGAGAGAAGAAAGTTTCACCACGAGGGCTATGATCTTTGGCACAATTAACGACTTTCCCGCATACAAAGAATCTATCCGGATGCACATAACAAAGTGGCGCAGCATGCCCTATATGTGAAGATAACACAGATTGGATGTGGTTGGAACATGGTAAGAAGAATATCTATCTTGGTCATCGAGATTTTTGCCATCAACTCATCACTATCGATTGTGGAGAAAGGCATTTGATGGGAATACGAGAACACGTAGATCTCCCCCACTTTGACGGCGAATGTATTTGAAAAGGTGGAAGATTTGAACATTAAATTTGGGAAGTCTTTTGCGGGAGAGATTGCCAAACGGGGTGGAAGAAAAGTCGATTTTCTTTGAGTTGCCATACTTGAAGTCATTATATGTAAGGCATTTCATTGATGTGATGCATGTTGAAAAGAATGTCTTCGAAAGTGTCATTGGTACCTTACTCAATATGCCGGTAAGACTAAAGATACCATCAACTCAAGGTTGGATTTGGTTAGTATGGGTTTGAGACCTGAATTGGGTCCTAGTAAAGAAGGGTACACGTGACATATCTACCTCCGGCACTCTCATACTCTATCTAGAAAGGAGAAGACTCGTCTTTTGTGAGTTTCTTCATGGAGTTAAAGTTCCAGAGGATACTCTTCAAATGTGGCGACTCTTGTATCGATTAAAGACCTCAAGTTAAAGTCTCTAAAGTCCCACGATTGTCATGTTCTCATGGAGAATTTGCTACCCATTGGTATACGATCCATTTTGCCTAAGAAAGTGCGTCGGACCTTAACCAAACTTTGTTTATTCTTTAAGGCGATTTGTAGTAGTGTGATTGACCACGAAAGTTGCCAACATTGCAAAGAGAAATTACGGTCACTTTGTGTGAGCTTGAGATGTATTTCCCACCTTCCTTTTTGACATAATGATTCATCTAATAGTTCATCCGTTAGAGAGACACAATTGTGTGGCCCATGTTACATGAGATGGATGTATCCGTTTGAGCGTTACATGAAGATATTAAAAGGATATGTGAAAAATCGATCACGACACGAGGGTTGTATTGTTGAGCGCTATATAGTTGAAGAGGCTATTGAGTTTTGCACGGCTATCTATCTAGTCTTGAATATTCTGGTGGGATCGCCAAGGTCTCGCCATGAAGGAAGGATTAGTAAAGGGATGACAGAACTAAATTAGTGATGGTATCAAGGAAAGAACTAGAGCAAGCACACTTGACGCTCTTCACAATGATAGTGAGGTTGATTCATATGTTGCCAAGCACAAGGAGATTCTTAAGAGTCAATTCTCGGGAAAGAAGCAAGTTTGGTAGCAAAAGAACACAATAGGAGTTTCATAGTGTGGCTAAAACATCACATTGATGGTGAGTGTGTTTCGAATCCTACTTCGATTTCAAAAAGATTGAGATGGTTAGCAAAAGGTCCAAATATACATGTCTTCTCTTACAATAGCTATCTAATGAACGAGTGCACTTTCTATACAAAAGAACAAGATGATCAGAGTAAAATGCAAAATAGTGGGGTGACTCTTGTAGCTCATTCTATGCATGCATCCAAAGTACAAAGATAGAAATCCCATATATGCGAATATGTCTTACTTTGGCTTCATTGAACACATATGGGAGTTGGATTACAATATGTTTCAGAGAGCCTGTGTTCAAATGTGAATGGGTTGACAATAATATCGGTATACTGATTGATGAATTAGGGTTCATGCGGGTGAATTTCAACAAGTTAGGATATAAAGATGAACCTTTTATTTTAGCATCGCAAGCTCAACAAGTGTTTTATGTCACCGATCCAGCTTAATATCAATTGGTCTATTGTTCTATTGACCGACAAAAAATTTGTATAACAACGATGATGATGAAGCACCCGATGATGTTGGTGTTGAGGACGACCCTTTCTTCGAACATCGTAACCAATAATAGGGAAAATACTTCTATAGAGGATGTTGTATATTTTAGAAAAGATCATAATGATGGAATTATTATTCGCTGGAAAAAAATACCAAGACGCTAATTGCAAACAAAATTTTATCTAGGAAAAGGAAAAGGTAATATAGACTTAATGATATCTCGTTATTTTTATTAATAGATAATATTTATATTGTTTTTGTAAATTTAACAATAACATGGATTATGTTATATTGCAGTCGATGACATCACTTAGTGATCATGAGATCTAGTGGTCAAGATGTGAGTCATTGAGGGTTGTGCTGTTATATATGTTTCTAGCTTTAATTTGTAGCTACTTTTGAGTTTCATAATGTAAGTTACTTATTATGTTGTATGATTTGGATATATATTAATTATGTTGTAAGTAATTGTTAGTTTAATATGGTCTTTTGGTGATATGTACATATGTGTGTGTATCTATATATTGATTGTAATGATATATTGGCTGAATTTTGTTGGAATGATATTTGATGAATTTTGTTGGAAGGGAATGAATTAATAGGTTGTAATTAAAAGGGAGAATAAACAAAAATAAAAAAAATATTTAAAAAAATCAGTCAATACATAGCGTTTTAAAGTTAAAACGCTAGAAATAAAATTAAAAAAATCATTCAATTCCTAGCGCTTTATAGAAAATGCTAGGAATTGTAAAGATGAAGCTAGAGGATCCCTAGCGCTTACGTAAAACGCTAGGAATGGTAGTAAAAAGGTGTTATAGCATCCTCAGCGCTTTTACATAAAACGCTAGGAATGTTAGTAAAAAGGTGTTAGTAGCATCCTCAGCGCTTTTACATAAAACGCTAGGAATGTTAGTAAAAGGTGCTATAGCATCCCTAGCGCTTACGTAAAATGCTAGGAATTGTAAAAGGCGCTATAGCATCCCTAGCGCTTTTACATAAAATGCTAGGAATGGTAGTAAAAATTTTAATAGCATCCCTAGCGCTTACGTAAAACGCTAGGAATTGTAAATAAGCGCTATAGCATCCCTAGCGCTTTATGTAAAAACGCTTAGGATGCTATTAAAATTTTTACAAGGCGCGCTCTCATCTCTCTCACACACACTCACGCTGTCTCTTCATCCTCTCTTGCGAAAACCAGTATAAAACCCGAAAACCTCTTCGCTCATCCCTTCTCGTGTGAGACCTAGGCAAACCAAACGACCCATCCTCTTCGCTCATCCTCTTCGCTCATCCCTTGCGAACAACCCACACTCCACGTATTCGCTCATCATCCGTAAAACCCATAAACGCGCGACCCGGAAAACCTAAAACGCAGAAACCCATCCTCTTCGCTCATCCTCTCTCTCCTTGGTGTTATCTTACCACGCAGCTAAGCACCCATTTGTTTCCTTTTTCTCGCACTCTCTCTCCTTTCAAAAGGTATTTCGCAACATACTCTCACCGGTTTTTTTATGGTTTGTTATGTATCTTTTGTATGGCTTTCTCATTACTTAGCTCAATGTTATATTTAATTAGTTGTTAGATTAGTCCGCTTAGATAGCATTATTAACTTGACTAGTGCATGGCTTTCCTAGTGCATGGCTTTCCTAGTGCATGCATGGCTTTCTCTGCTTAGTGCATGGCTTTCATATATATATTTACTCTAGGTTCTTAGTGCATGGCTTTCCTATATATGTTTACTCTAGGTTATATACTTAGTGCATGGCTTTCCTATGTATGTTTACTCTAGGTTATATACTTAGTGCATGGCTTTCATCATTACTTAGTGCATGGCTTCTTCTATATTTTGTTAAGTGTTTGTTGGTTCTAAACAATTAGAAAGCTAAAACTCACTGAGTCTATTTCATTTGGGTCATTGCAAGTGAGATGGCATCACATAGTGATCATGAGAGTAGTCGTGGTGGTGATGGGGGTGATAGAAACACAAAGAAGTTCACTCCCGAGAGAATTACATCGAAAAAGAATATCGTCCATCGGATAAGTAAAGGACACGAGAAATATAAGGTAAGTTAATTACTAATTATTAATGTTGTTCTCTACCTTTCCAAGTTATCTAATTATTTAATTATTTAATTATTTAAGGTCCGATGGAGTGTTAAAGGTTTGCCAATTGGAGACAACGACACAAATTTAATTAGCTTTATTGGTACTAAGGTGAAATAAATCTTTCCAATTTCAATAAAAAGTTGGAATGAGAAAGATAATACAGTTTTGCCTAAACTGAAAGATGATTTTTGGTCCTTAATACAGGTATATAATTTTAAACCTCTTTAATAATCTTATTTAGTGAATTTTTAGTTGTATTTATTTAATCCATTTTTATGTATAAGTAGAAACACTTTGATGTCGATGATGCCCAAGAGATTGGATACTCAAGGAAGCGGGAAGGTTGCATCGGGCATATAGAATCGATGTGGGGAAAAAGTATCTCAAACGGCTGATGGGACCATCGACAGAGCCTCCAAAGATCAGTATGCCTAATTATAACTAAGGAGGATTGGACCAAATTTGTAGATATACGCACTCTGATCCGGATTTCCCCGGTTAGTATATTAATTATTTAAGTTATATATATATATATATATATATATATATATATATATATATATATATATATATATATATATATATATATATATATATTTTTCACAACAAGATATCATTCAAGAATGTATACTTATGTTTTTAAATAGAAAAAGCAAAGCCAATAAAGTGAGAGCTTCTAATCCCGAGTACCCTTTATAGAGGAGGTTCAAGTGGATATCAAATTCTTGAAGAAAGATTGGTAAGACACAATTAGTTTAATTTATTATGATTTAATGAATCTTTTAATTTACAGCTGATTAACAATTATTAAACTTAAATAGTTATCAAGAAGAGGGAAAGATCCAACTCAAGAATCCTTTGATCGTTGTAATTTATGCGGTTAGAGGCCCGACAAAACAAGGATGGGGAGATTGTGGATCCGAAAACTAAGGAGGTCAAGGACAAAATTGTAAGTATTCCAAAATTCATGTATTGTAATTTTAATTTTATGATTCCTAGCAAGTTGGAATTTGTGTCCGACTATATTTTTTAATCTGTTACTCGATTTTTTTGACACGTGAACATATTTTTTATTGTCGATTAAATTTCTTTGACACTTGTTTATTATTTTTATCCGTTACTCGATTTTTTTGACACGTGAACATATTTTTTATTGTCGATTAAATTTCTTTGACACTTGTTTATTATTTTTATCCGTTACTCGATTTTTTTGACACGTGGACATATTTTTTATTGTCGATTAAATTTCTTTGACACTTGTTTAATATTTTTATCCGTTACTCGATTTTTTTGACACGTGAACATATTTTTATTGTCGATTAAATTTCTTTGACACTTGTTTATTATTTTTATCCGTTACTCGATTTTTTTGACACGTGGACATATTTTTTTATTGTCGATTAAATTTCTCTTGACACTTGTTTATTAATTTTATCCGTTATTTATGTTTGTGCATCAAGAAAAGCATATCACAATCAGATCACAAGGAGATTTAACATTGTGATGGTCAACAAGATGTCCTTGCTCGTGCCTTGGGAAGGGAAGAGAGACAGGTCGGATTAGAGGTTATGGATATGGGATTCCTCCTACAACTGTGTTTGGGCCAAAGAGCCAAAGCAAGGGGTGCGGGGATTGTAAAGTCATGGCGGCAAAGTATGACGAGTGTTATACCCCAATTTTGTCTGTCTTCTTTTTCTCGCTTTAGTCGTTTATTTTTTAGTAAGGGCGTGTTTCAGAGTCGCATGATTACGAGAATTATTAGTGTAGAGTCTCGGTTACTAATCTCGATCTCCCCGTTCAATTAAATCAAGATACCATTGTTTAAATTAAGCACGCACGCGAATGATCGATCTTTTCGCGCGTTCTTCAATTTAGTCTCATGATTTGGGTTTAGCCGTGACGTAGTTAGCGGTCTACCTAAAGGCATTCTTTTTCTCAAAATTTGGTTTAAATTCAGACTTAATAATGCGATTCCAAGTTAATTTTGGGGTTTTAGTTAACGCGCCCATTTCTTTTATTTTTGGTCTAGTTTTAGCGTTTGTCGAGTCCGGCCCGTTATCGTCTTTGTATTTGGCTTGACTCCATTTTCTTATTACTTTTATTCTTATTTTGTTTATTTAATTCATTTAAGCATATATACAATCCAAAATGTCAAAAAATTCTATTTAGTTTAATTTACAGTTTAAAAGTATTTAAGAGTCCAAAAACATCAAAAATAATTCTACTTAATTTAAACTACAAATTAGAAGCACTTAAGAGTCAAATAAATACTAAAAATGCAAAAATATCAAATCCGAAAATACAAAAATAAATAGCAAATCAGGGTTTCAAGCAGCATTCCAAGCTGCTACAACTGCTATTGGGCTTGGGTTCCAACCTGAAATAGAGTAAAAGCCTGGTTAAAAATAATAAATGCTAAAACCTAATTTCTACCTATAAATACGCAGTCCACCCAGAGTCACAAGGGGAAGGGATCTAAAAAATATACAGAATAAGGATTAGGGCTTCACATCGAAACCCTAGTCGCCGCAACAAAAAAATCAAATTTACAGAAAGATCTGGGATCCAAATATCAAAAAGAACGGAGGAGAATGTAAGGAGGAAAGGGGAAAGTCACCACCAGCCCTCCTCAACCTTGCTCTCACCGGACGGTGCAAGACATTGTTGTTGCTATGGACGCGTTCTCATCCTCTCGATCTCAATTTCAACGCCTCCTTTATTTTTCAGGTGCTGCTATTCACAGTCTTTACCTATCAACATGCGTGTAATGGTTGGCAATTTAATTTAGTTTTATATTTCTCTTCACCTTACTCTTTATTATTGTTATTTGTATTATCTTCAATCACACATACCCACCAGCCATAATACCGGCACCGTAACCCTCCTAGTACATCATCCTGATAATCCATGCTTTCTGAGTTTACCATCGTTTCATCATAGATTTGATTATGTTTTTATTTTATGACCTGATTCTTTGACCAAATTAATGTAGCCTTTTTCATATTTGCCATCCTTTAATTATTTTATGTACGTGTTCAGTACCATATCCGAAATAACACTAATATTTTTTCTCAACCATTAATAATATTCCATCCTATTAATTTTCTTATGTGTAGTTGTTTTTACAAATATCAAGATCAAAATATTATTAGATGAAGCCTATAATCAGATCTTAAAAAAAAAAGAGTAGAAATAGATTAGAGTTTGAAACATAAACGAAAAGCCCAGATCACGTTTTCAGCACCCAAACAAATTAAAATTTGAAACATAAGCGGATTATGTTCCTCTTGCCAGAAAATCCATCAAGAACCAAATTGATTAGATAGAAAGCTTAGTTTCACCAAAATGGATTTGGGGCTTTAAAGTTTTTTTGAAAACCAGAAAGTGGGCATATGAAAGGGTGATAAATAGAAATCAAAAATAATAATTAAATATTTTTCTACCCCAAAATCAAATAAAAGATTAAGTCGGTTGTACAACCGGGTTAGTCATTATTTTAGGGCCAACGAGCTGTATAGTTCAGTAACCCTGAAAACTTAACAAATACGAATAAATTATTTTTTCCTAAAAAATGAACGGCTAAGTCGGTTGTACAACCGGGTTAGTCATTAGGTTAGGGCCAATGAGCTGTACAGTTCAGTAACCCTACAAACTTAATAAATACGAGTAAACCATTTTCCTAAAAAATAGGGGATTAAGTCGGTTGTACAACCGGGTTAGTCGGCGTTCTAGAACTAATGAGCTGTACAGTCCAGGAGTTCTAGAATACCTATTCTAAAATCAACCCATCTCACAACTCTCTTCAAAAATCCTAAAATCATTTTCAAAAAGTAGGGGACTAAGTCGGTTGTACAATCGGGTTAGTCAGCGTCCTAGGAATCAGTGAGCTGTACAGTTCAAGGAACCCTAAGACCCCTACACTAAAAAACACCAACCCATAAACTCTTTCAGGAAGAACTACATAGCTTTGATTCCTCCATTGCATCTGGAGGTACGTAGGAGCAAGACTCAACCCTTGTCAAGCATTAAAAAACAAAAATCTAAATAAGTCACTTTCTTTACAAGTAAAAGGGTAACAATTAAATAAAATCTTAAATTAATTAGACAATAATAGGATGTCGTGGGGTGCTAATACCTTCCCCACACATAACGACTCCCGAACCCTAACAACGCCTTATCTTAAAACCTAAAGGGATTTTCCGAATTTGCCCTTAAACTAAAATTTGGTGGCGGCTTCATTTTCGAACTTCGAAGAATCCTTTCCCGGATTTTTCGGTCGCTACAACGAGCTATCCAAGAATGTTGCTGTATTAATGGAAGAGAGACAGATGTTTAAGCAGCTCTTGGCACAAAGGATTGGTGCACCATCCCCGCCGCACCACCCCTCTTTGAACCTATATCACCCGCCGCACTTCCCATAGCGCTTTCGAGATAGTGCACCATCCCTTCAACACAATGTATTTAACAAAACTCGACTGCTTTTTTTGTACATATGTATTTGATAAAATTATCATGTATATTTATTTTTCTTTATAATTGATTTAGGATAATCACAATGTGAGCTATATATTGCAAACCCACATCGAAAGGTTGCAGTGGGTTTGATATGTAACCAATTGAGTGCCACAATGCACAATTTACCCATGCCCAAAACCATTTGAGAGTTAGGGTAGACTATTCAATGTAGGGTCTCGCATCATTGCCTGCTCCAATTGCTAATGCGGATATATTTATTGTGGATCAAGCACTTAGTACTTTTGTGGCATGGCCCAACAACTTGTCGCTTGTAAGTGACAATATTTTTGTTAATAAGTTAATGACTCATTGTTATATATAATGTGTGTTAACTAACTAATTAATCATTTTTTAATATATACTAGGTACCCCAAGTGTCCCGACCTTCCCTTCCATAAAAGTGTCCCGACCTTCCCTTCCACTACCAAACTCTCCCGACCATCTACTTCTATACACCACCCCCAATTCAACATGTTGTTCAATCTCCCGTTGATGAATTCCAAAAGTCCATCGATCTAATAAAGGTCCACATCACTCAAAAATGAAGCCCGACGACCAAATTATGTTACCGGCCGATAACATTGTGGGACTGAAATAATTTGGTAATGATCAACATGGAGGATCCGAAAGTCGTAGTTGAAATGGATTGGGCCATCGCACGTCGATATTAGAGTATACCGTAGGTATGTATTAAATTATTTGTACACAATAGTTGTTTATATTAGAGTATATATATGAGGAACTGAAAAGTTGTATATATATTATTTATAGGTTTTTGTACAATCATTTTCTGGTCCCTTCGCAACGGACACAGAAGTTTTTCTTCTTGTGTCCAGATTGTATCGTTGTGTTTCACCAAGGTAATACAGAGGAACACATTATGGCTATGAAGAGTGAAATGGAAAGTTATATCCTTTCACGCTTCATGGATGCCAAGCATTTGGAGGACGAATCTTTATTTTTGGCACCACTCAATAATGGGTGAGAAATTTAGTCTTCAATCACTTGTTTAATTATTTTGAGGATTGTATTATAGTGTAAATGTGTACTCATTCGTGATTCATTTACTTGCAGGCAACATTGGGTACTCTTTGCAATAAACCCTAAGCAAAATGTTGTCTACTATTTGGATTCACTTCAAGGCCATTACAGAGTCTACGAAGACTTCAGAGAGATGGTTGAGAGGTGTGTATGTGTAACTCTCTCATTTTAATTTGTATAATTTAATATATGTATTTTGTTCAACTTAACGTTATATTTATATGTATGACGTTACAAAGGCTTTGAAAAATACTGGGGATTATCTACGAGTAAAACAAGATGGCTAGCCACAATCGTAAGTTTTTAAAAATCACTCTTATAATTTTAATTGAATTTTTGCTCATAAAAATGTGACAATTAACTAATCTTTTGCTTTGTAGTGTCCTAAACAACCCAATAATAATGATTGTGGGTACTACGTTATGAGGTATATGAGAGAGATTATCACTCAGGACAGAGTAGTAATCCCAATGAAGGTAACTACTTAGATTTATTTTTTATATTGATATTATAATACTTACTCACATTTAATAAACATTTTAATTCTAATTTGATTTCATTTTATTTTTCAGTATTTTCCCTTCTGTAAGAACATCCAGCATTACTCTGATAAACAACTTACAACAATAAGGGGGGAGTGGTGCAGTTTTGTTTCTAGATTTTTGTAGCAAGTTTTGAGTTAATTTCATAATAGTTAGTTGTTGTATATATTGTATTTATATTATGTTGTAAGAACTTCTTAGAATGATATTGGATTGGAAATATTTGATGAATTTTGTTGAATGAATTTTGTTGAATGAATTTTGTTTGAATGATATTGGATTGGAATGTATTTTCTGAATTTTGTTGGAAGGGAATGAATTTATAGGTTGTAATTAAAATGGAGAACAAACCAAAATAAAAAAAAATATTTAAAAAAATTCAATAATAGGTAGCGCTTTAGAGTGAAAACGCTAGAAATAAAGTTAAAAATTCATTCATCACCTAGCGCTTTTATAGATAAAACGCTAGGAATTGTAAAGAGGAGCTAGAGGATCCCTAGCGCTTTCGTACGTAAAACGCCAGGAATGCTAATAAAGGTGCTATAGCATCCCTGGCGCTTTATGTAAAAACGCTAGGAATGGTAGTAAAAAGGTGTTATAGCATCCCTGGCGCTTTACATAAAACGCCAGGAATGGTAGTAAAAGGTGTTATAGCATCCCTAAGCGCTTTTATATAAAAACGCTAGGAATGGTAGTAAAAGGAGCTATGAAAATCCCTAGCGCTTTCGTAAAACGCCAGGAATTGTAAAAAGCGTTGG
This sequence comes from Oxytropis ochrocephala, assembly GCA_020916435.1. Lineage (NCBI taxonomy): Eukaryota > Viridiplantae > Streptophyta > Magnoliopsida > Fabales > Fabaceae > Oxytropis > Oxytropis ochrocephala. The sequence goes on from CM037093.1 coordinate 113,085,699, forward strand.
GTCAATGGCTAGCGCTTTACATAAAACGCTACGTATGTCTAAAACACGCCGGGTCAATGGCTAGCGTTTTTGAAACGCTACTAATGGGGTGTACGCATTAGTAGCGCCAAATTTCTCTAGCGCTTTAAAACGCTACCAATGCCCAAAAACGCCGCAAATCCTAATACGCTGGCGTAGTGCATGTAACAAGAAAATGAGAAAATATTTTCAAGAATATTGTGAGTCTAGCTAGATTATGTGTTTATGTGTTCATTCCTAGAAGTGAAAGATTCACATTATAATTTTGATACAAAAAAAATGTTGTGGTGATGATCTATTCCTATTGGTGTAGTAACTCATTAATTTTGAAAAATGTAACCTTTCTTCTTCCTTATGCTAGATAGTATTGATTCTCGCTTGTTCCGTGAAATTACTATTGTGTTGTATGATTTCAGTGTCTAACCAAATAGATATTATAATAAGATTCCTCTGATCGATTTGACTATAGCCTAATATATATATATATATATATATATATATATATATATATATATATATATATATATATATATATATATATATATATCTAGGATCGGTGGCTCTTGATATACTATTTATAATTAGATGTGGACTAGTTCTATTGTCTTATGATATTCTTGATCAAAAGTTTATTTTTGTAGATTAATTCTACAGATTCAATGTACGGAAAAACAATTCCATTCTATCTTTCTATGAATATATTGGATTTTCATAAATAAAAACAACAAAAGAAAATTTTTCCTGTTTAGTGAATCAAAACACTGATGTTAGTACTATATCCGACATTTCAACTATAATTGAAGGCGCCTGTAAGAGTTAATATACTTGTTATCCCGGCGAACAAATTTACACATCGGTAATCGCATTATATTTCCTTGTCTCAGTAGAAATTTATTAAGTTTAAAGATACCTAAATGAATATCATATTGAATGAGATGATTTGGCTCTAGTAAACCACAATCAATCATCAGCAAAAATAGGTATGAAATTGCAGAGACATTATTAGAGATCTGAATTGGTTGCCATTGATTATTGTCAGTTTTGGATTGAATCACCAAGACTAACTTTTCCATATATAATGGAAAAAGATAAGGTGAAATGGGATCACCTTGTCTTAGACCTCTAGTTGGAGCAAAACTCTCAAGCTTTTCATTGTTCCATTTAAGAGCCAGTGTTGAGGAGGTAATACAGTTTATGATCAGTTTGATAGTTTGGTAGGGGAACAAAATTCAGTAAGGGACATGTTTGGGAGGGGATTTTGGAAGAGCAAGAGAGGGGAGGTATTCGAAAATATTAGTCTACATTTTGATATATATTTGAGATTTTAAAAACTTAAAAGAATAACATAATAGATAACAAAATAGATAACAAAATGACATTTTTAATGACACTTTATTTTATAGTTAGAGACATTTTATAGTTTCCTCAATTTATAATCAAAAATACGTTCTACTTCCATTCCTCTCCCAAAACCTTAGAAAGTTCTAATCAATTCTATCATAGGCTTTCTCAAAATCTATTTTCAACATTTAAGCTCGTCTTTCCTTTCCTTTTATGCATATAATGGACAATCTCTTGAGCAATAAAAGCATTATCCGATGTATCTCGATTACGAAGGAAGCTACTTAATTTGAAGAAAGCTTGAGATGATTTTCAATCAAACAATGATTTTTGAACACCTATTCAACATCTCACACTTCTTATCACATTTTCTCTTCTCTCTCTTGTATTGTTGAAGTGTACGAGTCTCTAAAAATATTTTTCTTTTCCAATAGTATAGTATTTCATTCTACTTAAACTGGCCCATTTATGATAGTATTATTGATTGATATCAAGATTGGTGCCAGTCATGAATCATGACCAAAAAAAAAAGATTGGTGCCAGCTTTGTTCTGTTTTGTCTTTAGTGGCAACTTATTCACATCAACAACAAATGATGCTTCAGTGTACGTAACCTGTTGGCACTTGAAAAAAAAAAAACTTATTTTTTATTAGTGGTGATTATTAGTTGGCTAGTTTACAAATTTGAAAGTAGACAAGAACAAAAGAACAAGAATATATATACACAACACATAGCAGACCATATAGTTAACATTGACAACTAATCGGATTAGCTTGGTTCAGATGTTAAGATTTTCTTCTTTGATTGAGCTGCACACGTGCCTCCTTATTTTCTTCATCTGTGTTGCAAGGGATACGGATTTTCTGATGCGCAGCACCACGCTGCGACAAAGGTTGGATCTAGAGAGAGGTATTATAGAACGGATGGATCTCGTTGGCGCAGCATGGTGTTGTCACAATGTAAAATCCAAAGTTCCTATTGCAAGACTCACTTCTTCCTGTCCATAGCTTCTAGCTAGTCTTTAGAATTTCACTAGGCTTGTAGAAAAGGCGCAGCAGATTAAACAATATATATGGGGACCCAAAAGGATTTTATTTTTTTGTTATAAACGGACCCAAAAGATCAAACTGAAGATAAATCATCAAGCTATATATATAGAAATTAGGTGCAGCTTGGATTGACTTTTAATTACTTTAAAGGAAGGATCTTTTCAATCCAATTTATATGATTTTTATGAAAATTTGTAATTATGCATAAATAATTCAAATGATGAGAACTCGGAAAAATATTAAAACTTATATATTCATTTTAACTTGTGAAAGGATAAACTCCAAATTTGAATGCAAGTCACTTAAAACACTTCATCTTGAGAGAAGACTTACTAAATTAAGACTCAAGTTCGATTTCGATAATGAAATAAATCGAAATAAACTTTATTTACCTCTCGATTGAACTCTCGAATTAGTTAGATCTCCTGACACGAGAGTGCGGACCTCTAACAAAAAAAACTTGAGAAATGATTATTTTAAGATCACTTTACTTTTTTTCTGGACCACACGAATACTAGTATACTTAGTGAAAAAAATATCTAAATTTATTCTTACATTATATGCCTAGGTTTTTAAGTGAAAGTCTATTCAGATTACAAAAATGTTGGATTCTCATATATATGATATCACCATATTAATTTGATCTTTGACTAGAGTAAGTTTTTTCTTTTTTTAGTATATTATTATTTCCATTCGTAAAGTGGAAGTCTATTTCTAATTTCTAATACAGATATGAGTATTTCTGTTAGATTTTTTAGAAATGCTGGTTGATGGTAGTTCAACCTCATTTCTTCTTATCACTTGACTTGTTAACTTTCTCGCCTCAAACACCAAACTGACCTTATATATCCAAGATATTGAAGAAATTGGAGTGGAAGTTGTGAATGAACGCTGACTAATTTGTAGCGAGATGCCATTCCTACTGCTACGTGAGTTCAACTTTCGCTACTAAAGACGGCGACTTCTTTAATTGGGCTGATTCAGAATTACCTCGTAAATACTGGCTGAAGAGTTTAAAGTCTGCCTATTATTCATGAACCCCAGGAGCCCAACTACCTTAACGTTCTTAATACCAAAAAAATAAAATTGGAGTGGAAGTTAATTGGGAAAATGGGGTTGAGAAGAAAATCGGCATATAATTGCATAGCTGAAAAAAACTCAATCAAGGATGAAATTGAGCTTGAACACATGCACAATTGACATGATTTCCATACATGCATACACACTATCAAGGTTCCATCGATATTTATTTTACTTTAATTTCATTAAAATACCCTAGGATTTTTTTATGGTTAAACCAATGTATATTCTGCGTGCCCCACTACAGAGACTAATCATTCGAAGTATTGAGATTCATTTAAAAGGTTGACCTCTCCTATCAAGTATTTTTCTATATATACGCATCACCTGCAGATCGAACCCTCGATTTAAATAGCTAAAGAAATTCAAATATTTATCACTGCAAGTATACCATGTTGATAAAATACCCTAGGATTAATTATTACTTTTCACAACACAAGTTGCTATATATATAGAAAACTTGATTAGCATGAGTCGTTTTCAAAAGCGTGATAAATTGAGAGTGAGAAGGAAAAGGGAAGAAAGAAAAAAGAAGCTAGGAAGCAAGTTGATCTTACCCTTATCATCGATCTATTCCAAATTCCAAGCAGAACCAGGCTAGCTCAACCAAGCCAACAAAGTTGATCTGATCTGATCTCATAGCTAGTAAGTAGCCAATATGGCATTCACCTGCAGATGCACCTGCACCTTGGCTTGGTTCCATTCTACAATATGTTTTAATGTTAGAGGGAAATAACCATGAGCAAAGTGCAGGTGCAAATGCAGATAAAGGCAACATATCAGCATCAACAATATGTATATATAATATGCTATGGATGGTTAACTGTGAGGAGTTTCAATTTCGTCCTCAAAACAAGGCATACTATTTTTATCAAATATAGGAAAGGGTTATATATAGAAAGGTCCACTCAATGAGACAGACAATAAATAATAATATCTTGAAGGTTTTGGGACCAATTCAATTAATTAAGACACGTGAACTATTTGGATGGCTTATGTGCGTACTAGTAAAGTTTTTCCTTTTTCCTTTAAATTATACTTTTGGTATCAAAAATTCAGATATTTAATATTTCTATTTTAAGACATTTAAGCATTTGACGTAGCAACCACATGCGGTGCTACTCTATGCCACGTCCATAAAACACGGCCATGTGATTTTTATTTAGAGATAAAAATCCTATCTTGGACTAAATATCTGAAGGTGAGCCTAAATGCATCTAGATAAAAAGCCACACAGACTAACATTCGAGTGATTTGTCAAAATTATACGAAATTACGTGTTTTACGTCACAACTCATTTTAGTAATAGTAATTTTGAGAAATTGCAGATTTATCCTAAGTTTTGTGCCAGAATATGAATATTTTAAAATATGGAGATTAAATGTTTGAATTTTAAAATAGGACGATTAAATGCCAGAATTTTTAAATATAGGAGAACCAAAAGTATAATTTAACCTTTTAGACAAATGTTAGTAGGTGGTTATTAGTTTGGTGTGGGAGAAATGTTAGTTTCTAGAATTTGAACACGGTCCTCCTTCTTGCAACTTCTTCATGTCTCTTAACTCGTCAAGTGAGTGCACTCATGATAAATACTAGATCTAGCAGTACTTTTTCTGAGTGGTAAAATATAAAAAGGAAATAAAAGTTATAGTACTAAGAGTTTAAATACAAACATTACCAATTAGAGAAGATTTTAAACTATAGATCAACATGATAAAATAGAAGTTCAAAAGTAAACACTGATACAAGTAAAATACAAAAATTATATAATACGGAAGGCTTAAATATCATTTTAAATCCTACAATACAAATACAAATGAATATCAATTTTGGTCTCTACAAATTTATTTTTCTTAAAATAGCCCTTTGTAAAATTTAAAATTATTCATCTTGGTGCTCAGTAATTTTTTTTTCAAATAGCCCTCTCAGAAAAACTTAAAATTATTCATTTTGGTCCCCGAGGTCATTTTAAAACTGATGTGTCATAGAGACCAAAATGAACAATTTTAAATTTTCAGAAATTATTTAAAAAAATTATCAGAGAGACTAAAATGAATAATTTTAAATTTTTCAAAGGATATTGAAAAAAAAACTTTTACAAGGATCAAAATGGATATTTGTTGTACTTACAAGTGAAAGAAAATGATATTTAAGCCCATATGCAGATATGAGGGCTTAGCCTTTTATCTAGTCAACTTTTCGATGTTTTGTTATTGAACCAGAGTCTTGAGGAGTGTGCAGTGGCGACTTATGTTTGTGTGAGGGGGTCACTTAAACCCCTTGGAGAAAAATTCCATTTATCACTTTTTAAAAAAGTTTTGATCCCTCTGAAAAATATAATTCTGCACTTAAGCTGAGAGAGATGATACAAAAACATCGATCTTAAGTTTCATTATTCAACGATTTCAAAATATAAAATTACGTGAAATAACAATTTGTTTTGAAGCAAATATAGTGAATAATTATGAGTTGTATAATTTATTTAAATATATTATAATTATTTTTATCGATGTGTGTTCTTAAAAAATTTGATCTCCTCACTTTGAATCCTAAATCCGCCATTGGGAGTGTGCAGACATAGAGGACAGTAAACCTCTAGTTATGGAGAATAGTAGGGATTATCTTTGAAATTTAAAAAGTAGTTATCAAGCGTTGTTTGACCGCTATAGATCATTCTTACGATTGTCATTCTAGTGAGAAATAAAAAAAAAAAATAATAATAAACATAAAAATGTTAGCATCACGATTCACGACCCAATTAGTGTTTT